>CM068830.1:53162633-53212891 GCA_028554795.2 Sinohyriopsis cumingii
TATCATTCTTACTATTATATTATTATTATTATTATTATTATTATTATTATTATTATTATTGCTGTTATGGGTAAAAACAGGTTAACGGACTGAAATCTAAGAATAAGAAGTAACTCAAATATGACTTTACAGTTATACTACCTAGTGTTGATATGACAGAGATACTTTCGCTATTCTTCCAGAAAATCCGCACTTTTCTGTTGCTTTTTTATTCTTTCTTTCTGCTTTTTGGGTGTGGGTGTGAATGTGTATATTGAAATAGCGAAAAACATTTGTGAAAGATAAATATAGTTTTACATTAAGTGTGCCGTCATCAAAGATTTTCGTGCAAATGATAACTATTTGATACCTATTGCATATAATATGGACATGAAAATGAAAAGCCTAAGAATCATTTTGAAAATTTAAGGTACCTTAATGAAGAGTATCCATGATGATGATGATAAAGCTCGTGAAATAATAACGGATCAATGTACAAATTTATTTCCATATATGAACCGGTACATCGACCTTTTCACTTTTTTGTCACTATATATAACCAAAGCAACAGATTTTATATTTGTTTTATGATATAAATCAGAAAATATGCACAAGACATCAACGTGTCCTTTTACTTCAGGAAAAATTATTTAAGTAATGAAGAGAAATGAGATGAGTAAACATTTGTAAATGTAAAAGAGTCGTCCTACAATTAAACTTTTAAATTGCCTCTGTAATCAGTTTCAAGGAGTCACAAATTCGACTGCACTTATAAATGCCTTGTAATCAATTTCAAGGAGTCACAAATTCGACTGCACTTATAAATGCCTTTGTAATCAGTTTCAAGGGGTCACAAATTCGACAACACTTATAAATGCCTTTGTAATCAGTTTCAAGGAGTCACAAATTCGACTGCACTTATAAATGCCTTGTAATTAATTTCAAGGAGTCACAAATTCGACTGCACTTATAAATGCCTTTGTAATCAGTTTCAAGGGGTCACAAATTCGACAACACTTATAAATACCTTTGTAATCAGTTTCAAGGAGTCACAAATTCGACTACACATATAAATGCCTTTGTAATCAGTTTCAAGGAGTCACAAATTCGACTGCACTTATAAATGCCTTTGTAATCAATTTCAAGGGGTCACAAATTCGACTACTCTTTTAAATGCCTTTGTAATCAGTTTCAAGGAGTCACAAATTCGACTACTCTAATAAATGCCTTTATAATCAATTTCAAGGAGTCACAAATTCAACTACACATATAAATGCCTTTGTACTCAGTTTCAAGGAGTCACAAATTCGACTGCATTTATAAATGCTTTTGTAATCAGTTTCAAGGGGTCACAAATTCGATTACACTTATAAATGTCTTTGTAATCATTTTCAAGGAGTCACAAATTCGACTGCACTTATAATGCATTTGTAATCAATTTCAAGGGGTCACAAATTCGACTACTCTTTTAAATGCCTTTGTAATCAGGTTCAAGGAGTTATACATTCAAATACACTTTCAAATCGCCTTTGTAATCCAATTCAAGCAGAAAAGATAGTTACATTGTAACATTTGAATGGTATAGATCGTTCAACTACTGTTACGTATATGATATGAATATGACTTTAACATCCAACTTATTCAAGAAAATACAATCGAAAAAAATTAACCTTCACTCTGGTCTGAAATCACACACTCAAGTTACATAGAAAAACATTTTGCAATACTCACTAGGGCTTGGGTATATTTTCAGGTTTTCTGAGTCGATAGCCTCTCATCACCACACTGGCGTATATATCGTTATCTGGTAGATCCTGATATGGTAGGTAACGACATCCGGTAAATATCTCCCAGAGTAAAACTCCATAGGACCACTGGAAACAACAATCACATATATTCAACAGGGATTTACAAATTTTCCAAAAGTAAAGTCCGTTTGTCCTGGGTCGTGGATTCGAACCAGCATGCGAATAAGCATAGACGTTTTTTTGATACTTGTTCTGTAGTATCACCCGTACTGACTTTAACCTTTTATAATTTTGGATATTTTCTCCCGTCTTGGGCAGCATAACGTGCTGGCATTTAGATTTCTGTACAATCAGTACTCTAATTTTTCATAATTTTCTCTCCTAAAACCGTGAAGACATCTTATACATCTACAACTTTTGTTCATGCTTCAATCTGCAATATCGATCGAAAAGTGTTTTTGATTCACACATAACGTTGTTTTTATTTATTTACCATCTGATATTAATATTTAATCAACAATACTTTATCTTTTCTCACAACTAATCCCTAATAGGTATAATTCATCAACCCATCCACAACTATTGACAATTGATTTTGTTATTCAGTTATTCGAATTTAGTAATGTCTTTTAATGAAACATGGAACTTGAAACCACCAAAATGTAACTTGTCAACATGATTTTCTTTTATACACGAATAGGCATTCATCAGGATATGAAGCTAAAAACGTCCCATTTAAAACAATTATTATCATTGTTCCGGGACATTTATGCACTTATATTTAAAGCTATTTTCTTTTGGTAGTGAAATGGAACTTTTCCTAGAAAATGGCTTTAATTGTGAGATGAACAAATCAAAAGCGAGAATATATTCCAGCTTCTAACCGCTTCCACGATTTACGAATTCATCGAAGTGGCGCTTTATTTTGTCAAAAGAATGTAGAATATATGTCATTAACATTATTTAAATTTAACACAGGCACCGGATTTCCTTTGCTGCTTCTCTTTTCCTCACATATTGTACCATTTTGTACACCCGTATTTTAATCGCAGTACTAAATTGTATATCCTTGCTTACAGTTATTTCATTTTCAATAAGAATTATTTGAATTTGTTCTTTCATATTTGACAGGAATTTATGTAAGTCATTATTATATTGGTGTCTCCTATCCACTGCAGCCTTAAAGTCTTTTAATAAATGTTTGGTTATTTTCTTCTCTGCAACATATATTGACAGATAAGCCTGTATTGTTACAGATGGCAGCTGTGCCCGCAGAATTATTTTCATGTGTTGGGCAGTGGTCAGCTATTAAGTATTACAGATGTAGGTCTAAACATGTTTAGAGGTTAAATCTAAATTTGTACTTGCCCCATCCCTTCCTCCCTTGCCTTTACTTGCGGTATTCCGTGGGAGATGGCGCAGATATAAGCGGTACATCTGATTTGGTGGGAGATGACACTGTTATTGGGGATGATATGGACTTGGCACTGAGATTGGGGTTGGAATGGCTTTATTGTTTTATTGTAACCTTGTATCAGTTTTGTTCACATTTATTCGATGCTGGTTCAGTTATAGATTTGATATCTTCATCATATTATGAGGCTTCCAGAATGGTCAATTTTAAGTGTATTTCTCGAACACGGCTTTTACATCTTGATCTCCGGTCAGGGCTAAAACAAATTGGTAGAGATGCATTACATTTTTCTGCAGTTCGCTAACGTTTCCATATATATATATATATATATATATATATATATATATATATATATATATATATATATATATATATATATATATAATTCCTTCAGTCTTGTTTTGATTTCACAATATTATATATGATATATAATAATTAAAGTTATGAAGCACACCTTAATTATTACATTTGTGTTGCAAATGTAAATTGTCTAAAGTTAAGTACAGACAATGATTATTGGACTGTCATTATTGCCAAACTCTTATTATGGAGTTTATGTCTCTGGAATAGATGCTTTCGTCTTTTTCATGCCTTAATGGAATTATTTCTAATGATATGCTATTGAATATGTAGATACTAATAAGTTAGAAAATAGAATGAAAAATTTACAGCTTGAGAATGCAGAGAAAAATTTTAAAAATTAAATTTTTCTTGGTGACAATTGGTCTGATAGCACTTTATAAAAGCAACTTGCATGAAAACCAACAAAGTAAATTATTTTCTTTTACTCTATTGTGTGCAGTGTAATCTTGGGATGAATGCTTAGACTGTAAAATGCATTGCAAGAATAGAAACAGACGCAAGTCAGGCAAATCAAGCAAATAATGGTTTATATATGAATTTAATTTATTAACGTACCACCAGAAGAATATAATAGACAAGGTTTTACGAAAAGAATGAGGAAATCGGGAAGATAAAATATACAATCATCATACTTTGCATGTGATATATGTGCAGCAAAATTATAGCAAATGAATCAGTGTGGTTGCATATGAAAAAAACTCCTGTTTTAAATAAATTTACAGATCTTTCAATGGCATTAAAGATATACATTGCTGGTAATTCCCTTTCCACTTTACAAACGATTGTTTCTTTATTATTACGTTTAGAATATTATTTTTTCAATTAGGAATATTTCTTGTTTTGCTTTTTGCGATTTAGGTTCATAAAATGCACCATCAGTATTTCACCCTTCAAATCTCGTGTTTCATAAACAATAAATGCAACCTTTATTATTTTAAAAACGTTTTCCGTCCAACTTGGAGTATATCTTTTTCAAATGTATATTGTTTCTTTGAAAATCTTAACCTATCATCTAATTTCCATTGGGCTTGTTTCCTTTGAAAAATAATCACCAAATAGATTCGTATAAACAGTTTGTTTATTTTCAGTTTGGCTGGCCTACACGTGTCATTTTAATACTTTTAAATCTTGTATTAGTATTATAAGTATCTATCATTTTTGACACACTTAAAATATCTGAGTTCTTTTCAGGGCCGTAGAAAGCCATCACGGGCCTTCGGGTAAGAAACAACCTGGCCTCTCCTAGTTCTTGTTCAAACAAAAAATTTCTTTTATGAAATAAAAAGATGTTGTTTGACCCAAGCCTCCTTTACGGACCCGTGTCCCGGGGATATATCCCCGATTGCCCCCTCCCTTGTCGGCCCTGGATGTTTGCTGTAAAATATTTCCACGGCATACTCTTAGATTTGTATTAATAACATTCAGTACCGTATCTTTTCCAGCCATAAATATAAGATACGTTCCAATATCACTGTCATCCCACCATAAACATATGATAAGTTCCAATATCATTGTCATCCCACCATAAACATGATAAGTTCCAATATCATTGTCATACCACCATAAACATACGATACATTACAATACTGTGTATCATTACAATCCCCCTATTAAAATATGATATATTACAATATCATTCTCATCCCACCATTGCTTTAACCTTGTACCATCAAAATCTGTTACATGGTTAACTCAAAGTTTATCTCTTATTCTTGCTGGTATATTTGTGTTTGTAAGCATTTGTTACATTAATTCCAGTTTTAATCTGAAATGGGTCTGTCCATGCACATCAAATAAATATATCCATCACAGTTAGTAATATTTATACCCTCTATTATGCTTAATTAATTGATGCACGTCAACCTAATCCGATGATAATATAGATTTTATCTTACCTGGCATTATGCGACATTGAGTGAACTCTCTTGTTAGTGGCTATGCAATTCTTCAGCTAATTTTGTCGACCACTTCAACGCTTGATCTGGCTCTTTTGTTTGTCTGAATCTAACTAATGTTCAAGCTTTAGTACTGGGCTGACAATTCATTTCTTCGTTACATTTTCTGGCTCTGTTGTGCCGACACTATTTAATTCATCAAGCATTTGCGTGTACAATTGTGATTTAGATTAATTACTACTATAACAATAATCATGTCTTTCACATATAGTATGCAATATCGGTCACGGTAACCTGATAACCTAATACGTGAAACCTCGTTCTGCAATATATATATATATATATATATATATATATATATATATATATATATATATATATATATATATATATATATATATATATATATGTATATATATATATATATATATATATATATATATATATATATATATATATATATATATATATATATAGTAAAATCTGTAGTGAAAGACCACTGTTATGTCAGACCACCTGTATCGAGACACATTATTCTCACTGCACAGATTTATTGACTATATAGTATTATGACCTGTAGTGAGAGACCACCTGTCTTGAGAGACCATTATTTTTTGGCAGAACGGGTGGCTTTTCAAGACAGGTTCTACTGTATATATATATATATATATATATATATATATATATATATATATATATATATATATATATATATGTGTGTGTGTGTGTGTGTGTGTGTGTCCACTTGTATTTGATCATAAAAGGTTATGTTTTATATGCTTTTTCATAATCCTTTATTATTCTGTGTTTGGCTACAAAACACATAATCTGTATCAATTTCATTCTTGCAATTCAAGCAGTATGATTTAAAGTCTATGTTAGATTGAAAGTATTTTGTTTATGTTTGTGAGGGCAACATTTTTCCCTTGTAAATATTGTATACTTTTCATAATCCTAGTAATTTTTTTATATGACTAATAACATTATCTTTGATATCGGTTTATTTTGGGCATAATTGAAACTATGTTTAAATATGTATTATATAGGTATGTTAAAGTGTGTGTGTGTGTATGTATATATATAAATATATATATATATATATATATATATATATATATATATATATATATATATATATATATATATATATATATATATATATATATATATATATATGTGTGTGTGTGTGTGTGTGTGTGTGTGTGTGTGTGTGTGTAATTATGATGTTTTATAATATACTTGCATAGTTTTATTAGGTGATCATTTAATTGGCTTGATTATTCTTTGCTATGTAGTCGGTCAGCTGTTGGATTTTTACATATGCATACGTATATCATATAATGTACAGAATAATAACACCACTTGATGCTAGTCGCATGTTGAATTTGCAAAGTATTGTAAACAATTTGCTTACAACTCATATCTAATAATATCAAGTGGAGAAAGCCCAAATGAATCAAATTATTCAATTAAATATCTACCCAATGTGTTTCATAACTTCAAAAAGTCATTCAAATTTACGTTAATACTTTTATATTGTCGATTTGTTTTACTTTGGGAGAATAATAAACAATGTAAAAAGTTTTTATATAATTATTTTACTCAGTATCTTATTGGTTAATGGTAAGAAGTTTTATTAATTTTTACTAATAGTCGCTATGCCTTTTCCTCGTGTTCTTGGCAATGTTAACAACCCACCACCACCCGGTATACCTGATCGTTTCTTACAGCAACATGGAAAGGGTCTCGTTTTGTTTTAAATTGTGCACGTGAAAATATTAGATCAACACTATTTTATGTGTACATATTCTTTTAGTTTCTCTTTTTGATAAGGATTTAAAATCAATCACAATTAAGTGTATGACATCTTATAATAATGACATTAAGTTTCGAAAAGGTCTTTTTTTTTAAATAAACTTGAAATATATACTGCTTTTGCTGTTGCCCTAGGTATAGCACCACTAACTCCAGCCCGATCTAAAGTTCCCAGCAGAGATTATATCTTTAGAATAGGTGTTCTTATCAATGGTGCAGTTGCAGAGAATATTCATCACCAATATGAGCATATGTTTTGACAATGTATATTTAAAGTCATAATTTCGCGTAATTGCTTTCATAAATATTTTCGTTTAAGATTACTGTATCATATCCACATTGTATATGTGGCGACTTTAATACTATTGTTGTTGGTAGTTTGTTTTCACAAACTCATTTCTTAAACTTTCTTTTGCCACGCATGTTATTGATAAATTAACCTCGGTAAAATACATTTTAATGCACGGTAACAATAATATTCATCTTACCATTGACAGCATTTCAAGTCGTACATTTATCCCTCAAAATGACAGCATTAACACCAATATCCTGTCAGTACGCCAGCTGGAACTCAGAAGTACCAGTTAACGCTCATGTACGCTATATATCACCGTTGTGCATATTACGTTTTTGGTCACGCTAACATTAAACCGATATATGGGATATACTCTTAAAAAGTAAAAACAATTTTTTACATTTGTACCTTCTTAAAGGTCTGTGCATTTACGGACAGCCTCTTGAAACATCATATAGGCTCTTGAATAATAAACGAATATTTGGTTCAGTAAAACTGCATTTTAACGCTGGTTCCGTGAGAATCTAAAACGAATAAATACCATCGAATGCACATCTAAAAATCAGTCTAGGGTACCTAAGCCACTGTAATTGTCACCAAGCTCATGTCTTCAAAGCATATTGAATTCAGATAATCTGTAACACTAAAGGTTTCATGTTTTAAAGACAGTATAAAGTTATTGAATAATCTTTAAAATCCTCTAACACTGAAAACACATTTCAATAGCCCCCAAATGCGAAAAAGCTGTTTTAGAAGAACAACTTTACGTCTTTCCACTTCCTGATTCCACAGTCATAAACCTTTATTAAATTCCAAATATTTCCCGAAATACAATTTTATAACAAAAGCCTGCATTTCTAGTAAGTGTTTGTAGTCTGGAGCAACATTTACTGCTGGAAATGTTGCAAAGTTTCATGAGGGACGATCCGCATGTTCTGGGGAAATAAAATAAAAACAATGCTCACTACATCGGTTGCCTTGTCATAGTAGCTGATATGTTGTAGACTCTCCACTGCCATCCATCGTACTGGAAGGTCTCTGTTTTCTTGTTTCACATATTCCTTGGGGTATAAATCTGAAGCAAAAGCTGCGTCTGCCACCTTTACAACCTTGGCGCTGTCAACCCTTGTAATAAATCATATATATATATATATATATATATATATATATATATATATATATATATATACACACACACACACACACACACACACACATATATATATATATATATATATATATATATATATATATATATATATATATATATATATATATATATATATATATATATATAATTAAAAACAAAAATCGATGTGTGATAATACAAATGCTGCTAAATTATTAAATAATGAAACTGATACATGACGATATCAACACAGTAATGCTAACATTCAATAGTATCGAGGATATGATGTATCACAGTATTGAAAATTCTCTTTAATTTCAGCTAAACAATATAACCGGCGAGTTTGCATGTTACCAGTTCATGGAATATCTATTGGGAGCAAAATGAATCCCCTATGAGAAATCCCTGCTTAAAGCAAGATACATGTTTTACGGGAATGTATCTTTACTTAACATTAAGGAGAAATATGGAGATGTATGAGTTTAACATTGGGTTTGGGTCTGTGTGGAATATAAAATAATTTAACATTATGCTTCGGTCATTTAAAATTATATTCTTTATTAGTTGACATTATTTAAGATTGTGTATATATATATATATATATATATATATATATATATATATATATATATATATATATATATATCTATATATCTATATATATATATATATATATATATATATATATATATATATATATATATATATATATTACAAGCTGTAGTAAGAACCCTAAAGTTGAAAATATTTCATTACAACGAAAAAGAGAAATATGGAGGACTCACATGCAGTTTCTGGCAGCAAGGTCTTTATGTATAATTCCTCGGCGGTGTAACTCCATCATGCCTTCCCCAACATCGAGACAGTGTCTTATGACTGCTTCAATATTAATTTCCTACGGTAAGACAATTTAAGGTGTAATAATTACAACTAAACATCCGTCAAACTCAACACCTGTTATCTTGGTTTAGAAAATAATAATTAAATATGGCTCGATGAACTGATCTCTAATATATTTCTCTATTGCAAATATTCCTCGGCATTTCAAGGAAAACAAATACAATTTTGATATGGCACTTATTTTGTATTATTATCTAAAGTTTTTAGTGCTAAACAACAATGTCAAATTTATTCGACAAACTTTTCCAAATTAAGGCATATGTTTAGAAAGCTTTATTATTATATGCTCATTTTACCGCTCCGGTGGCCTAGTGGTTAGAGCTTCCGCCTCGGATGCGGGAGGTCGTGGGTTCGATCCCGGCCGAGTCATACCAAAGACTTACAACAATGGTACTAACAGCTGCCTCGCTTGGCGTTCAGCATTAAGAGGTTAGTTTTAGGACTGGTCAGCCTGGTGTCAGGATAATGTGACTGGGTGGGACATCATGCTACATGTCTGCGGCATGATGCCCCAGTGCTAGACATCACTATAAACTGCCACACTGCAGACATCGTAGCGTTATGACTGCAAAATTGTTAAAGCTACGTTAAAAATCAAAATCACATCACATATGCTCATTTTTTCACCCGTTAACTTTACATTGTCACAATCGTTCAGTATTACCTGATACTGAACTTGCGCGACAATACACATATAGCATTCACGTGCATAAAGGAATTACTCTCTATTGTAAACAAACAATGGACGTAGACGCCAGCACTTTTGATTTGTAAACAAATCACGTACACTCGCGTAAGATGCTCTTTACGTTGTGGTTTTTCAAATTTGTTTCTGAATGAACTAAAACGGATGTTTCGTGGACTGCCACATACCAGCTGCTTTGGCAGATTCCGCGTTGATACAGTGTTACGGATTTAGGTTAGCTACATTATATAACATACGCAAGATAAGGTTCTTAAAATAACATACAAGTGACAAGTCATATACTCTCTTCTTTAGCTGGTGATAAAATCGGAAAATAAAATATACTTACAGTTTTACATCCTGAATTTCTTCAAAATGTATTTTCTTAATTCTGCAAATCCGAATTACATGAGCCATGCTATATGTTTTCAATCTGGATTACACATTTCGAAATTGTGCTGTAATTTCGATGATAAGTGCAATTGCATCCTTTTTACTGCACTCAAAATGAAATAAGCACTAAATTCCATAGCGTCTTTTTGATAATTGCAATTGAAAAACTTCATATTTTCCCCACATTATGATTTCAAACATTCAATGACAGAAACAGAAACACATTTGCAGATTTCAACACGCTTCTCCCTAGCTTATTAAATCTCATGTATTTCATGTGGAATCGGCACATACAAATCCAGCCCATAATCACGAAATTTCCTAGAATCGAGAAAAATACTAAAATGTATTCATTCCACATCAAATGGAAAAGTTGTTGCAATGCACATTCATTCACAATATGACTCCAGATTTCAATTTTAACTAGACACGCCATTTTCTTTCGAAAGTTATGTCGAGCGCGCGACTAAGTTCAAATTTATCTGGTCGGAGTTATGTGCGCAGTAATAATGTTGATTTGTGTAATGATGAATATGCGTTTGTGTATTTAGTTTGGAATGTGGCATAGATTCATTTACGTTGTTTCTTGTAGTGTATTGTGTTTATATAATTAAACCTTAGGTAGAATTAAAAAAAATGAGCATATAATAAAAAGGTTACTGCATTTGTATGGGAAAATATGAACTCGTTTTGTCGGAAGGATATACTGCACTCCCATGTTCGTGCAGTATTCCATCCCAAAACTCGTTCATATTTTCCCCATACAAATGCAGTAACCTATAATTAGGAGATACAATATCAATGATATTACACATGCACATAAAACATGATGGCCATCCTACTGTTTTACTGTTCCTACCCATCGATGTCATACTCAGAGATGTACGGCGAGCTAATACTTGTTGATATGCACAAATATATACCTTGATAGATGTAAGCCAATGTAAAAAAACGCTAACGTGCCTGTAAATCATAATGAACATATGCGTCGTCTAATATGTACGCTTCCATCTTGAATATTAGCTCCATGCTTTATTAAAAAAAAGACATATATTTGCACTAAGCAACCATATCTAAGTTAAAAGTGAACAAGGTTAGGATGAATTCAAATGTTGTAATTAAAGTTCAAAGCAAAGGTTGGTCTATTGATAAGTATACTGGCGGATCAATTTCCTGGTATATTTTGTTTTCTTCACACATATGAATGTCTCTATACGTGGTCATATACAATGAAGAATGTGACTAGGTTTAGTGGAAGGGGAATATTGTGTCTGTAAAATTCGCATACAGGAATTTCACGTGTATCTTACTATTACGTTTAGTGCAATGTAGTATAAACGTGGGTTTCTCAATAATACCAAAAGGTCTTTCTATCGTTAAGAGCTCCCAAGAGCTCCCATCCAAACAACAGGATATTCCCTTAAAATGCTGATGGTAGCATCTCTAGGAAAGCAATGAAGTCAGATTGTTTAGTTTGTTCTGAACGTAAGACCAACACAAGTTACAGAAATTTACAGAATGGCTTTAAAAGAAAGATAAACGATCAATAAAAAAGAAATGAGATAACATTTTATATATAATATAGCGTTCAGTTTTTTATATAACGATCCCACACAATGTTTCCTTTGCTGTTTGGCCGTCACACACACACATATATATACTGCACATTATTGGACAATGGCAATATATACTTTTAAATGAAAAACAGAGTAAAAAAGAAAATAAATACAGGCATGATTCAGACTTTTAAATTGACATTACCTGCGAGCCATAAGTTTTCTTCATAAATTCCTTTAGATTTCTTTTTATTGCAGGATATACGACATAAATCCTTGTCGCGTCAATTGCAATTCCGCGCAGGCGTAGAACTTTGTCATGTACTACGTCCCGTAGTCTGGTACACTCTTGTAGACCTAAGCTCAACCACTTTGGTATCTCTCCTTCTACTGCAACAAACAAGTAAAAGCATGCTTTCAGCTAACGAGGAGTACCGATATCTGTGGATCTGATCTGACACGTCAGCCTCATAAAGCATTTTCCATGTTACTTCAAATGTAAACATGTGCGTGTTAGGTGTTTTAAGTGTTTCATGACAAAGACGATAGTCTCAATTAACATAAAATGATATGTATATTTATATCATGTATATTTTTTATAATAATAGTTTAGTTAATGATATTTTTAATCCCAATATCATATGTGTGAGTTTTGTACTCTTAAGTTGAATCGTGTATAATGCGTACTATTCCTTTCATAAAATTCCAAGGTCGATATACTGAAGAATTGGTAAATAATCATGTACTCCAATAAAGCCATGCGTAACCCGAATGAAGCTCTGGACATATTTCTTCGTTAGCAAAGTTTAATAAGCTGATTTGTTGACATTTCAAAACACATGATGATACATTGAACGCTTAATATAAGGAGTCTGATAATTACACAATATTTTTGTATATAAAAACTAGACTCGAAAATCACCATTCTTAAAGTTTGACTGGTTTTATAATGTGTCATTTACAAGCGTTCTTTGGAATTACAGAGTTTTGAGCATTTATTGACAGGAACTTTGGATATCTATATAAAAGCTTTACTAGATTATTGTGAGTTTAAAAGGACCTTTGGTTTTTAATGTCACTGTATTAAAAGACTATTTGCTTGTTTATATTTACAGTGAATTAACTTAAAAACATTTGGATTTAAAATAGTGATTTCTTCTGTACTGTTGACACGTCAGTGCATCACAGTCATCATTCAGAATACCTTCTTTGGAACGTATTCGGATTACAACGGAACAATTGGAATTGATAGAATTTAACATTTCAGATTTGTATATTTTGAGATTTGAATATTTCAGAGAGTTTAATATTTTAATATTAAAATTGTTTTTGAAATCTGAATTTCGCTTTGGCATTTTCTTAGTCTCTGGTATTTTGATTTCACATTTGGGGAATTCATAATGAGACATAAGTAGTCAGAGTGTATGCCTCGGATACGAGAGGTCGCGGGTTCGAACCCCGGAAGAGTCATACCAAAGACTTATAAAATTGATACAAACAGCTGCCTCGCTTGGTGCTCAGCATTAAGAGGTTAGTGTTATGACTGGTCGGCCTGGTAATGTGACTAGGTGGGTACTGATGCCACATATCTGCGGCATGATGCCCCAGTGCTAGACATCACTATAAACTACCACACTGCAGACATCGTAGCGATATGACTGAACTTTTTTTAAAGCTACGTTAACAGTCCAAATCTCTCTCTCTCTCTCTCTCTCTCTCTCTCTGTCTCTCTCTCTCTCTCTCTCTCTCACACACACACACACA
This sequence comes from Sinohyriopsis cumingii, assembly GCA_028554795.2. Classification (NCBI taxonomy): domain Eukaryota; kingdom Metazoa; phylum Mollusca; class Bivalvia; order Unionida; family Unionidae; genus Sinohyriopsis; species Sinohyriopsis cumingii. The sequence goes on from CM068830.1 coordinate 53,176,570, forward strand.
CACACACACACACATTTAGTGAGACCAAAAAGCTTTCAGCATGACATCTAAAGTAGCGAAATGTACTGCGATCATACTCAGAAGAGGATAGAGTCCTTCTTACAAAGGACGAATAAACTATGATTTTTCTCAAGCGATGGATTTTGTTAACGAAACAAGAGATCAAGAATATTTTGATACATCATTTGGTGTAAAAGGGTATTCTTGATAAAATTGTTTTGGGTTTGATAAAAAAGTCTCCATTTTTGGGTTTGGAGAGTAAATGAAAGGAACTGAAGTAAAGGAACCATACAGAAGCTGAGTTAAGAAAACTACAGCTACAACAGGAATAAATACAAATGCTAGGTAGAGAAAAACAAACGGAAGAGTGAAAAGAAGAGATACGAAAGAGAGAAAGGAAGAGAAGGAAATACAAATTTAGAATGAATAGATGCAAATAGTATTTGGAAAGAGGGAGAGAGAAATGCAAATGCATTTTAAATTAAATGAATCTTAACTGACAAATAAAGCACATTCTTATGATGTATGCACATTTTAGGTTTTGATTTTGCCAAACATATTAGATTGTTAGCCCTTTCTATAGAAACTCAGTAGAAAATATTTTCTTAAATTTGAACAAATTGCTGAAAATTATAATGGACGAGAGTTATTACAAAGTGTATTTATTGGTAAAGACCAATGTGTTGATTATGATGTGGTTAGGGAATGTGTCTTAAAGCTGAGATGGTGCCTGAGGCCTATCATCAGCAGTTTAGAAACTGCAGAAAAGAAACCACACGGAGACTCATCTCGAACTTCCATGCGGAAAAAAAATGATTGTTTAAACTAAGAAGGTTGACAAAGATTATGATAACCTTAGCCAACTCGCATTTTTTGAAGAATTCAAGAATTGTATTGGCGTCAGAACTTACTTTGATGAGAAAAAGGTTGAAGCTTAAAAAGCAGCTGGTATAGCCGATAATTATTCTTTGACTCACAAGGTTTCATTTGTAAATAAATCTTCATCGCAACATGTTTTTGTTTATAAAAAAGCTCAGTCTCATGCAAGTATTTCGAAGACTCAAATGGATATAACTGTTCAGAATCGAATTTCTAATAAGACGGATCATGTATTTCCAGTTTGCTATGTGACAGACATGGGCACGTGGTTGACTTTAACAACCGTTCAGCGATAGGTTAGTTACCATATTGATTTCAAATTAAACTTAACTGATGAGATTTAGTGAATCCTAACTAGCAGACTAAATGATAGAACCATGTCCATGTTCACCTACCGAAAATGGAGGTACCATAACAAATATTTTCTTGAAATATTTGAAATGTGCGGGCAAAACGTTTCCATCGGCGCTAACAAAAGTCTTCCGATTGTTAACGGATAATTCAGAAATTCTTTGAATTAACTATTTATGGCAAATGTTCTTATTCAACATGACTGTAACTAATATATATATATATATATATATATATATATATATATATATATATATATATATATATATATATATATATATATATATATATATATATATATATATAAAGTGAATGTCTTAGAAAAACACTCAGAATAAGTAGCACAAATATAAAAACAGACAAAAATTGTAAAGTCCGTTGAGAAACTTTGTATAGTAAATAATTTGCATGACGTTTACATGATGGAAAAATTCATGCAATAAATGGGCTAATAAAATATGCATGAAATGATATCATTTCATAATTATAATGTAAACATTGTCGTAATATATGTTCATAAAATGGTAGAATCGCTGTAGAAATTTCATCACTAAAATGTAAAGCTTCCGTTTTGTCTCACAATTTTCTAAATTTGATTACAGAAAAGGAAACCGATACTTTTTTTTCACTCTACATTTAGACTATTTGCTGACATTACAATTTTGTAGATTTCTGCTGGATAAAGGGAAACAATTTTAAGTCGATTGTGTTACAAAGAGAAGTAACGATTAATTCCCTGAATAAACATTATGTACAATATTGATAACAAAATGTGTCCAAAATGTGTCCAATTGTTTACATTGTGTAATAAGGAACTCTGTTGTCATTCCTGAATATTTCTGATATACATCGAGCACCGTTTTCTCCACGGAATGTTTATTATCCGATAATGTGCAGGAAATGATGAAACAACACGCAGCTCAGCAAAACCAAATATAATGTCTATGTCTGATTCCCTTACATCTCCCCTCTCAGACAAGCTCTGAACGACATCATGCAGTTTAAACAATAAAACGAGAATGAATGTAAGTCTTTACCTAAAAGTAATTATGTAAATAGAATACACATGTTGTGTAATATGTATACAAATGCTGGAGACTACTACATTCAAGAGTTACGTACAATATAAACCAAATATTAGGATGTGTCAGTGACAACGTCCTTTCCATCCTGATGTGCAATATGTCTGCCTTCCATTATGTCACCCCAAACAACTGACTTCATGGGGGGGGGGGGTGATGAACAATTTAAATGCCACACTAGTAACAAGGTCAGCACAAAATTCGCCATCTATTTCAACTCAGGCGGACAATTTGTCTAGTCCTTCGATCAAGGAATAAAAAAATATGGACTAAAATGGACCTAGCCATACAGTAAAATATCTCATACTGAATTTGGCTTAAATGAAAATGTTTTGTTATAAATATGTTTAGCTATTCCCACCGTGCGTTTTTTACCTGTCAGTTTGCTAGGTTTCACTGTCCTTTAGGCACATTAATTATTATTCGTTTGTGTATTATTATCATTGCTATCATTTCCTTTGCATCATATCTTACCACTGATCTTTTATATTATTTTGTTTCATGTGTACATAATGTATTTATGAAAGGTTTCTTTCTAAAGGCTTTTGCATGCGTTTATATCTAAATTTTTAACTTCTATCTTTGATCTTCAAGCGCTTCGTTAGCTTAGTTGTTAGTGTTTATTTTCCGATGTTATTTTTCTTTTTCCTTTCCATCGCCTATGTCAAAACTATTTTTTATGCAATTTTCTTTGTCAACATTCGTAGAGCCCAACTCTTAATCGACACAACATGGTCATATTGTGAGGAAGTGCCATTGAAAAGGTGTAGTTTTTTATAACTTTTTGGGTCGTAAGATTTGAGTCCAATATTACAAAAAGTATGTCTAGATGGAAATAGAAATAGACATGCTGCAAGATGGATATACAGACGGAACCTGGAAAATGAGTACATTTTGTGTACATTCAGGACCTGACTGTACGGGATCTAATGAATACAGTGTTAGGGTGGGAACTGGTTGCTAGGATATATCGGTGGTTCGTTTGCAAGAAAGAGATTGGAAGTTGCTCTCTCGAGCCACTAAACACTATAATCAACATCTCGTTTAGCCAAATACTGGGAATAAGCAGGAATTGAACTATGAAAAATATAAAAATATAATTACTAAAGGATGAAGAAATAAGCACCGACAAGAAATGGGAATTACATTATACCTGGGTAATTCTCTACTAGAGTCTTGATTGTGTTACCATCACCAGCATACGGAGTAGAGGAAATGCTAGCATATTTGCCTTTGACAATGCGGGTAAACATTCCTGGAAATCAAACAAGCGTGTAATCAATGAATACATAAGATTGCATGCATGAAACGTTTAGTAGTGTTCAACGGCCATTGTATGCATTAACTCTCACGCAGACAATAAATTCAGATTTAACTACTCATGACAATTAAATATTTATGCCCGTTAAAGGCATAAAAGAGAGTTAAAAAGGTTGCAAATTAACATTATTTTCTATAATATCAATGTTTAGGTGACATTATTAGTTGTTATAAAGCAAACTTTGAATCTGGTTATTTCTTCTAAATCATGGTTATTAAAATCTTCTTAGAATTTTGTATTCCTAGCTACCAAATGTTACTGGGTGAAGGCCACATGCTCTGAGCAATGGCCAGTATGGCCACTGTTACAACCATAATTCATGTGTCAACAGTTGTCCTGATTGGTCACCGCAGCTTAAGCGTCACATGACACGTAATTCAGTCCACTTATCTAATTTGTACAGGTATTCACATGTACGTACCACCGTTATTTTTGACAATAAAGAAAGTAATGGAGAAATTTTATCATTGAATAAATATATTTTTTGTCAAATATTCCAACTGCATTGGTCACAAAGAGCTTTATGCAGCATGGATAAAAATGTACGCGCCTATGAGGTGGATACATATATTTTACAATAAGAATATAGAATATATTAGGCTGCATCCCACACTACATTTCGTGATTCTAGGTAGGGTCACACAGTTTCATAATTCCATGTATAATATTAGCAGATCAGTTCTCGTCAAAATGCATGTCACAAAGTTTCATAATTCCGTGTATAATGGTATTTGTAAAGGTGAGAAGAAAAAAAAAACACCTGAGGAAAATATAAAAACTTAACCAAGAATGAATAGCTGATGTACATGTATGTACACAAGTAACTTCATCCCAGGGTGTATGCGCCAGAAATATGTTGCCGGATTAAAGCCTTCCAGGGTCCTAAGCACTACAAATATTATGGTGTCCCAGCCTTCAAATTGTAAAACTCATAAACACAATATTAAAAGCTTAAAATAATCAAAATACTCGAACATGCAGATCGAAATGGTCATATATAACTCATTAACTTTTATAATCAACAATTAATTTGATTTTTTTTCTGGTGCACCTGTTGGGCTTGTGCCCTAAGCACGTGCTTAGTGTATATTAAAAGTAATCCGGCCCTGCATAAATATATTCCAAACCGTCGCCTAGGACATAAGAAGACGGGATGAATAAGTTGCAGTGAGGCTATACCATGTATATATGCTTTAATACGTGTTGGAAACGCAAAGTTGTAACTTTGGATAATTGTTTTGTGCAAGGACATCCAACAGATTCTATAACCTAAATATGCACATTTATAATGCTTTACAAAAGCGCTGCAGGATTGACATATTCGCATGGAAAATTTGAATCCGATCTAAATTGCAATATTTGTATACTTTGCTTTATCAAACAAGTTTCTAAACCCATTATTCCGATGGAGGTGAGTTTTACCTTCCAGTATATATATGTTTCCTGGTTCTATGTGAGATTCATCTATTAAAGATGTCGAGAGAAGTTCAGCCACAGTCTGTGGCAGTCTGTCCATAAAGAGCTCAGAATAGGATTTGTTTGGATCTTGTACGCTCTGGGAAATTACTGGACTCGCCTCTCCAACGTATGGGTGTTCCTTCTCGATGAAACTGAAATATCAATATACACAAACTTGGCATTCGAGTATATTTGATTCCAATAAAACTATCAATTATGAAATATTAACAGGCTTTTAATCTGTAATTTTTTTAAACGTGTTTGTCACAGATAATAAAATATTTATGAACAAGGTTTACTTCAAAGAATCATAGTTGTCGAACTGAAACTAACTTTTAAAATGTCAATATTATGTTCAATTAAGAAATCAATATATAAGTAAAATTATTTAAAAAATAAATGCATTCAAATTTAAATTTAATTAGTTGATAAAAAGAAAAAAATATTAGCGCACTGATTACATTTAGTAAATTTATGGAACTTGTATTCAAATCATTCTGGTTGTCATTTAAGCTCTAAACAGGTATGCTTATTATGTTTAATCCATTATTGTCATGTATATCCAAACATTTATTAGAGTATCTTTCTTTCTCCGTTCTTATTCTTTTAGTAATCATATTTTGTCGTACCCACAACATTGATAATTTGTTGTTTTTTTGCATTTAATATTATACATCTATTGTTAGACCTGAGTTGGCAATAATGATCAGTTTCGTTTTGTTCCACTATGCTTTCTTCCTTCTTCTGGTTTGTATCTGTTGCAAAAGGAATCAAATAAATCAAAACTCGAAAATACAGGCGGTTTTAAGATCCTTATGACAATAAAAATAAATATCACGAGCCAAAAAAGAATTTAGTTTAACTCAGAAATTTAAAAGATACGATGAAAGACTGCTAAGGTAACAATAAACAAAAATATTAAATTAAAATTGAATTAAATTACATTTTCCATCACATTGGTCAATGACCTAATAATTTAACTTGTTAACCACCGTTTTAATAGGCTATTTCTTTACCTGACAATGGCAAAATGTTTGTTATGTCATGGAACGTTATTTATAACTTGAATCGCAATAGTCTCAAACTTATTGGATTGTAAGACTCTTTTAAAAGGTTACGTAAATAAATGAAACATTTTTAATGTCTTTGGAATAAACATTATTGTAGTAAATTTACAAAGTTAAATTTAAAAAGACTTGAATCTGAAAGGACTCTTGGACTAATATATCACATTGTATATATTCATGCGGTGTGTTAGTTGCAGATTACTTTGAGATGTCCTAGATCAATGTTCAATATACTTATCTAAAAAAAATCAGATATATAACAAAGTATAGAAGATCAACAAATATATACCCTTTGAAGACTCCTGTTCCGTCTTTCTCTCCCTCTTAAATATATTTCTCACAATCTCCAGTCTATGTTCACCTTCTGGCTTGTTCTCGTTTTTGCAGTTACGACAGCGTATGCAGCAAACGATAATTGTGATGACAACAATAAGTATAAATCCTATGAGTCCCAAGCATATGTAAATGAATTCTTGCAATTCCCAGAATGTACGGAACTCCACCGTTCCAACGTCTTTTTCTAAAACTCCGATGTATATCTGAAAGTACAATCATCAATCTTTAATAAAGGACCTTACTAGAGCTTTAAAAAAAACTCCCCCCCAAAAAAAAAAAATGTTAAGCAAAGATATAATTTACGCGGGTTCTATTGGAAAAAGAAACGAGCTGTAGGATAACCAAACATTTTTGCCGAAATAACTCAAATTTACAATATGATAGTTGCAATACTATAAGAAATCGGAAGTAACAAACATATCCGGGATATTAGGCCAGTATGATCATTGAAAAATCATAATGTCTATTTTTTCAGATATACATGACCCTGGGATAGTTTTTAATTTAAAAAAAAAAAAACGAATGTGCCATCTTGAAGCTGTTTAAAATCAGCAGTTTTTAAACTAGTTAATATGGAGCCTATGAATCTATGACTGGAACGTGCGCTTAAGTCATACAGTCATAAACACGATGGCCATAATATGAACTGTACAATTCTCACTTATTTCCAAAATCGAATTTTTCCTTGTAGTACCTTTATGTAATATAACTGTGACTATCTGGAGCTCTCATTTGCGCCACATTTTGCATGCATTTGATTAAGTTTTCAAAAAGATAAATATTACGCTTGCTGAAGCTCACATTCATGAAAATTATTTGTTTAATAAACTTCAAACCAAACAAGTACTCATCAAATATATCTCCATTATTATAAGTTACAAAGCTACCTTTAATGCCTCTTTCTCTCCTGTCCCTGGGAAGGTTTCCTTTGGGTCACATGTTATTTCTGTATCGGTGAAGTCTTTGATCTCACAGTCTCCCCGTTTACTTAAGTGAAGACGAAAGTCTTTTTTATCACAAGCTCTACTGAATCCTTCACCCTGCAAAAGTTATATTCGCAAACTACTCTTTATCTAACATTGCTTTAAAAGATTGTATGATACGTAGAACATTCAAATAAACACAACAATTGTATGTCTGTGTGCATGATTTTAGAAACTGGATTAACATCGTAATTAATAAAACCATTAGTTGTATCATTTTATCAATATGATGGACAATATTTAATAGTTTTGAACCTAAGTAACATTTGATTTGTCTTGTAAAAATATAAATTGAAAATTCATTTTAAACTACGTCATAAAATTACTATAAATTCGGAGATTAATCATTCCGAACGTACGTAATACTAATTACTACTCTGAGTGGACAATCGTGCGAATCAAAATTGATGTTGTTTCTCTTTTTACTAGACACACTTATAATACTTGCTTTAAGTACTGATAAGCTTTAAATGCATTTTAGGTTTGTTTGCAAAGTCTCACAGCATCAATTCTGAATTTAGTTCTATACCTCATTAATTTTCCAAGTGACACAAGTACAGTTTGCAAAATTTAAAACTTACACGAACAGTTATAAGTTTGTCATATACATTCCTGTAAACGATTTCACCGCTCGTATAAAACGTTGGATCCGGTTGAATCTCTATCACTGAGGTGGTAATGTTCAGGAAGTCTGTAATGCCATCAAGGACGACGCCATATCTGTAAGTACCATTTGTGACCCATGGAGACACGTTAGGTGGCTTACAAAGAATTGATGTACCACCACCGGTATGACTGCATGTCTGAAATAGTTGCACAGACTCCATGAATCTAAGTGTGCTGAAAAATTCTAAGTCTATGGGAAAGAATATTTTACTGTTATATACTAACCGGTGTTTTTTTTTTGTTTTAAAAAAAACACAATGACAATGTCAAAGTTCTAGGACTGTCATTTACACAAGAAACTGCTTTGCATCTGAAGAAAGCGAAATTCAATTACAAGTAATCAAATACAAAGGCACGTTAATAGTTAAGCGTAAAACAAAAAAACCAAAATATTTACATTTTCCAATTTATTCAATACTTATCACGTCAAACAAACATTACTATTTTGCCATTGGTGGCAGAAACGGGTTACCACTAAGTAGAAGTCTTAAAAATGTAATTTTAAAACAGATATCAGATCCTAATTTAAAGCGATTGAAAAAGAAGCATCGATTAGGTAGCAATACCTAGACACTCATCAAGGAAAACAAGGAAATATATGACTTTAGAAAGTTATCAGGTGTAGTACAATGCGTCAATAATGTATTATATGGGAAAGAATTTAGAGGAGCAAACGATAACTTTAAGCAAGGTATTCGTCGTTAATGTACACCATTTGTTTGGGAGTGGGTAGTCGGGGGTGCCAAACAAGATCTCACTAGTTTCAATTAACGTTTGGTTGAAACGTTACGTATATAGCATTAGACGAAGTGAATTAGGCCATCCCATTTCTAAACAATTCATTTGTTAAAAAAACAAGTTATGTTGCAGCCAACAGCCCGGAAAAGAAACAAGTTACCAACCCCGTTAATATTTGGCGCTCCATCAATTCCATACAAAATAATCTCGGGGCGATACACACTGTCGAGGGCTCGTCCTTTAAGTTCGATGTTGCACCATCCGCTACAGTTCGATAAAAATACAAATATTACTCATACATGATTATTGTGTGCGATGTAACATTTAACGATAATACCACTTAATGGAAGAGGTTGTAATGAATACTATATTAATCATCTCCTCAGATTAACATCAAAATTAAACATACTGAGCTATGATCAGATAAATTATTGAAAGAAAAGAAAATTGGTAAACAAGAGTCATTCATAAATGATATATCACCTTGGTCACCCACAATTGTTAAGACTTAAAAAGCACAAGACTGTCAGTATTAATACTACTTATGATAGTGCCCTACCCTATACTCTCAGTATTTACACTACTTATAATAGTACCTCAGTGTTATTATAGTAATCATGTAGCTTTGGCAATCATCAGCTTACTTTCTACTTTCATTTACACTGCAGTATGTCAAATTCTGGTTTCTAAATTCTTTTAAACCCTTCTCTTACATATCCTCTCCTATTAGAGTCAATAGAGAAGGATTTCATGTTTTCTTCCTGGATAACTCCTTAACCTTGCGGCTATAAAACGCTTTCCTTTCATCGAATATTACTGTTTCTAACTTCCTCCTTTTAACATTTATCTAAATGCGCAATCTATGTCAAACCTTTAGACTCGACTTTCCAAGCCAAAGTGATGAAACGTAAACCAAAGAAAGAAAATGAATTATATATGCTATCTTCTCCGTAGTATGAATCATTGTGAATGATGCCGAAATTAAATTAATTTTCCGGATTCGTGAGGTAAGCCATTTCATACGGAAAAAAGTTAACTCGCATGCCTTTATCATGTATGTGATCGGTTACCCATTCGTTGAATTCAGTATATATAATTCTTTCTCCATCTTTAATAGCTTGGACAGATCGAATGATACTTGTATAAGCAAATTTAATTTTGTGTTCAAAACATCAGTTATAAGAAAACAACTTGATGATTTATTATTGTCGCTGCTGTGTTAACTGTGACGTGTCTAATGTTTAGTTCATGTATTCATTCGATTTAATACAAATAAGTTCATAATTATCCCAGTTTGCAGAACCTTGGACATTGACTTTAAACGTTTGCAACAACACATTTCCTGTGACTTGTCTATTCATTCCCGAAAATGAACAACTTAGTGTCTTTCAGTGTACCTGTCCGTCCTCGTAGTTTGATTCAATTTTCCTACGTAGACTGTATGTCGCTTCGATTTACTCCATCACATATTACATTAATCCCTATTGGATCCCCTAGGTAAGACAAGAAATCTAAGAACTGCTTAGGTAACCAACCTACAGTGGTGTGATTTTCTCCTGGGAGGTATTAAAACGCACGAGGAACTGGCATCACTTGTTACCTTATTAAAATTTCCCTCAAGTCGCTTGGCGCCAATTTCATATGATACTAATGTCCGAACCGCAGAGAGAGAGAGAGAGACAGAGTATATGCGTTTAATGTTTGCGTACCAACTATGGGACTCTAACGTGCACTATTAGAGTAGCCGAGATCTAAATCGAGCAGTTTGTCGATTATACTACTTAAGCACTAAAATGTAAACCTTTTTAATTTAGTTAATTTTATTGTCAAATACAACTTAATGCATGTATCCTATATGAATTTAATTGACTGTTTTTGTTGTTTTGTATTAATGTTATATATAGGGTTGGGGCACGTTTAAAATTTATATATCTTAGTCGATTACCTCTTGATACAAATAATGTAAATGTATTTATCGATTTGTTATATATTTAATATCTCAGTATATAAGATTAAACATAAATAACCGTACATATCACTGATTTTGGGGTGGGTGGGTGGTATAAAAGCTATAAACTAGAGAATAATGTTCAAAGTTAAAACCAAGAATAACAGATCACCCTAGCAAACGTTCATCGACAAAATAGTAACAACTCATATACCAAGATTATGGGTTTCAAATATATGCATAATTAGCATGCGTTTCCGTACCTATACAATCAGATGTATTCATTTTTATTTCGTCAGATTTTTAGCTTTCACAGGTTTCAATTTAATCATTTACAACAACACATATATGCTCCTACTACACCGCTCGCTGGTCTGTTTATTGTTTCATCTTCCATCTGCTTGAGTAGTTCTTTATTTCCACTTTGCATATATTGTTTATTACGAGCATCAATGTGTTTTTAACATTTCGCTGAGTTTGGTGAAAATATTTTTGCTTTACCTTTATTTTCTGTTCAAAAGTTGTATCGTATTCCATTTGTTTATGACGACTACATTTTACAGTATTCATATCTTTGGTGAACTAAATTTACAAATAGATGACATATAAAGAAATAGTAGTAAAATGGGTGATTGTTCCCAAACATTTTTCTTGTAATTGTAAGACTATTATTGAACTGGGCGTATTCCTTCAAACTAATGTGGTGAATGTAGCCGAATGTTTGGAAATCATCATCAAGTTCACTGTCCTCTTTGCGCGATCATGCCGTTAACAGCTGACTAAACGATCGTTGAATCGAGACATGCTGCTGCATTTGTTCTCGATACTAAATAAATACAATGACAATATATTTGCTCTGCTTCTGGAAATATTTGATCAAAACAAATTATGTGGCTTTGAACTTTTGCAATATCAATCAGCCTTTCCAGTCGTATTCTGGTTATTTAAAACCGTTTCACAATGATTAAATAACCAGGATTTAGATCTAGAAAATAATAAACATTGATATTATATGGACGTTTTCTTGCTAGTATAATTACACAGCGATGAAAAATAGAGGAAGGTTGTAACTTCATGCTCTGTCACACAAGTTTAAGGAATCGACATTTACTGCAAAAAATTCCGATACATTATAGTCTTTGCTTTGATTGCCACAAGATTAGGATCTGACTCAACAATAGCACAAAGTTTAAATGCTAGAAGAGAGGTTTAAAAAAGTATCTTTCCTTGAAACGTACAGATTTTATCGGTGCCATAACGTCAGATTGTTTCCGACAAAACACAAGTGCAGCAAATAATATTTATGATATGCTCATTTTTTTTCCCCGTTAACTTTACTTTGTCAGAATCGTTCAATATTCTCCGATACTGAACGAGCGCGACAATACACATATAGCATTCACGTGAATAAAGGAACTACTTTCTATTGTAAACAAACAATGACGCAGACACCAGCACTTTTGATTTGTAAACAAATCATATACACTCGCGTAAGAGGCTCTTTACGTTGTGGTTATTTAAATTTGTTTCTGAATGAACCAAAACAGGTTTCGTGGACTGCAAAAAAAAAAAAACCAGCTGTTTTGGCACATTCCGCGTTGATACAATGTTACGGATTTAGGCTAGCTACATTATAATAAATATTATGTCCTTACAAATAACATACAAGTGACAAGGCATATGCTGTCTTCTTTATCTGGTGATAAGAATGGCAAAATAAAATATACTTACAGTTTTACATCCTAAATTTCCTCAAAATGTTTTTTTTTAATTCTGCAAATCCGAATTACATGAGCCATGTCATAGGTTTTCAATCTGGATTACACATTTCAAAAGTGTGCTGTAATTTTGATGATAAGTGCAAATGCATCCTCCTTACTGCACTCAAAATGAAATACACATTAAATTCCATAGCGTCTTTTTGAAAATTGCAATTGAAAGACTTCATATTTTTCCCACGTTATGATTTCAAACATTCAATGACAGAAACAGAAACACATTTGCAGACGTAAACACGCTTCTCCCGCGCCACTTCAATCCGATGTATTTCATGTATAATTTGCACAGATGAATCCAGTCCAAATCACAAACTTTCGTCGAATCGAAACAAAATGCCAAAATATATTCACTCCAGATCAAATGGAAAAGTCGTTGCAATGCGCATTCATTCACACTATGACTGCAAATTTCAATTTTAGCTAGACACGCCATTTTCTTTCGAAAGTTATGTCGACCGCGCGACTAAGTTCAAATTTATCTGGGCGGAGCTATGTACGCATTAATAATGATGTCATTTTGTAATGTCAAATCTGCGCTTGTGTATTTAGTTTGGAATACGGCATTCATTCATTTACGTTGTTTCTTGTAGTGTATTTTGTTTATATAATTAAACCTTAGGTAGAATTAAAAAAAAATGAGCATATAATAAAAAGGTTATTGCATTTGTATGGGAAAATATGAATTCGTTTCCTCGGAAGGATATACTGCACTCACAAGCTCGTGCAGTATTCCATCCGAAAATTCGATCATATTTTCCCATACAAATGCAGTAACCTATAAACACTACATTGCATTTTACATTTTGCATGTCAGAACCTGAAAACGTAAATTTAGGCATCATAAAGACATCACAAATGATTAATTAATTATAAAATTCTACAAGTTGTGGGAGCAGCAGGAATTGAAAATGGTAAAATTTCAATTGTAAAATTTAGATTTGTTAAGACAAGAAAGCAAAAGAAATAGTTTCAAAAGAGAACGTTAAAATAATACGAAGACTGGATTACAACTTATATTTAACAACTCCAAAAATCTCTCAAGAAAGCCGATTATTTGTTGGCGAAGTTGTCTTAGAACTCCAATCGCTAAAACAACCGTGGCAATTTAAGGAAGTAGTTGAAGACTACTTTGTTTGTAAGAAAAAAGTTGGAAAGATAGATGGATAAACTTGCATAAAGACAAATGGGTAAAATAAAAAAATTCAACCTGTGATGACTAGTTGAACTTGCCTGGAAAATGATTGTAGGTTTGATGACAACTCTTGTATAATTGCATTGGCACGGTATTCGAATTTCAGTGGACTTGGAAATGTGTACTCATTGTAGGGTGGTTTCCCCTTGACCCAGGTAATCATTACATCTGCTGGCCCAATACTTGAGTTCATGGTCTCGAATACTATTGTAGTTAAGTTTCTAAGAGAAGAAATTGTTCCACATTCATACATAAAGCAAACAGATGTAAACGTTGCCTTTATTTATTTAGTTTTTTTTGCAAGCCGAGTATCTGATAACATTGATATGTGAAGCCAACCAACGGTATATTAACAGTCGTTCATAAAATGCTCAAACGATGGTATGACAACTTGAAACAATCATTGCTTTTAATCTGATAGTTTACGCATCCAAATTCTTTCTTCACATTGACATTCCGAAAGTAAACACGATGATAGTGGAGTAATCATAGCAAATTTATGGAGCTTTTGAATAATTTTAATTGTTCTTGAGTTCACATCTAATAACATCATGTACGTATGAAAATCGTATCTTCTATTCTGTTAATAATATACCATAATTCGTGTTAAAATATAAAAGTATTAATCGCAAATAATGATAGCGTTACCCACCAAGATATAGAGGCAGACCGCAATTGTTTGGAATCTCGTGCGAAAACACGTGCTATTTTTTCAGACCAATAACACGTATCCCATAATAACAGTCTGTTCTACAAGACTAAATACCATAACAATATTATTATTTAAAGTATTGCTACCGTGTGATGATATTCGCTGGTACACGACTCAAAAGTATCGTGACATTTTCTTCTTGGTTTGCAAGCTGTCGTCCAGACAAAGTAACGTTTGTTCCTCCTGCTTTAGGCCCAAATGTTGGTGTCATGCTGGTGACTGCTAACTCTGGGTCCTAATATATATATATATATATATATATATATATATATATATATATATATATATATATATATATATATATATATATATATATTATTTCGTGCAATATGACATGATTATCAAATTAAATTACCTGTATAGAAAGGCAAGGATTGCACCAATATCTTAGAGTACGTTTATAAGTGTGTGTGTGTGTGTGTGTGATTTTGATTTTTTTCCCTAGCCTTAACAATTTTCAAGTGACATCACTATGATGTCTGCATTGTGGCAGTTTTGAGTGATGTCCAGCATTGCAACATCATGTCCCACCAAAACACATTATCCTGACACCAGGCCGACCAGCCATAACACTAACCTCTTAATGCTGAGCGCCAAGCGATGCAGCTGCTAGTACCATTTTTTATAAGTCTTTGGTGTGACTCGAACTCGTAACCTTCCGTATCCGCATTGATAACTGAGCATCCTGTTTCATGTTAATTGCTACATTTATGTCATTATATCAATTTCTGTTAGCTATATTCCAGTCGTCCTACAACTGTAATATTCCAACAAGTGTTAGCTTTGTCTTTTTTAAACAATGTTGGCTTTCGTAAACTCGGATATACAGAAATATTAATTTTTTATTCAACCTGTAATTTGGCTGACAAACATCCCTTTTTATACGCACACTACAACATTTGGAATTATTGCTAAGGTTATTTCGATAAAGAATTATATAAATATCGCCAACATTACTAAATGCTTACGGAGATAAAGTATTAAAATAGAAATTTATCAAATCCACTTTTTAACGTCTAAAAAGTCCGTACATTTAAGAATACTTTCTCAACACTGCTTTCTGTAATTCATAACGATATTCTTTCTAATTAATTCGACTCAGAGAAAATACATTTGTACGGATATTGCTGTTGTTTCTAGTCCACATGGAGAGAATCTAACCCACAAACCTACCGTTCCCTTATGCTCAAAACAAATCTACCCCTCCCTAATGCTCGGGACAAGCCATGCTACATTCTCTCTCTCTCTCTCTCTCTCTCTCTCTCTCTCTCTCTCTCTCATGAGAGCATGTTGAAAATTGTAAAGACATAAATCAATTGTAATTTGATTGAACTTTTGATTGGAAGAAAATATCAATATAAACAGAGCAGGTATCTTTCATTATCAATTATAATTTGATTTTACTTTTGATTGGAAGGAAATATCAATATAAACAGAACATTTATCTTTCATTTCTTTTAATCAGTAGAAGATGTATGTTTCTGTAAGCGCAGTTGGCAACAAAACTTAGCTGGTTTAAATCTGTGGAAGATTTAGCAAATCTTTCCTTCTTTACAGCATTGTATATATTTACATTCGTGATCAGTCAGGAATCTTTCTAATCTTCCTATCGTTATCGAATAATTGCACTGGCTGTATCTACATTCCACGTCAAAAGTTTATGCCTTATAAAATTTAATGCAAGCAAGAGAGTAGTACCTTTGAATTCACTTATATATATATATATATATATATATATATATATATATATATATATATATATATATGAAACAACACTATTTATGTATGTTCATAATATAAACCCTAAGTTTATTATATAAACTCTAAGCGTCCCACCACAAGTTCAGTCATAGAAGAATCGCACCACATAAAAAATGCAAAGTAGAAGAAAAGAGATATTCATTTGCTACTTACACATTGTCTGTTTGTTACCGTATCATTATGGCATGGACATTGGCCAGAGATTTTGTCACATACATTATTAATTGATCCAATCACGATATTACATTCACAGGCCTTACATATATTTGCATTGAGTTTATCAAAGTTCCAGTATTGCTCCTTGCATTTATCGCAAGTTCGACCTGAAATGAGAGCAAATAACATTCATATTTGTGCTCGCTTTCATTTTCAACCAAGATTATCGTGAAATTATACTCCTTGTCTGTCCTTAATAGACTTCGACGTAGATAACTAAAATTAATTTGCTAAAACTACTTTTCTTCATTCAATCACACTGATCTTAAATTATATACACACGTGTAACAATTCACAAAGTTTGGTCAGTGGTCGTAAAGTAGAACTAACGCTAGTGTGCGGAAATACATGTCCTTCATTGAACCGCACTGACCTTCGCATGGTCATATACACTCTGAAATAAAGGGGATTATTCCAAGCACCAATCTTCAAGCCGTTACAACGTATGGTATTCATATATTATGCAAACCTCGATGATATGTGCGGACATGATTATTATTCTTTAAATTACAGTGACCTTGACCTTTTAACCTTAACGTAATCGAGAGCCATCCTCAACCTTTAGTAACTGCACACAATGGAAATAATCGACGCATTATGCTAAAACACTGTTCTTCTTTCAGTCAAAATGACATTGACCTTTAAAAAATAAAATTCCCGAAATTGATAGCTTTCTTTTTAAAACAAGTATAAACCAGCCTCCAGGTTTGAAACTGATGCTAGTGAATAACTGCTTATACGCGTGCCGATGAACAAGAAAAAAAAACATATAATACTTCCGCTTTGCGACGGGCCTAGAAACCTAATCTAATTCCCTCATTCAAAGTTGGTAAAGGTGTATCTGTGTTTTCTTGTCTAGTTAAGGTTAAAAACTCCGATATATTTCAGGAACAGTTTAAATCAATTGACCCTTTGTTGCGAATAAACAGCAAACTTATTTGAAAAGTGACAATTACGCCAAGGAAAGCGAAAGTGACAAAGTTAAATAGTCATTATTTATATATTTCATAAAAATTATTTTATTTTCAAATCCATGCTTATATAGCCCATGCCCATCCAAATAATCATCTATTTTCATTTCTTTGATTATCAATTCGTCTTTCAAAACATACATACATACATACATACATACATACGTACGTACATACATACATACATACGCATGCATACATACATACATACATACATACATACATACAAGGAATTATGCACTATCTTTTGAATTTGTAATATTATTTTTATTTGAGTCGTTTGAGTCTATGAAGATATATTTAACTCAATGGTTAGTTATATTGTGAAAGTACATGTATAATCGGTTGTAATTATTTCATTCATGACAAGGTTGATCTAACTTGAAATCAACCATTACGCAGGTTATGATTAGCACGCGTGTATTGCATGCTGGTTACGTAATCAAGCGGGCGATTCATAGTACCCTTGTAGAAAGCTATCACGCATGTCCTAACATGGTATTGGTTTAAGGAGATTTCAAGGTCAGAACAGGATTGTTTTTGTTTAAGACTTTGAGTTCTGTTGAAATAACAAGATTTGTATGTTCAGAAATTTTAGTGAATTTGATTTGTTTATTTCAAAATCAAAAGGATACTTTATAATGAAGACACAGACACCAAATTTATTGTTTCAGTTATACAAAGCATTAGTACTAATCAGAGCGAAATTTGTGATTTCCATATTGTTGGATCTAGTGGAGTGAATAGTCTTTTATTTAAACAGCCAGAGCTTTTGAGGATTAAGAGATTACATTCACGGACTTCAATGTCTAATTTCATCGGGTCACTTTTGATATTCTTCGTTCACGAGATTACATTGAAGTAATACCATCTGTATTAATAATTCTTTCGAATTCAATTGTGTTATCATGGTAACACATACGAACTCTAATAGCTTTGCACTATTTATCTTAGAGCAGTTTCTGCATTAGTCAGAAATTGATAATACATTATTATTAAAATTATAGTCTAGGACACATCTTAAGTATTTTTAATTATTTTACTTTGTTTGATTTTATTTTTTATTTAATCAGTTTATATATTGGAAACTTGAATTGCTTGTTGGAGTTTACATTGTTTTTTTACTTAAGCTCAAAACCATGGACTTAACACATACATACATACATGCATACATACATAGATACATACATACACACAAACAACGCGCACGCACGCACGCACGCACTCACACACATACATACATACATACATAAAAATACATTTATCATATTATTCATTCATTTCCTT
This sequence comes from Sinohyriopsis cumingii, assembly GCA_028554795.2. Classification (NCBI taxonomy): domain Eukaryota; kingdom Metazoa; phylum Mollusca; class Bivalvia; order Unionida; family Unionidae; genus Sinohyriopsis; species Sinohyriopsis cumingii. The sequence continues at coordinate 53,195,316 of CM068830.1, forward strand.
GCATAATGGTATTTGCTGACTAAATAGCTCTTCTCCCGTCTTTCTTTCAACCCGGCATTTCAATATGTAAATGCTTCTAAACACATTTTTCTAACATATTTTTATGAATAAGATCTATTTACAACAAGATATATTTTGATATTTGGGTTCAGTGAATAACCATATAACGTAGTGACAATTTACTCACAGAAACGAGTATAATAAAAGAAAATATTACAATGAAAACAGCTATAATAAAAAACCATAAGAACAATAAATATTTACCCGTCAAAAATGGTTTACAATCACACTGTCCAGAAGTGTCATCACACAGAAGGTTTTGAGCTCCAATTTCATTGCATCCGCATTCAATGCATCCAGATGTATTGTGAAATCCATAGTATTTTGGTATGCAAGATTCGCACTTTCCCGATATTGTTTCCACGTTTGATTTGCAAACACATTGTCCTGTAGAGTTGCATTCGATTATTCCATCCGGATTGCACTGGCATTCTCTACAACCATTGCTGGAGAAGTTATACGAATTAAGCTTACATCGATCACATGATACACCTGTAACATTCGATTTACAATAGCACTGGCCGTCAATCTGAAAAACAAATTCGTATTACACTGGTAAGCTAATTATTCTATCTGAGTTCAAACAATGAAATGGCTAAGGAAATCCTCAGTTTTTAAGTTAACATAAAAATTGTTGATTGAGCAATATCCGTTCTGTGTATCATTTACCAAAGGTGCAGGATAGAAGTATCATAAAAGATTTTCACGTTTTGTCTGCTTTATAAATACAAGAAACTGTATTTGGCAATGAAACATTCTCAAACGCTTCACATCTGCATTTATTGATCTACGATTAAAATCAAGGTCAAGCATTAAATCTCGTATTTCTTTCTAATTCTTTCTAATGATGTGTTTTACGTTGACAATAATTCATTCAACATTATAAAAAGGATCGTTGTAAAAACATCACTTTGTTTTGTTGAGTGAGCAGACGACCATTGTATGACAAGAGATTCGTGTCAGAATTAAACCGAACTGGGCGTCGTAAAAGAATTAAAATAAACTTGGCGGCGTAAAAGAGGAGGCATATGAACCGTGTGGGGTGCGCTTTCCTGAAATTATGGTCCTGCACGATTTACCTAGATAATTCGTGTCGGTGTAACTGTTGTGAAAATTTTACTCTTTGGCATCAGTAGACAATGATCCTGAATATTACTACACACTTGTAGAATTCTCATTTTTCCTTTGATCAAGATAACGATAACAGGGGAGGAAAGTTTGTAAACAATAACATATTTAGCTTGTGACAGATCGAGGTATCCTTCATTACATCTTTCAGTGTAGAACCTTGATGTGCAGATGTATAATGTGTAGTTAATATGTAGACATCCTTATGTCTTCCTTAATACCAGAGTTGAGTGTTTAAATTTTTTAAAAATGACCCCGTGATTGAATTGTTGAATGTATTAAGAACAGAAGGTCATGCAGTTATTTACAGGAATTAGATCTGAGCAAGAACAATGCTCTCAAGGTGCCAAAGAAGTTATTGCTTATATCTATATAAAAACTTAGAGTATTGCATTGCATTGTCCCGTACATTCTCAAGTTCTATAAGTCTCATACGACGTTTTATTTATATTCTTCAGAGAATATGCGACTATTCTGCACATTTGATTTAGTCAGAAACAGTTTAATATATGTTTGTCATATAAATGAATATGATATTTATATGTGTAACTGTGATTCATTTTGCGTAGCCCCATATACAATAGGTTCCTTAACTCGAGCGTATACCCAAATGAAATATTATTATACCAAAGAACGATGAATTTTAAATTTTTAAAAGATTTTTTTCATTCAAGATTCAGACCTATAGGTGATTCAGGAGGAAATTTTGTTACATACGAAAAATATTTTTTCCCCACTTTATATGGGGCCAGGAAATAAATAGCATTTGAATTTGGAAATACCTCCAAGCAAAAGTGACACACTAAATACATTATATGACTACATTTTCACAAACATTTCCTGTTATTTCTCGAAGTATAATGTATGACTGTCTTTTATGTAACTGATATTTAATAAATATTAACCATTTTTTAATCAATAATTACTAAAGGTTACGTACATACACATATAAGGTCAGAACTGGCACCAGTATCGTATCAGTTAAGAACTTTCTTGAGTAAAAAATTGTATTTTATGATAAACTTGTTGATTTGTTTACCTCATTGCAAGACTTGTTGGAACTCCCAGTTATATTACAAATGCACGGATTCTGACAGCTTAAATCAAAAGTACTGTTTCTCGAAAATTCGTTGCTACAGGTTTCACAGTTGCTTCCAACTGTATGGGACGCATTTTTACAGACGCAACTGTACTTCCTATCAGTGGTATTCAACACTGTGCAAGTCCCAGAATTACCTGAACAATGACAGCTGGAAACGAATAAAGAAATATATCATATCTCTGGTTCTTTGATGGCAGCCTCAATTCAGAACTTTATGATCGCAAAATAATCCTAAATTTCCAATACTGCGAACGATGTACTACACAATAACCTCTGGAGGATATTTGGATGCATTCAATAATACGGCACATTAAAAAATATAAGCATGGTAAAGAAGAACACTAAAGTCTTGTTCTTGATACTTGACTTACAGAAACAAACAGTGTTTAATATTTTTAAATGAACGAACTTCCATATATCCATATGTCCATGTATCTTTTAACAATCATGCCTATAACCTAAAGTAGCTTTCTTTTATGTTATTTTGAAACTACTACGTCATCTTAAAGCCGAGACCAATTAATATCGATTTCCTTCTTGTGTCCCAGTATTATGATAGCAAATGCTTTTTTCTGCAATTATCTGGATTCCAGGAACAATGACAGCTGAATAACGAATATACCAGGATACGATACCTCTGGTTGCACGATCGCATTTTCGATTCGTAACTTTGTGATCGCAAAAATGGCAAAATTGATAATGCATTCATTTTAGGGTTTAATGATATTTTCTTCAGAGTTTATCGTGGTATAAACCGACAGTTGCCGAATCACAGCAAATAACGCCCCATTTGTTCTTTACTATTCTTTAATAAAAACAATAAAGTATTGTTCCTAAATAATTGATAATAAAAGACAAAGATGTTCTTATCTTTTCAACTTAATGAACATCAAGAGCTCCAAATATAAATTAATCTTGCAAAATAAGACTGTCAGCAACGTCCTTTCCTATCATTTTGAAATAAACATTATTTCCTCAATAAGAGGTCATATTAGTGTCAGTTCATGTGACTCGATATTATGATGGCGTAAGTTTCTTCAAGTGATTTCAGTTTAAAGAGCGCCCCGCTGCAAGCAGTTTATGACACTAAAGTCTCACGTGTCATGCTCTAAAAGAATATTCTAGGACATGATCATGTTACTTATAGTGTCACCGTAAATACACATATAAGTGGACTCACAACGTCATTTGCTGAGTTTTAGTTAACCTCAAAGTCTTAGTTTCAGAAGACTTCTTAGACAGCTTTTCATACATTTTCATTGCAAAGTACTTTTTAAAGAAAACATACACACTTTATGGAATGTGCCGATTTTAAAGATATGTTAATTATATTTGTCTGATAAAGTACAGTGCATATAAACGTGTACTTAGGAATATTATTGCTATTATTATAATACATTTGGTAAAGCGTTCATGTTGCATCTGACCTTCCTGCGATATTTATTTCACTAATAGCGTAGAATGATGTCTTGTTGCTGCAGTTTCCGTTCAGTTGTATGTTAACCGTATCAGCCAAAAGAGTGCTGTAGCTTGTCCTGTTTGTCAGGTCAGTTCCATTCGTTAGGTCGTACGTGAACGTTCCCCTGAAAGAAAATCAATGAAAGCTACACTGATCATGAATACATACCGCATATATAAGAATTTTGTTATTTCACAACAAGCAATGAACGAAAGACACTAAGGAATAATATAATTTTTCTTCTTTACATTATGATTTCCAGTGATCTGATTGGTAGGGATTTTTTCAATAGCTTGTGTTTTACATTTGTATGAACCAAAAATGCAATTTAGTTCTGCCAAATGACACTACCTTTATGAGGTTTGCAAAAAATCATTAATAAAGAATTATCAAACTACATTGACTCGATATTAGTTTATATCGCGCACGAGGGCAGTATAATCGAAACTTGCATGTTATGCTTACTTCAGAAGTATGGTGTTTATAATAAAATAAATGAAGTGAATGATAACAAAATACATGTTTCGACGTAAAGGTCAATTGTGGAGGACTTCTCTGTAAACTCACTGTTAACCATCCGTAGATAAGAAACTCACATCCATCATTTGAATCCATTTTCACTGAGTCGTAACCAAATATGAATGTTTAAACGTATGACTCTCTCAAACTTTAAAAATGAGCATGCGGAAGTGACGTATTACAAAGAATTTGATAACGTTGCGGGTATAGTGCAGGAAAGTTGTAATTGGTTATTAAATAGCGAGCTTGTGGAAATTAAAGAAATATAAAGGTCTAATCCTAAACATAGACTCGTAATGATCATTGCTAGATTGTGAGAAAGAAAAATAAACAGATAATGATTATTTGAAGGAATTAAGAACATAATGAGTATTCAAGCGCTGAATTCGACCTTGGCTTAGTTGTTCACTTTTATCTAGCATTATCCACATTCAGAAAGTGTAGGTAGCTCGGGTTAAGCATATATATATATATATATATATATATATATATATATATATATATATATATATATATATATATATATATATATATATATATATACTGTACAGCTGATTCATCGGTCACTCTGCATTATATATATGTTTTTACTATTTGGCATTGAATATTTAAATATGTGTATGGGACATTTGACTTAATTTAATATGCAGTCACAGGCAAGTGATTTTTTTCCTTACTTCTCAAATGTAAAATAAGTCCCGGACCAGTAACTGACCTTTTGGCTTTTCTCTTACAATCTATTTCCTGAAGGGACACTATACTTCCAATCAAATGTTAGAGCAATATTTACAGATTAACAGTAATTAATTCCACTTAAGCGAAAGCAGAAAGCTCATTCATCTACAGTACGTAGTCTTTATTTTTATGTTTTCAATTGATACAAAACATGTTTGATGCATTGAACGAAAAGGGATAATTTAAGCATAAAATTAAGAAATCAAACACTTTCTAATACCGAGACTAGATTTTTGATATTCATTAGGATATATTTTAATCAGAACATTTTAAACAATATTGTAGTATTAATCTGTTTTCTTCACTTTATTTTCTGTTTCAACAGTCGCAAGAATTTAAAAAGTAAACTTAAATTTCTCATTGTGCCCCAGCGATCTCGTTATCACTCTAACCAGTGGTTCTCGACCTTTTTGGGCAGACACTGTAAATAATAGTTTTTATGTGCCATTGCCACCTTAAACAATTAATGGCAACCTACCCCGACAATCAAATAAACTTGTTCTTCTTTATGACGCATCAACCTTTATGCTGCAAATGTTTGTCAATGTTATCTTCAGATTTAGTAAACAAATTCGATTCCTCGCTAATGTTAATGGAACATGTTTAAATCCCACCACTTAAACTTGCTCCTTAAAAAAAATAGTTCAGCAGACATATATTTGAACTAAAATGGATATTTAGCTATGTTTGGTATTTCATATGAGTGACATTGTTGAATGTCTCTTGGGAATTAAACATGTGGTAATGACTATAATCTAAACATGATTTAATTTGTGTTCTTACTTTGTCTGGATTTTTAAAGATTTAAATAGAAAATTTCAGTGGTAAAGTACTCTCTTTCTATTATGTTTAATGTCACTTTTAACACAATCATTATTTGAGAAATTATTGTTAAATAGTATGTCCAATGTATGGTTGTTCGGACTAGATACCGAGAAATGCTCATAAACTGCACTTCTATACCTACGACACTCTTACGTTTTCCTCATAGCAAAAATTGGTCATTTTCACCAAATTTAAACGCATCTTTTAATATTACAAAAGTATGTTGTATTTTTGAATAATTTAAAATTTACAGCAATAAATCATTTCAGATGTTTAATTTAGAGTGATGAACGTATTGTATAGTGCATTGAACAGCCTAACGATCTTAAGCTCGTTGATGATGAATGTAAACTTGTTGAGAAATAAAAATAAATTGGTTCCTCTCTAATTTAAATTTACTACTAATAATCATGAGAGAGAGAGAATTTGTTTAATAAATATAGAGTTTAATAGTGATGACTGCCTTTGTGTGTGATTGAAATAAAGATAAAGAGATACTGATCGTTACGCCTGTGAATTTGTGTAAGTTCTTTGTTTCCTTGAGTGATTGATATGTTTTAACCCCTTTCCGTCTGTACTGTCTTCAGTCTCTTGTTTTATTTTCTCCCCTTTTAGGTTTTCTGTTTTATTTTCCATGTTGCTCATTTGACAAGAACATGTCTTAGCTACTCTGTCTTTTCAACCTCAGGTAACAAGTATACCCATTATCACTTCCACTTAATTAAAAATAAACTTTCAGATATGTTTCTGTCAAAACCTTGATATGTTTCTATGTTTTCTTACCAGAATTTAATGATCGCTGAGATTATTTTACAATCAGTACAAAGAAACTGTCAATATATTTCCCAAGAATTCAGACACCGATATGTTAAATATATTTTAGCTTAAGAGTGAACACACTATAAGCCCGTAAAGAAATGTCCATACCTCCACATTGTAAAGTTTCCTCCTACAACAGCCTTATTTTATTTAACCTATGCAGCATTTCTTTCTTGCACTTTGCTTGCACCACTTTCAGCAATCATTCGTTTTATGGAATTCATTTGGAATTATAGGTCTCACAGTATTAAGTCAGTTCCCATTCTAAACCTACACAAACTATATGGTATTAAAAATTCAGTTACTTAAAATTTCTGAATGCTCATGATCAAATTTTTATTTATCAGTATAGATGCATCGTGTATGGCAGCTTCTGTGTAGAGAAAAGGACATGGGTCGCGGCATTTTCTGGGCTTACGTGTGTTTCAAACATGTGCTTTCGAATTTGCTAAAAAAGAGTTAGGTGTTAATTTCAATAATGAGTGTTCCAAATAGATACTGTTTAAGGACCGAAACTCCATCAATAAAGCAAAGACTCTTTGTTTTCATTTACATCAAGGATAATCTCTAAAAAGATTCTTTATTACTAATATATATCTTTCATTATCAACCAATCCTGGACAGCCAAACCCATTTATACTTTTAATTACACCCATTTCCAGAAACTGATTCCCAATTTTCTACACCATTCGTACCGCTTGTCCTTAAGCTCATCGCACTTTAGGATTTTTAATGTTTAGCATATTACACGATGTTCTGACCCATGGGAGAGAAAATAAAAACAGTATCCGCTATCATATCTTGTATTTATTAGTTACACCGTTCCCCACGATTTGTCCATTTGGCGCATTGATGATACAGTTTCTTCTGGTTATTGACTGTTACACGCATTTCTGTCTAATTGTCTATTTATAGACAAAAGTCTAATTAAGTAGGATTTATATTTGTTTTGTTTTTTTCAGTGATGTAAAATGCGATTAACTGTGTATTTTTAACATTTAGAGACATGTTTCGTTTGCCTAGACAAATAGTTATCAATCTCTAAACAATGTCATTGCTATCATCATACATCTAGAGACACGTATAAGTTAACTATTCAAGCGATGCTAAAACCTATTAATGTACCAGATGAATAAAACAAGAAATAAAGATTCAACAACTAGAGTTTAAAAAGGAGTAGAGGAAAAGTTAGAAAAGCATACAAAAAGTTCAACTGAGTAAGCTTACGATATATTTTGAAATGAAATTTGTATCAAAACAGATTATGGACAAAGAAGACTGAATAGATGAATAGTCACAGCGAAACTTGATCATCCTGTATCGAAAATAATGGAAGTGGCCTATTATTTAACATTTTACCTTGCAAAAGTAATCTCATGCTGGGTGTGCGATACGGAAATTTGAAGAGTGCGATACAGAATTACATATTGGAACATATGTATCGAACGCCAGATCAGTCATGTAAGATCAAATGGGTATGTAATACAGTATAGTATGGTACGGTATAGTACAGTAGACTACAGTACGGTATAATGCCGTATTATGGATGATACATTTGTACACATTCTTCGAGTAATCTGATTAGATATAATAGAGCCAAATATGCATTTATTCTTACCCAAGACGTTTACACGGCAGGGAGGAATTACATCCACATATTTTACGCATGGAGAGTTTACCATAATATGTCAAAGTAAGCACCAGTTCAGACGGATTTGTGTCGAACAAAAAGTTTATCTCTATAGACGATAGCTGAAACAAACAACATATAAGGTTATAGTGAGTTTCAAAGAAAATATATAAGCTTAAATAGTTATGCGATTTACATGGACTTTTCTGATTGTTGCGAGTCTGTGCTCTTAAAATCCGTAACACGACTGAAAAACAACACGCTTTGTATAATTCAACAAATAACTGATTTTTCTTGAATATAAAGTGAAAATGAAGAAAAAAAACTTAATACATACAATTTGATCCTTGATCAGATTTGGTAGATTCTGGAAGGCCAAATTGTGCAAAAACATTTATCTAAGATTTTACTATTGTTTTAGTTTTAATATTCCTCAAAAGATTTAAATATAGGAATATTGAAGACTCATACATTAAGGACAACAACTATTGGTTGCTTGATTTAGTCTTAGGTAGAAGACCTACAAAATCTTCCATGATTCTGCTAAATGGTTCGTCAAATGCAGGAATCGGTTGCAGATGAACCTTATTTATTTTCTGACTGGGTTTTTTGACCATTTTACAAGCATGACAAGCTCTTCACTATTTACAAACATCAATTTTAACTTTTGGCCTATAAAAGTGATTCAAGATCTAATGATACGTCTTACTGATCCAATAATATATTGCGAATTAAATCCCAAAATGAGCCTAGTATTAGAGGCACGAGTCCTAATAATTTAATGTTCTGAAAAAACTTAAATATAAATCCAATTTAAGTCCAATGCTGAAGCGTTGATGCGCATGTGATGACCTGAATCATGGAGATGTGTCAACAGACTTTTGTTAACACACGGTAATATAATTTCAGGTTTGACTTCACTATTAATCCAAGTCTTTTTTCCAAGAATGTAACCAAAGCCCTTTTGTATTTCTATAGAAAAATCACTTGAATAATTTGAAGAAATAATTTCCAACCCTAAAGAACTTCAAGACAACAATACAGTAATACAAATTGATTCCGCTAAATATTACGCACGAATGAATATTTGTTACAGTAACAAGATTATATAGTCTTTTACATGACCCCAAGTCACAATTCATATTTTCAAACAAAAATTATCGAATGGAAAACCACCCTCCAGAATGTTCTTAACGTCTGCAAAAATATCTTACCTGTAATTAGCTGTCCGTTATTAAAGTTATGCTATATAACCTGGACAATGTCGGATACACCAGCTAAATTGTAGAGGTATACCAGTAACCTAGACCCAGGCGCAAATAATAATATTTACTTCTATTAATAATGATCTTGATAATGACCTATACACATAGAGAATGTTTTAGATGTGTGTTAGTTGTTTACAGAATAAAATACAAAAACAAAAATCGATCATTCATGTCATGTAGGAAATAGGGTTGATTTTGGTCAATGTTAAGTCTAACAAAAGTATTACATTAAAATAGCATCATGAAATAAAAAATTAAAAAAGTACAAATAACAAACAATGCAAATTCAATATACCTAACAAAATTTGTTTTTTAAATATGATAAACTTTGTGCGAATTTTTAAATTATATAAATTCGTTTCAAATTTACTGATTTTAAGTTTTACTTTATAGATTGAATAATAAGAAGGAGAGAAAAATATTATTTAAACTCTGTATACATATTAGATGTTACTAGATATTACTTGAGCACTGCAAAATTGATTTTAGTGACGCCATCCTAAAATCGATTTTAGTGACGCTATCCTATAAAACTAGAGGGTAGAAAATCATGGGGAACTATTTAATAAAGTAAAAACGCGGATGCATATACTATGAACAAACCTACAGAGAAAAAAGACTTCATAATATGTTGCAATTTACATTATTTAACCATATTCTAACGGTCTCTCTCGTCTGGAAGGAATTATCTTCTGAGTTAAATGTGCATTTGCTGTGTTCTATTGTTTAAGCGAAATTATTTGTTCCCCTTTGAAGCCAATGTTAAGCAAACATAAGTTTGATCTGTGAATTAAAGGCTGTATTTCAGTCCCTTCGGCACAGTGAAATGTAAATATTCCAAAATGAGTACAATCAACCTCTATTCTAACGGCGATTATTCTATTTTTTTCTTCTTCTTCTTTTCATTGCTTTAAGACTATGTTACGATTCTTAGCTTTGAAGAATCACTTAAATTTATCAATAACATTATTAAATCCTCGCATATAATGTTTGTATTTCAGGCATATTAAGCTGAATGATATTACAAAGGTTTGGGACTTTACTATACGAGTCTAAACTTTTCTTAAGTTATAGTTACTCCACATATACATTCTGACTTGTTGATTCAGAAATGCATATTAAATAATATTTCTTCATTTTTTCAGCAATAACATCTTCAAGAAAAGCACATGTGAGTTCGTGAGTCTGTTTTATGGTATGAACAAATAATATCCAAATTTCCATAACTTCTCATAAAACAACATAATGCATATGTGTATAGGTCATTTCTCATCATTATTCTTGAAAATTAACAGGGCAATGATAGCGATAATATTATACTTTAAGAAGAGTGTCCTGTATGTCAACTCTCACCTGAAATACGTTTTTCAAATAAAGCGTAATAGTTGCTGATTGTGTTGTCGCTGATTTCCAGTACGTGTTTTCGTCACCATCAGCAGCATATTGAACAGGATGATAAGTTTCGTTATTAAGTCGATACACAGATTTATTTGTGTAATCCAGGCAGAATATGCCATAGTTTAGCGAACCAGGAAGCACTGTTGGAGAGTCTCTTGGACACAAGCAATTATCTTGAAGGGCTAGAGTTGGCGCTAAGGTTCCATTGTAAAGTTTCTTGATTTCTCTGAAAAAATACTACATACTTTGTATTTTACAATTAGTCATGGCTAACGTGTATGAAGTTTGATATATACAAGCTGTAAATTAAAAAAGTGCGCAGTCTGTGGTGCGTGATCACCAACGACATAACAATATATTTCACTTCAAGAGTAGTTTCATTTTCAATTGTAAATAGTCGAATTGACTGTGCTCGTGCAAGACAAACAAATAACGTGAATGAGATCAGGAACATTAAAATCATTCTAATTACATTAATGTACCGTTGTATTCCTTCTAACTTTTGTATCAAGCAAAAGCTGCCGATAAAATAGTACAAAAAAGTTTACAAATAAAGTGATTCAATTTATCAAACATTTTGGAGTTAATTCAAAATCGTTTTATTCGCCCTTTGCCACAATGTATTTTGCCATTGTGGCTATCATTAAAATTACTCGAGAGAACGAAACATGAATCAGATTTTAAAAAGCCCAACACATATATGATATAAGCATTATTTCCAAAATGACAACAAAGACTAACCTGTTAGTCAGGGAATGGTTGTATATACGAACATCAACCATCTCCACATACGCAGAAGAATCTTAAAATAAACAAATAGATCAGTGAAAATCCAATACACGAAAACCTAAACAACAAAACGACACAAATGATGCATTTTCAAATTAGTTCAGGCCTGAATTTTTCTAATGTAAGGATCATCACCTGATATATTTCTCAGACGTTGAATATATTACAGATTTTGCCATTTAATGTCAAGTCTACAAAGCGTTTTGTGACTTACAGCTGTATTATTAGTCTTTACAAACATTTCCTAGATGTGTATGTCAGTCAACGAACATGACATTGCTTTTTGTGTTTTCATACCATTGATGCGAATGAAAGAGATACTAAACATATGACTTCGACATACAACTCTTGAGAGGTACTAGTTACACACCTCTCCCTCTTAGTTCAAATGTCAGCTGAGATGAAGAGCAAATAAACCCTTTCATACAAACTAAACATAGGTAATGTTTGAATATGAGAAATTGACTGTTTCAATAAAAATGATATTTCAGTAGAAAATATGTTGACATCAAACCAGTTTTTGAGGCATGTACCTACGAAATTTATGTTGAACCCAATAATGTATTACATACATACATAGATGCATACATAGATACATAGATACATACATACATACACACACACACATACATACATTCATACATACATACATACATACATACATAAGTACGTAGTATGTAGTACGTTCGTATGTATGTATGTATGTCCGTATGTATGTATGTATGTAGGTAGGTAGGTAGGTAGGTAGGCAGGCAGGCAGGCAGGCAGGGAGGCATGTATGTATCTTTGTATGCATGCATGTATGTATGTATCTTACTTGTTTGCGGCCCAAACAATATGTATATATTCCTTGAAATACTTGGCACCAATCCGACGAACCTGTTGTTGCCATTAATGTTAAGGTAAACTGCTTTTTGAACCGTCATCTGCGGATTTGAAGAATTTAAATGAATTTAAATTTATTACAAAATATAGAAAAGAGAATTATCAATGGATATGTAGACTGGACAGGCTTGATGGTCTATACTACTTACAGGGTAGGAGACTGATATGCTATTTACAATACACCAAACTTTAGTATGCAAGAACAAAAACCTGTGAAAATTAACAGCCCTATACCGCCTGATTAAGAAAATATAACATTTAAAATGTGTTACAAAAACAAACTTGAAAACGGTTCACACATTTGTTATGCACACAATTAACATTCAAAATTCAATGAGGTAGTAGACACGAAAAATTGTCGACTTACACTGTATTATTTAATTTTAGAACTGAAGTATCTTAGAGAGTTAACTGATGCATTATTTTTCACTCTTTAGTAAATAATTTGTGTCGCCTACTTTGCATTACCAAACTATAAAATGTTTAAGGCTGACATACTGCAGTAGGCTCAAAGGAATATGTATGACTATTTTATTTTTGTAATTAACGAGATTCTGGAATAACTAGGTTCTGCAATGACCAAGGACTTTAGAAATGTTAAAACCTTCTTCACATACATGACTGTGCATGACTTTCTAACATTTTGCCCGTCTATAGGATAAACTGTTTGCATCTTGTTGATGCTGTTTGTTGCTAATCTTAATCTTGATTATAGAGGTTCCTGTGAATAATTTAACATTTAACTGCAAAATATAATTCCCAAAGTTTTGCCCCTCATAATAGCTATACGAATTATTTTCTTTCGGATAGGAATTGACGGTAATCAATATAAGAGCAAATATTAACTGATCAGTGCTGTTGCCAACACAATCTATACGAAAGCCATATGCTATATTTTTATTGATTCCATTCTTACATGATTCGCAGCTTATTCAACGTTTATTTTGTAGACTAATATACCAGGTAGTCTTTGCTTTTAAATGATACTTAAGCCATCAAGCTGCCATCGGAAGCAATTGCAACTATATCTTTTTTCTGTCTCTCCAAAAATATTGTAGAGAGCCATTTTCCAGTAACGAAAAAGGCTCTTTTGAAAACACATCACAATTTTCTTGTGGATAAGAAATTGGTGGGGAAAAGGTTAAGTTAGATTCACAGAAACATTGGAATAAAGTCAACCTTCTTTCCTTAAAATAGCATATTACATTATGCAACGCTATATAAAACAAGAGAACAAACTTTAAATCTCAGCTTAAAGTCAACGAGGGATTAGTATTAGTATTTGACTGTTATGTATACTTAATTTGCATTTTTGATATTTTTTTCTTAATTTTTCTTTAAATTTCATTTAGTGCTATTCATTATGCAACAACGTTTGAATTGACTTTGTCCAAAGTCAATTCCAATTTCTACTTGACTGTATCATTAAGTTTTTTTTTTTAAAATTATTGCAGACAACTAATACATAGCAAATATGATATCTTTGTGTACGGGTTAACTATCAGGTTTATTTTATTTCCCTGAGTCAACGACATTGTGTTTAGCACAGTTTATATTATAATTATAACTGAAATTTTATCTAGCAAACATTAAGAAGCTTCTATGTTATTTTACATTAGGTGATAGCATTTTGTAATCGAACATGCTAATAGGTCAAGTAGAGGACTATATAATCTTGTTTTTCTATATTTTCTTCGTTCTCGTTTTAAGTCTTACTTGAACCAGTTGAAATATTATTGAGTCTGGAATTTTATTTATTCAAATCATTTATTTACTGGTCACACAAAGTGCTCTTGAAAAACGTTCTTGGAAATAGATACTTGAATTTATAGTGAAGTTTCAAAGAAGGATATATTATTGGTTTGTATTATTGTGATCCTACAAAAGAATGTTGGCACATCATCACTACACGGGCTAGAACAGGCACATGAATACTTTGGGTGTTGGATTATAATTGGATTTCCACTAAAGTTTATTCAGAATTTTAATTATTGGACTTGTGTTTATAATTCTGGGATTCTTTGTATGGATATAATTTGCAATACCATAAGTACCGTTTCTAAATTTTCTTACTGTATTCTATGAAAATAAAATATTTTTTCAATTTAACAATGCTTGTTACTTCACACCCTTTTCTATTACTTGTTTTAAGACCAAACAAAAACAGTACCATGGTAGGACTGCTTGTGGGACTCTGAATCGTACTGCAATATTATTCAATTAAGATTATATCAGCTCAACAGTAAGTAATCTTCTGAATCGGTTTTTAAGCATTGGAAGACAATAACACTACATATGACTATTGGGACCATCACACTTTTTAGTTACAGGCTGTAAAAGGTATATTGGTTCGTGTGTTGCAGCTCCCACATTCGCTTTGTGGTATATTATAGAATATTAATAAATTTTGTGGGAAACATTGTGTTGATGTTAAGCATATTACTCCAATTATCTAGGCACCTTTATGACCTACTTGTGTTGCTATGACGTCATTTGAGTTCCACGATGACCAATACCATATCGAATATATAGTATTAATGGATGGCATTAAAGTATTAATACCATACTATTCAGTTTGTTGTACCATTAAAAGTTAGAACCGTTTTGCTCCTTTGACAGCTGCTATATTACAACATGTTAAGCAGTGTAAAGTGTTATACATTGTAAATCTGGAACAAAGCCATCCGATGGAAAGGTGCCTTCATAAAATTATATATATTCATTTATAATTTGTTTTTAACAGAGACTGACCTACATAAGTACTACAAGTCAGTATATTATTCATTACACTCCTAAGATCATGGAAAGTTCCAGCTGCAAAGACCTCTTCGAGATTACTAACAAGCTAATGTCAAGGAACAAATCCACACCAATTCCAACTACATTCTCTCCAGTCGACCTTCCGGACATGTTTGCAAATTTCTTCCGTGACAAAGTACAAACCATTAGAGACAAGCCTGACACCACAATTCAATTGACTCGTCGTCACCATACAGTTGGGATACAGAATTTCAGCGGCAACCATTATCAGCACTGAACCTGTCTCTATGGATTTCGTACGTACAATCCTGATGAAGAGTGCACCAAAGTCATGTGAACTTGATCCAATTACAATATCACTGCTGCTTGAGTGCTGAGATCCAGTATTGCCTTCACTAACTGATGTTATTAATACCTCTCTCTCATCAGGGCAATTTCCATCATTTTTCAAAACTGCCACTGTAAAGCCTCTGCTGAAGAAACCAACACTAGACCATAACGATTTAAAGAATTACCGCCCAGTTTCTAATCTCCCATTCATATAAAAAAATCTTAGAAAAGGTTGTTCTATCCTAGATTTATCTCATCTGCCTTCAAACAGTTTTGTTAGCAATGTACAATCTGCATATCACCCTTGCCACAGTACTGAAACTACTCTTCTAAAAGTAGTTAATGACATTCTCTCTGCCTTGGATGGCGGAAAGATGACAGTCCTCACCCTCCTTGATTTGTCTGCAGCATTTGACACAATAGACCATGATATATTACTTCACCGGCTCCAGCATGTATTTGACATTCATGACGCAGCCTTATTGTGGTTCAAGTCCTACTTGGTCAACAGGACACAAATTGTGTCTGCAAATGGAATACACTCCAGCCCAGTTAATCTATGTTGTGGTGTTCCACAGGGGTCTGTTCTTGGACCTGTTCTCTTCATTCTATACACTCAGGCGCTAACTAGTGTCATAGATCATCATCCACTGTCTCACCAATTGAACGCTGATGACACCCAAATATACAAATCTAGCCATCCAACTGAACTTGATGCTTCCATCCAAGGTGTAGAGAGGTGCATTTCTGATGTGAAATCATGGATGACATGTAACAAGCTGCAGATGAATGATGATAAAACTGAGGCCATTATGATTACAACATAAAGACTTTCTCATTCGCATCCTTTACCTCAAACAATAAATATCAGCAACACCAACATTAAATTCACACAATCAGTACAAAACCTAGGTTTTACTCTGGACAGTACTCTCACATTGTACCAACATGTCATGAACATATGCAAGGCTGCATATATTGCAGCTCCATTCGCAAATATCTTTTAGATGATACCACTAAAACACTTTTGTGTTCGTTAGTACTTTCAAGACTGGACTACTGTAACTCAGTTCTGTCTTGTTCATCTCAATATCTACTCCAGAAACTTCAAAAAATTCAAAATAGAGCTGCTTGGATGATACTTAGAGTACCACGATCAGAGCACGCCTCCCCGCTGCTCTGTACCCTACACTGGCTATCCATTCGATCCAGAATCAAACACAAAATTTGTTCTCTGTGCTACGTTTCACTGACGGACTCCAGTCCAACATACCTATCCGACCTCACCCAAGTGTACACACCAGCAAGATACTTACGCTCTTCTTCTGACAATCATATACTCATTATTCCCACTATGAAAACAAAGTCACATAGACAACGTTCTTTTGCATACCAGGGTCCAGCAACGTGGAATCAATTGCCCACTGAACTTAGACACAAAGACACAGTGGTCACATTCAAGAGTGCTCTCAAAACTCACTTTTCTCAACTGCAAGAACAAACTTAAAGACCTAATAATGTTTCCTACCTTAAATATTATCAGCATGTTTTTTTTTCTTCTTCTAATTTCAGTGTGTATCGGTTTGTAATCATATCATTATTTATGTTTTTTATGTTATATGTGTTGTCTAATGTTGTAAAGCGCTTGTGAGCTTCTAAAGATTAGGCGCTATACAAAGTCCTCGTTATTATTATTATTATTATTATTATTATCAGCAAGGATAAGTCGTTGCTTGGTTTAGATTAGTAACCTTCCATTCCAGTGTTTGTTTCTTTTAATTAAAAAAGAACAGCAGAACACTGGTCGTAAAAACTAAATAGAAATAGAAGATCAACAATTTGGTAATAGGTCTGGTGTATTATATTCTA
>CM068830.1:55095491-55504098 GCA_028554795.2 Sinohyriopsis cumingii
TACAAATTTCAGTCACAGTGTGGAGTCTGTTTTCCAATCCGAAGAGAACTACCGGTTACGTCACATTCCCTAAATAGATGCACTAGCGTCTGTACGCAGAGAATCAATGCCACAAAGTTTTCAAACATGACGGAAACCAAGAAGATGATGATTTGGGGTGCACTGGCCTTGGAGATGGTATATGAGAGGCTACCAAAGTCAACACAGACCTACTTCCAGAAGAGACTGATTTTAAATGGGATATAGTGGATTTTCTCTCTTCTTCGCAAGAATTGGTTCCGGTACCACCTTCTCCTTCTACAACGAGTCAAGGGGGGAAATTAAGTGTCTCATCCCCCAGGCATTTGTGTGTTCACAGAACACTCTTTAATTAGGCCGTCAGGTCATAGAACTATTGAATCCCTAACGACCTGAATGAAGGCCTATAATGATTGAGAATGAACCCAACACGCACTCATGTTAAGTGACGAATTTCAGTCAGTTGTTAATTGCACCAGGTATCGACCAAAGCAGTATGTGACACCAGTAGCGATTGGTCGCCACTATGACCTGACATAGTGGCACCTGGCTTAAACGGGTGGAAATTGTTCCACATCTCCGTCCATGTACGAATGTCAGAGAGAGGCAGGAGGCAAGGAACTCGGCAAGCAGGCCAAGGATGTTGTGTACGCCCAACAAAGCCAGCTCGTACTTATTTCAAATCTAGTCCAGTTTTACTAATGGACAATTAAAAAATAACAATAATGTGTAAGCAACCTGTGCAATCAAATAAATCCACCAAGTTAATAAATTTCCTTTAAATAATAAAATAGTTTGAATTTAATGTACAAAGTGCATTATTGTTCCTCTAAATTAATTATTTTATATGATGCATTATAATGTTCCAGTCTGGTATGTAAAATATTGACGGTGTTATCGAAATGATCAAATTAAGTTAAAAAATAGAGATATTATCTAAAGCAGTTTCCAGCCAAATGGAAACTGCATGACTCCCTACGGCAATTTGTTAGGTAGCTCGATCTTTTCAATTTAGAATAATCACGGGGTCCTCAGTAGTAAGGCTGTGCCTGATTCACAGCGCTTCTATCACTCAGTCCCAATTCTTCGGGGGTACCACTCTTGAAAGGGCCTCTGCTGAGAGATCCAAACCGCTACCGGACTGCTGCATCCCAACTGGTGTGTAATGGCTTGTATACTTGAAGTGCAAAGTCGTCCTTTTACATCAACAGTACCCTCTACTATTATTCAATTGCGGAGACCGTTGTCATGTAGGTATAATTGGCCATCTTTCCTTGTTCTTCCGCAATTCTGCGGGTCCCCGTATCCGCTCGTGCAGCATGACATTTCATGCACCTAATGCAACATCGACAAAGTACCAGTCTGAGGCTCTGAAGACAAGACCCGTAAATAGCGCCGTAGAAAACCAGATTTCATCCATCCCCAAGAAGTAGCTTTTCAGTGAAGTAATTTGGCAAAACTCATTGCTGTCCCGGGAAAATAATTTAGTCTGTGTGTGGCTGGTGGCTTATCATTATCATCATTCTTCGTGGTTAATTCCTAGCCGCCACGTGGATGGATCAGAAGTAGTGCTGTACGATGTTCACCGGTCGACGTCTTCCTGGAGGAATGGAATGAATGTCCTTTCTCTTGACAATAATAACAAGCATCTTAATTTTTCTCTCTTCTGACATCTGTCTTGAATTTTTGACGGTCTGGACATTCTGTAACCCAATGCCTTTTCTTCTTACAGATATAGCAAATATTTTGACTTTTGTCTCGAAAGGATGGGGAGTCGTCCGTCGGCTTGTCTGAAGAAAACTTTCGTATGACACCTCGGAAAGCTTTGATCAGAAGTTCGATCTGTGTGGGTTCTTCCATCATTCTGGTCTATTTGAGAGTGAAATGAATACTGGGAAGGAAGACACTGACCCTTTATATAGGAAAGACACTAAAGTGACATGGATATAGGGACCCAAGGCGTTTCAAATGTAGTCATATGACTTTTTTCAGTCAAGATGAAACGATCTATTCATTTCGTGGAGAAAGGAGAAGAACGTAAGAGGCAGAAAGGTGATTTATTGCCTCGCACAGTAGCTGAAGTCTTGGCTCAAATTCATGTCAGCGATTTTTAAGATGGCACGAGTGAGCCCGAATCCGGACCCAGAGAGTCTACACCCAACCAAACTTGACCAGTATCACCCGAAAAGTACAACCACATTCGAGAGATGGAAAAGCGCTCCTCTAGAAAATTTCGAACTACGGTTTACACGTACACAGTGACGTTTAAAGATTTCAAGTCCAAAGCACCGTTGAATAAAGCAGAAAGGTTCATCGCTGAAGTGTGGGATTCTTTGTAAACCACACTGAAACGACATTGTGAAGCCAAAGAAGACGATAGCTTGAGACTTTCCATTCATCACGACAGTTTGAAGTCGCCCGTTTGGATCGAGTTTAGCAGCCCGGCAGAATTGACACCTTCCAAAGTCATCGAGAAAATTCAACACGTGCAACAATCCAATCACAAGTTTCACATCCCCGATGTAAAAGCCACACTGTTCATGACCTACATGTCTCTTCTCCAAGTGACCGGACAACGCAGAAAAGTGCCATTGGTGGACGACCTTCGTAGCATCGAGCGTATACTCGTACAAATTAAGAACCCTGAAGACCAGATGTGTTTAGCCAGGGCCATCGTGGTTGGACGAACTTATGCCGACATGAACGACACGGCAGAATAGAAAAGAGCCTGGAAAAATATTCAATGATCGGATCGAACCAAACAACGAAGAGAAGCAGAACTCCTATTACAGCAAGTGGGGATATCCAAAGACACACCCTGTGGCATTCCTTAAATGCAAAAATTGTAAGATACCTTGAAAGTTCACCCTCAAGAAATGCGCGAACCTCTGTTGTTTGGAGGCAAATATTTCGAAGACGGAAAATAGATTCATGTTGATCATCACTATGAACATTTTTATGCCAACACTAGTAGCAATGCATTCCTGAGATACGGTTATTATTGTGAGAAATGTCACTATGGCTATAACAATCGAGAGCAACACCAGCATTGCGGAACGAAATGCTCAGGATGTTTGGCCTCTCAACCCTGTCTTGACGAAGGACAAGAATGAGTGCATTACCCAGCTTGTCAGCAAACGTTTGTCAGCCCCATCTGTTACCAACAACTTCTGAAGACGCAAGGTTCACAGCCGAAACGTGCTTGTCAACTCCTGACATTGGGCCTACTTGTGGACAAGGCATACGTACCAATGGTAAAATGGCACACGTTTGTCGTGGAAAGAAACGCCGTTATATTTGTCACCAAATCGTGAACACAAATGCTTCATTCAAAAATACCATTCAAAAATCAAGAGGAAGACGATGACCAGAAGAAGGGAATTTCATCTTTTTCGATTTTGAATACATGCAAGAGACTGGCATTCACATTCCTAATTTGCGCGTGGCTCACCGAGCATGCGAGAAGTGCATCCAGGAGCCTATCTTTAGTCATTACCCTAAATGCAGCAAGATTCCTGGAAGACGTGAAAAAATATTTCGGAGACCTAACACGCTAGCCGATTTTGCCCGTTGGATCTTAGACCCCATCGACGAGACGTGGAACCAAGAGGACATCGAACGTTACGGAGATAGTGATCGATATGCCATGGTAATGGCTCACAATTCTCGGGATACCATGGACAGTTTCTTCTGAGATACTATCCGGAACAAAGTATCGAACGTCCTAAAGTGACTTTGAACGGATCCAAAATCATTTCCATGCAAGTGGGACAAGTGTAGTTTAAAGACTCTATGAGTTATTTGGCCATGCCTTTGAGTCGAATGCCTCAAAACGTTTGAAATGACAGAAATGTCCAAAGGCTATTTTCCGAACGTTTTCAATACTGAAGCCAATCAACACGCTGTTCTACCCCGTTTGTCTGAGGCTCCTACTAAGACCCCGACTTCATGCGCATCGAACTACGAGAAGTTTTCTAGTTTGGTATCACACTTATGCCACGGGCCCCTTCGACTCTCTGGAAGAAATGTTAAAGTATTGTCGTTCCGACACGGACATTTTACGGCGTTGCTGTAGAAAATTTCGAGAAATATTCATGGAACACGGAAGGATCGATCCTTTGAAAGAAGCCTTCACAATGGCCAAAGCTTGTTCCTTAGTATACCGCCAATGATTCATGCCCGAAACCAACCTAGATGTCATCAGCCGTCAAACGACCAACTTTGTCAAACGTCGATACTCGGTCAAAGCTCTAAGCTGGCTACATTACGTGTGCGAAAAGGAATACAAATGGATTCAACATGCTCGAAACGGAGGAGGAGAAAAGACCATCGGACCGTATTCGGTAGATGTCTGGGACTTAGATAACCTAAAGATCGTGTACGAGTTTATCGGGTGTTTATTTCACGGATGTCCCCTCTGCCACCAACTTGACACTAAAACTCAGTTTTGACAATTTACTATGGAAGATTCGTATGAGGTCACATGTCAGCGATGCTTGAAGTTAGGACAGCAAAGATAACAAGTGGTGGAAATGAAGGAACACGAGTACGATGACCGTTTGAAAACCGATCCCGAGTTTAAACGTATCGTGGAAAGATACAAGCTGGTGGACCCTCTGAACTCGCGGTATAGTTTGTACGGAGGACGGGCGAATGCCACATAGTTGCTGTATCTCGCCGTCGAGGATAAAGGAGAAGAAATTAAATACTTAGACTTGTCTTCGCTCTATCCTTAAGTGTGCAAATATTGTCACTTTCCATACAGGGTACCCGAAATTGCAGACGGAACACATCGACGTAGACAACATTCGACAATACGAAGGATTAATTAAATGCAAAGTCTTGCCTCCCACGGAATTGTACTATGCAGTTTTAACTCACCTTTGGCAAGGAAAACTGATGTAACCTTTGTGCCGTACTTGTGCCGAAATGTGCAACCAAGACCGACCTTTGCAACAAGCCCAGGAAGAACGTGCCTTGAAGGAACGTGGGTCAACGTGAAATTGTTTAAAGCTCTGGACCTGGGATACCAATTGTTAGAAGTGTACGAAATTTACCACTTTCCCAAGACACAAACATAACACAGGACAACGAGACTCAGAAAGGCATTTTCGCAGACTATGTGGATGCCTTTTTGAAACTGAAACAAGAACTCAGCGTCTATCCTTCCTGGTGCCACACTCCCGAAGACCAAAATAAATTCAAAGAGAAATAATTAGAACAGGAAGGCATCGCTTTAGACCACGGGGAGATAAACGACGGAAGGCGTTCGTTTGCCCAAGTGATGTCAAATTGCTTGTGGGGTAAAATGGCACAACGACCGTGTTTACCCAAGACTGAGTATTTGACAGAACCTTCCCTCTACTTCCAGATGATTCACGACAAACATAAATACATGAAACACGTGATTTTATTCAATTACGAAGAAGAAATGTAATCATTTTGACTTATGTGACAGCCCATGCTCGCTTAAAATTGTACGAAGCTTTAGAACTGTTAGGAGATCATGTCCTCTACTTGGACACGGACAGTTGCATCTACATCGATCGCCTGGGTCAACACCCCCTGACATCGAATGAGACCGTTTAGGAGCCTGGAAGGACAAGCACCCCGACGACAAGATTCTATGTTTTACTAGTGGCGTTCCTAAAAAGTACGGCTACGAATACCGACACCCGCAAGGAGAAGTGCACACCAAGTGTAAAGTGAAATGATGGACTCTAAATTATCGCACCAGTGGATTGGTGAACCTTGGCGAACTGAAAGAAGCCTTGCAGTCTGGACAGGATGAAAACTTTAAAGTAACCTCCTACGAACCGCACAAGATTGTATGTTTACTCACACACCAAATCGTCAGTCGACCTTTGAAAAAAAGTATATCCAACCGTGTACCAGAAGCGAGTACGGCTTCTCAACCACTTCACTTTGCCGTACGGACACGCATATATTGGTCAGCAGATAAAGGGGAAAACGTCCAATGTAATTTAATGTAGCATGCAAGAAAATGGCATTCTTTTATGAAATGTAAATGTAAACGTTGTATATGAAGTGATTCTTTTTCCTAAGATATGAATGGTAATTTTTAAAAATACTTTTCTTGGACCAAGAACTGGGTTTTTAAAATACAAATATAGGATATATATGAGTGAGAGATTTTAGGCTTTATGGTCATTGCCCGGTTAGCTTCCTTGGATTTAACATGGACTGGATTAGAGTGAAAGTTCCTTTACGTGATAGGAACGTAACTAGTGATATCAAAAGCTTACCACTGGAAATACAAGATCATATCAACAAGTTTTATTACATGTCGAGGGGAGAGGAGAAGTCCAAGCAAGTGAATAAAGATGATCTTGACCAAGAGTTGCATAGGAGAAAGGTAGATCAAGTAAACAAATATATTCGATTCATATTTGTTAGAACCTTCTTTTGGAGCCTGTGCTTGTCAAAAACAGATTTCACAGCTCAACAACAGCATGATATTCTCTCCAGGTATTCTACTGCATTTGCTGGCGAAGTTTATAGATATGTTATGTTCTTTAAAGATTTACTTCAATATGCGCGTAATGAATTAGAAGCAGAATGAGGCTGGGCATTTTTTTGTGAAGAAGATGAGGAAGTAGAAGTTAGAATTTGAGGTTAATTCAGTAATTGTATCAGAGTTTAACAGTACAGTTTGTGATTTGAAGTTGGGTGAATCTAAAGGGTTTTAAATTGAAAGGTGGAAGAGAATAGATAGCGAAAGTTTATGGCTTTACATGTTCAAGGTCCCCTTGTCCCTAGATAGTGCCATATTCAATTCCCCTTGTCCCTAGATAGTCCCAATCCATTGTCGCTATACATTCCCTATGTTCGATCCCCCTTGTCCCTATACAGTCCCAACCTATGTTAAACTTTCCCTTGCCCCGCTATAGTCCCACCCATGTTAAATTCACCTTGGGTGTTTGTCCTTATATGTTCTCATTTGCCCTACGGTATCAATCAATCTATGCATATGTGTTGAATTTGTTATATATGTCTATGTCTATATCTTTCCTGCATTTGTCTCTCCCTTGAGTAAAGCGTATTCAGGTCAGCCCCTTGCTACACTGTTACCAATATGCATTACTTAATGTCACCTCTCCTATTAACCCTCTAAAACAACCCCACTTTCCATTGTCGCTATACAGTCCCAATATTCCCCATGTTCAATTCCCCTTCTCGCTATGTTGTCCCAGGATGATCTGAATAGTCTTGTCGCTATATCGTCCCAGAGGGGTCTGTAATGTATTTTCCATTGTCGCTATATCGTCCCCATACACTACTGACCAATTTCTTTGGTGCTTTGGAGACCGAGGGGGGGGGGAGGAGGGACCTCGTCTCGATACTCCTCGAGCAGACAAAGGGAACTGTCCCTAGTGGCTGGCTCAAAAGAAGGTCAAAGATGACTCTCTTCTTTCCTGGGGCGCTTAAGACATCTCGCCTTCCTCAAAGACTCCATATTGTAAGGGGGTGATTTTGAGCTTCGACTGGCAACACAAATCCTCTGCCTTAATGCCAGGGCCTTGAAGTCACTTCTCTGAATTGATGAACCCATATAACGGAATTCAGATGGATCATTGAAAGAGGGGATGCTAATACCATCCCATCCCATACACCGAAAATCGATCCCAACGGACTTACAGGAAGCTTCAACTCGAGTCCGGTTGCCGTGCTAACGGGGATTCCGTGACCAGTCCCCAGTGTCTGGTCATCTGCCTTTCATTGGTGACCCATCGGCGTCTGACCACCGGTAAATGGACTGTCAGACGAATCAGATATCCCCCTCAGAAACAATCGAACGAGTTCCTACCATCTTTTGTACAAAGACGATCGATCTGCCAGTTGCCCAGGGCTACGCGCTCTGTTGAGAAATTGAATTTCCTCCCTCACCGGGACGGGGCGCGCTTCACTCTCTAGAAGCACCGAACTGAGGACCTGATAGTTAACTTATGAGTATAGGATAGCACAATTGTCATCATAGATAAGTTCATCACAATAAATGTTTTAATTCTTAATTTCAGAAAAAGGAATTCGATTGGTAGCATTATACTGACATGTTCTTGCAAATCAGATAACAAGTATGCGTTGTTTATTCTTACTAAAATAATACAGCTCCTGAATAACAAGTATTTTATTATAAAATACTCTCTTTTTGACATTTCATTGTAAAAAGTTCGATTTTACACACACCATATTCAAAAACGCTCATATGTTTCAGCTGAGGTCTCCGATTTGTACATGCTTGTTTATGAACTCTGTTACGAAATTCCACTCACAATATAAATTAGCATTCACGTCCACACAGCTTCAACTCGTACTCTTGATTAAAGGCCATAGAAAGATTCTTGGATAGACCTGCAGACTGGTTTGTCCTTTTCTGTTACTCTCGCTCGTATATCATACGTTTTTAAATGAATCTAGCTGTCAGGGAGGTTCGCATCGTGCGTGCGCACTTCGAGTGATAATTAAATTTAAGAAGAGTAAATAAGTCATACAGTTGCCAACACTATAAACGAACATTGATTTGCTTCAGTGTTGATCTATTATGACAGCACTATCCTGGCACTTCCACAATAGAAAATTTGGATATTGAAGAGAAACTGCAATTCATCAGATGTTAAAATTAAGTACAATGACTTCTGCGCAAATTCCGAATTTAACAACGGTGCAAAGTACAAAGTGAATAATTGTGGCCATGTGCTTTGGAATGATTACAATTATAAAAATATTTTAAAAAATCAGATTGACTAAAAGATATGTATTTCTTAAAAGTTCAGATTTTGTGTGTACGTTTCGTAAATACAATTACAATATAGGTACATAGAAGGTCTTCCTTCGTCAGTATCAAATTTCCTGTATTAAATCAGGCAAGAAACGTATACGCAGAATTTGACTGTAATACCGTTGCTGCTGCTAGTGATGACAATGATGATGAGTGATTTTTAATTCTTTTAAGCCATAAACACCTGAAGTAGTTCCATCTCATGTATGTTAACTATTGCTTCCATGTGGAG
Organism: Sinohyriopsis cumingii; assembly: GCA_028554795.2. NCBI lineage: Eukaryota > Metazoa > Mollusca > Bivalvia > Unionida > Unionidae > Sinohyriopsis > Sinohyriopsis cumingii. The sequence continues at coordinate 55,104,542 of CM068830.1, forward strand.
ACAATATACAACAAACGTCTGTCTGTATTGATGCTGATAATGAACAAATTCCCATTTAGACCTTTGTCAGTGACTCTATAATTTAGTGTTTTAACACCGTATATTCCATGCATTTCATTACTGGTAGTATTGGTGTACAATACTTTTATATGAATGATGCAATAGCTGGATTTTTAAATTAATTTTTTAATAAGCATAAAATGTATTACCTCTAAGGCTACCTTGCAACCGTGACAATTGTATTTAGTTAAATGGTAATCCTACTTTTAAAATGTGTTTAAAAAGTGTTCAGAACGATCTATGATCTTAAGACATATATATATATATATATATATATATATATATATATATATATATATATATATATATATATATATATATATATATATATGTATGTGTGTGTGTGTGTTTAATCATTTGTAAATGTATGTTGGTTCTCACCTTTACCTCTTGTACTTTCTGATTTAGTGTATTCTTTGATCTATTGATTGTACTCTTCATAATACACGGATACGTCAATCAACTCGAATTTGAAAACTTTACTAAATAAACATGTTTTCTTGGCTGATAAACTACTATGTAGTCAAAATTTTGAAGAATATGATCATTTCTATGATCATTTTACAGCTTAAACGGGAATAAATCTTATCTGAGGAAATTCAACTTAAGTGTAGATATACACTTCATCCTATCCCACCTCGTCGACTTAGCTCTTTCAATGTTCATTACAGAAACCAATCGCCATTACAATTTTATTGACTAAAGAAATATATATACATTGGGGATTTTTATTGTTTTTGTTGTTTTGTTTTTTGTTTTTGATTTTAGTTTGCGATGACATTAGGGCAACCAAGGATATTACTGCGCGATAAAGGTATGTCTCAGATGTATGTCTGAGCTGTAATTTGCTGAAAAATCATTCATTCTCTTCGCCGAAAATGTCTTCCCAGACATTAATACTGGCCGCCATGTATAGCCTATCGTGTGCTGAAAAATGGCGTTAAACCCTACTACAACAACAAAAAAAGTCTTCCCAGAAAGGAAACCGCAGTCTATTCGGACCACATGAGATATTTCTACGAGTGGGTGGACCTTTGGATTAGATATGTTATGATTTAATTACAGTATTTCGAAATGTTTTAGTAAACATCATTGTGCCAAAATTGTCAAAATAGGAGTTCTGCAGCTTTGGGAGATTTAGCCAATCAATATAATGTATGTTACATTTATCAGTGCATTCACAACCACGAGATAATCCTATGGATAATATGTAGATTGTATGCCGATTGCTGCCATTTGGACCGTTCGGCTATTTACGAAACAAGAATGGACCAAGAAGTTGCGAATGAAAATGTAGTTGAAAGCATTCACAACTTATCCATCTACCCGTATTTCATAAATAGCCGTAGTGGTCCGAATGGCAACAATCAACATTCATCCTAAGTATGATCCGTGGAATTCATTTCGAAAAATAGTTCGATGCATTCGCAACTACAAGGTCAATATTGTTTCGTAAATAACCGAGGTGGCTTACAACATTAGTTATTTTGCTTTACAATTATTTCTTTATGTAGTTGTCCATTTCCTACCCTACGAATTATACATTATCAAATTACTTTATGCTAACGACCTCCAATGTAATTTTTAAGAATGGCTGCCTTCTCAAGAACCATCCCCTGGGTGGTTCTCAGAATGATATTCTAGCATAACTATTTTTATGACATTTTCGCTTTTTTGATGTATCAGCCAAGTTAAGAAGACGAAGTCTAAAAAACGTTTTTAAAAGCAATCAGCAGTTCAACAAGGACGTTTGGACCCTCTTCTTACATAAACGCAAATGTAAAACTAAGAAACTAATAATAAAATGACAAAATGATCAATGACGGACTGAAATAGTAAGCGTGTACTTTTCTGAGCGTTCACTGGGCCGACATCACAACAAATTCCACAACTACTGCTGAAAAACGCGAATTCTTCTTGCCTCTTATGTTCTTACTTTCACTTTGACACTACGATGAAAAGTGACCATGATCGTATGCATTAACTCCGCACTGAATGAAATCATTCTTCTACATTCTTCCCAGGAAATTTAATGTAGCGTATTCTATTAGTTGGTTACGTGTGCTTAATAGACGAAAATAAATTACCTTACGGTGTAAAACAAGGTGTGAACAGCAAACACTTCTCGGTCAATCTCGTGCTGTAGTGAATAAATTACATAATAACATCTCTCAAGAGTTAATTAGCAACAACAGGTGACATTTCAGTTCCCAAACTTCACCTGTTAGTCCCTCCCATCAATAGTGAGTGTTTCCTTCACAACAGCTAATTAAGACTGAAGAAGATGCAATATTTTCCAATTGAAGTGGGGTTTTGGCTTCTAAACTGTCTTAAGTATTAGATGACATTTTGTTTTTCTTTCTTTCCTTCTTTCGTTTTGGGATGGGGGTTGTTGGATCAAATGAGCAAAATTGGATCTACAACACTCTACCGTCTCATGCCGAAGACCAATGTTTTCTCAAATTTGAATTAAAAAAATTCTGGTGAAAAATTAACTCATGATGTGAGTAGGTGCAATTGTCTGCAACAGTACATGTCCGGCTTCTCGCGGGTCGGTGGTTCTTTCCGGGATTTTCCTGGGTTCTTCCTCCAACATTAATACTGGCCACCATGTATAGCCTATCGTGTGCTGAAAAATGCCGTTAAACCCAACAACAACAAGTACATGTCCGCGTGTGTTTGATGCTCGACTCAGTCAGATTGGGTATGTGAGAAAGCTATTCTGATTAAATCATATCTCCACTGTTCTACGTACGACAACGGAGTTCTGATTTTAATCAGATTGGTGAGAAAGCTACTCAGAAGCTTCTTGTGGGTCGGTATTTTTTTCCGAGGATTTCTTGGGTTTTTCCTGCGATAAGTATACTGATTGTCATACAATGCCTATTACTTGCTGAAAAATTGCGTTAAACCTGCAACAAGCAACATATATAAGTGGTATAAAAGAATTTAAAACAGGTTCAAGCTCAGGACGACTCTAAGTTCACACTTGAATGTATTTTCTTGGTGCACTGTTAATGCGATTTATCTGACGGCACTTCTAAGCCGCAGACCAAAATTTACTTATTACGAAAATGAAACCAAATACACATCCACGTATTGATTCTGATCACAAATTGCTACGTGCTTACAAGAGAGAAAGAGCAGCAGAGGAGGTGAACAGACCTTTTGCTGAAACGTCATTTTGAAAACTAAGACCTCATACGAAACAAATTAAAAATATAAGCGTAATAACGCTAAACCAAAGTCTCTAACTTACCGAGAATTTCTCTAATTGGGTTAGGTCGGGTTTTTTTTGTTACTTTGCTGTTGTCGTTAGTGTGTTTTGAAAAGTATGCCCGCGTGTTTACCAATTGGACGTTTCATTGAGGTCGCAGCTCCTCTGCTGCTGTAATTAAATCATTGTTATATCAACAATGGCACGACCTGTGAAGTCTTATACAGCTAGATTAGCTCGAGAGAGATTAGAAGCAATCAAAACAATTCTTCCTGCTCGTGATTCTGTCAGGCGAAAACTACAAGAACGTCAAGAATCTCAGGTCGAATTTGCAGAATGCACAGAACAGTTATTTAGACTTGTTACAAAAGTTACTGAAAGAGTTGCAGAGGCTACTGAGGATTTTTCTCGTTTTGCATATAATAATTTTTCTTAAAAGTCTGAAATTTTAAAACCTGGGTATGTTAACATGAATACTGCTAGTTATTTTAAATGGCTATATCGTGTGTATTATAACAAACCCCAGGCTAGAAATGATGATAAAGTATACAATGAATATATTAACGACATAAATAGATTTTATTCAGAACATCTTCAACAACAAAGACTACAACCTCCCCAGCAAGAGCCTTTATATCAACTTCCTGCACCGCAGCAACAAATAGAACGACAACAATCTTCTTCACGGCAGCAAGAGATGATCTTGGAACTTGAAATGTCTAGAGAAGAAAGGAAACAGAGAGAATACGAAATGAAGCAGCAACTTAAAAAGCAAAAGTAGAACGATCACCCTTAAGACTGTGGAAGAAAAAAACGGCTCCAACAAGAAGTGAGGAAGATGGAGCAACAAGAAGTGGTTTTTCTACTCAAGGAAGTGGTCTTTTTGCCTGTCCTAACAATGTTCTTTCTGACATAGAACGACTAGAAATCCTTATTGGAGGGAAACGTGCTGAAAATAAATTCTCCAGAAATTATTAATGAAGCAGCTGATTTTTGTAGAAGATTATTTACAGGCCGTATCCTGAACAACGATGTTTATCGGTCTCTTATCAATGAAATCGTTGATGATTATCATAGTAATTAGATAAATAAATAATAAATAAGATGATCGTAGATAATGCTCAACGTGGACCTGTAATAGTTAGGATGATGAATTAGAGATTACCTATTTATAAAGCGATTTACAGTGATGGTCTCGGCGATGTTGTTCAAAGTTTATTCAGAAGGATAGCCCCAAAAGCAATACTGATTGCAAAACAACTAAGAATGAAATATATCAATGTTATTCGTGAAAAAATTCCTTGCGCGATTGGTTATGGTGCCAGTAAAGCGTTCTCGGTAATCAAAGAAAGACTAGCACGATAAATACGACGAACACCACAACCAATAAAATTACCCGGCACTGAAGTTATGCCTGCGAATGTCAGTAAAATAATAAATCAAGCTGCAGGTCAAAAACTAGCAAAGATGACTGGTGAAACAGAAATACCCATTCCAAAGAAAGAGAAAAAATAAATACCATTTTGATTTCGGGAGGTCGTCTTCGTTTAAGACAATAGTAACTATAATAAAGATATTTAAGCGTATATCCGATCCAGCGTTCGATTTGCACGCACCCGTCCTTAAAGATGAATCGGCACGTGATTATCAATTTTATTCTTATGACGCTCGACAACCAAATCAGCGTGGAAGAATTGAATTACAAGTTCGTGATACGAGAAGATACTTTCTACCCGGTGAAGCTTTTATTGAGATAGAAGGTGAAATTATACAAACAGATTATACTGTATACGATTCTAATTATATGATCGGTTTTGTCAATAATGGTATTATGGTGTAATGGTATTATGGTGCTGTTTGACAGTGCTACGTCTATGATTGACGGGAACAATATTGAAACGCTTCAGAAAGATGTTGATGTTGCTGCAACAATAATAGGTTTAGCAAGATACTCTGATGATTATACAAGATCAGCTGGTCCGGCAATGATGTTCGCCAAAGATGATTATAACGACCCCGATCATAATCAATTTATAATAGCACGACCAAAAGACTTTGCTGGAAACGCACCGGTTGATGTAGAAACTATGATTGTTTGTCCTAACCCAGATTTTAATGTAGGATTTGCAAAACTTCGATTTGCGTTGAAGGGTGATCGTAGAAGATTTTATGCGTAATTCCACTATCCCACACCTTTGGATTTTGTAGAAACGTTAGAAAAGTTATCTTCGGGGCTAAACACACGGTTGTACTTGTCAGAAAGGGAGATGATAATGATGCTATCTGGCAAGCTCCAGGAGATGCTGTTATATTAATATTGACTAAACTTTCATTGTGGATGCCAATAATGACTCCATCAATTGCTGCAGAACAGCGATTGCTGTCTTTTATGGATTAAGGTGGTAAATCATTGTTGTCATGGTTAACAGTAATCGCGGATAGTGTTCAGAGCAACATTAAAGGTTTATTTACATGGCATATTGCATCCCAGCAAGGTGTCTCTGCACCGAGATCTATTTGTATTACTTTTCGCAATTCTGAGCGATTAAACTCGCAGAATCATAGTAATATGATATTTGACGATCTTGGAGTTAGCGAGGTTTCATTAAGAATAAGCGGACACCAAGAACCATCTGAAAATGTATCATTGAATTTTAAAAACAATCATGTATCACGTGTATATCATCGTTTGATGACATTTATGGGACGTGATCAAAATATAGACACTGGTTTGCAAATATCACACATGGATATTATAAATCGGTATCCGATCTATTAATTCTCTTTGAAACATCGTGATTTAAGTAGACAGTCTGTTGTTGATGTTAGTTTTCCATCTCGCGTGAATCAAGGTGCTGGTGATAATTACAGCGCAATCGCTGTTATACTCAGTGACAATTCGATATTACTCAAAGGTGTTGGTGGAAGAATGAGAGTTATTGACGCTGCAGTGGAAAATATGTAATATTTTCTGAACATGTAATTAAATCGCTCATGATATCATAATGTCATATCATCATATTAGTGTCAGTCTCACTCCTGGTCAGATTAAAAAGCTTCAATCAAGTTCAGAAAAGAACTGTGGAATGAAAATATCACTAAAGCGAGATCAGATCACAGGTGGTCAAAATAAAGTATCATTGACAGAAATCAACTCAGGCATTTCAATAACACCAAACAATCTAAAACTTGAGTTAAAATCAATCTATCTGCGAGTGAAATTAACGGTATTGTTAAAACGGATGGTATATTTCCTCTTCTTGTGGCTATACCAGCGATAATAGCTGCTGCAGCTCCAGTTGTTGAAAAAGCAGCCGCACTTGGTACTGTTGGAACCGCTGCTGGAATGGCATCAAATAAAGCAACACGACAAGGAATAACAAAAAGACGCGGTCTGGGTCTAAGATTACAAACAGCTCCTTATCGATACGGAAAATGACTGAGACTTCCAGGAACACTTCGCCAATCTTTCCAATGCTGATTTACTTAATGCTGCAAAGAAATTAAATATCAAACATTTTAGAGGTGGTTTTTTTTTTTTTGATCGACGTGAAATTGTTTATTTTGACTCGTATAGGTTGGCTTCACCAAAAGAATTTATGAATTACGTGAAATCAATAAAATCTCCAGTCTGGTATTCAACGTTACCAACACAGACAATAACCGATCCGCCAATATGCGGCCGTGAAGTTATTTCCGTATGCGACACTATGTCAAAATTATCATCACCACCTCATAAAACCGTGCACGATTATACAAGTATACGAGTAATATCAAATGGAATGACATAATTCGTAGAGTTCTCTGTGCTACTGCGAATAATATTCCAGTATTTGCTGACGGCGATAGAATTACAGACTCAAATATATCAATCGCAACTATTAGAAATGAAATTGCAAAAAGTGTTGCTAATCGTTTATAACGCCATCGCTAGTGATGACATCAGCAGTTGTAACAATTTGTGTTTCAGCAGCGACGATTGCGGTATCCTTAATATCATTGCAACAAAAACACAAAAAAACATGCACGTGCCCAAACATTGCATGATTACATGATAAAATTACATACAGCGACGTTAGCATACTCCGAATTATCCTCGTTATTAACAACAAGTCTTAGTGATGAAAAAATATCAGATTTTGAGTTCACGGAGATGATTAAAATCTACAAAGAAGCAATGACTGTAAATGATTTAGAAAATCGGGATTTAAAAAATGTTAACTCCGAACGAATTACTTCCACAAATTCTAATGAACATGAACCGACAAAGACAACAATGATGTCAGTAAGCTCAACTATTCCTGGAATTAATGTTAACTTTCCAACTGAAATTCCAACAAAAGAAATAGCGCTAGCAAAATGACGAGAATATTACAGCTGGTCAAATATCAAATCAAAATCATTCCGTGGATTAGAGGCGATTTATTCACTTGTATTTGGAAATAAAAATGAAGATGATGTAACACCAGACAGGAATGTTGTTGGAATTCCAACATGTAGTTATCAAGTCAAACATATCAATGATGAATTTCAGCGCAGAATAAAATCTATAATTGGAAGAGAATCCAAAATAGCTTTAACAGTTCACGAACCAACATTATCGGCTACAACTGAAATATCTTGGTATCCGTCCGTCTACGGGAGGCGATAGTGTAGCTCCAGAGTAAGTTTTTGTTTCTCCTTCTTTCTAGCTTACTTTTCAGCTTGCTTTATGTTTCTGTCTTCCTCGGCTTTTTGACCGCTCTGTCTGACAGCAAGACAACAGGTGGAACGGTCGTTAGCACAGCTCTCGAAGTCGTTGAGATTGGTGTTGACTGTCTTCATGTCCTTCTTGCAAACATTTTTATAGAACAGACGTGGTAGTCCAGACAATCGTGCACCTTCTGCTAACTCTCCATATACTAGGTTCTTGGGAATGCGGTCAGTGTCCATTCTCTTGACATGGCCGAGCCAGCGAAGGCGCCTCTCGCTGAGAATGGAGAACATAATGTTCATGTTGGCGCGTTCCAGAACCTCTGTGCTGGGTACTTTGTCCTGCCACTGTATGTGCAGAATGCTCCGTAGACGTCTCAGGTGAAATCTGTTCAGTTTCCTCTCGTGTCTCGTTTAGGTGGTCCATGTTTCGCTGCTGTAGAGGAGTGAGCTGAGCACGCAGGCCTGGCAGGCATGCAGTTTGGTCTTCTCAGTGAGGCTGGGGTTGTTCCAGACATTCTGGTTAAGTCTGGCCATCACTGCTGCTGCCAGAGGAATCATGCCGTTCACCTCAGTATCAATGGAGAGTGAGGTGGAGATGTTGGACCCGAGGTGTGTGAAGTTCTCAACAACTTCCGAGTTGTACCCATCGATGGTGACGGAGGGAGGAGAGTCTTCGTCCTGCGTTATTACGTTCGTTCTCTTCAACCTGATGGTCAGTCCACATTTCTTACAGGCGTGGGAGAGTCAGCATAACAGCTGCTGAAATCCATCTTCCGTGTCTGATGTCAACAGGTAAGGTAATCGATGGCTTGTCCAAGCTCTTCCAGGATGGGCGGTGTGTCGAGTTCCTCCATGACAAGCAGGTCTGGGATGGTGTCAGTGGCGATGTCACTGACAATGTATTCGGTTGCATACAGCTCGAGATAGTGCTCAACCGATCACTGCAGTTGTTTCCCCTGCTCTGTGATGACTTCGCCCGTCTTGGACTTGAAGGGGGGGGGTCGGTCTTGGAGGTGGAGAGCTGTCACCTTCTTGATATCCTCATACATTCCTCTTGCATACCCGGTAATGGCAGCTGTCTTTATACTGATGCAAAGGTTTAGCCAGTAGGTGATGGCACAACGGTGGACGGCCTTCTGGGCGTTGTTCCTGTCAGTCCTGAGGGTAAGTAGTGTTCTGGGGCTAAGTGCAGCCTTGTATGCCAGGAGGGCTTTCCTCTTTGCGTCAGTCACGGGTTCCAACTCCACCAAATTGGCATCATGCCAGTCGGCATTTTTGTGCTCCCTCTTCCCGTGAGCAGTGACGGAGTCACGGAGGTGGGACCAGTTGGAGTCGATGGTGTCATCAGGTGTCGCTTTGGTTGGAGCTTCGTGAAGTTTGCTGATGAACTGATGTGTTTTCTCTGGGTTGCTTGCACAGCAGGTGTTGATGCGTGGGCGATCCTTCTTCTTGGCGTGGTGCAGCTTCTTGGGTATTATGCGCACCTTGTTGCCCACGAGGGAATGGTCCGTGTCGCAGTGGGCACTGAGGTAACTGCGGGTGCTGGTGACACTTGGCAGTTCCGCAGGCCTGGTGATGACGAGGTCTAGCTGGTGCCAGTGGCGTGAAAGTGGGTGTCTCCGTGGCACCTGGTGGATCTCCTTGCATTTGTTGAAAGTATTGGTCACACATGGGCTGTGGAAGCAGCACATCTTCAGCAGTCGCTGACCTTCTCTTTGATCTTGCCCCTTCCATAAAGCCGAGACAGGTGGACCAGGCCTCATAGTCAGCTCCCACTCTAGCACTGAAGTCTCTTAGTAAGAAGATGCCTTCATTGTTCGGGATACTGGAAAATGCCAGATCCAGAGCCTAATAAAACTTGTCTTTCTCCTCGTGGGTGGAGCAGAGGGTTTAGGCGTACACGCTCAAGATGTTGACCGGGCCTAAGGATGTTGAAATATATTCTCCAGATTATTTTGTAAATATTTATCAACCATCAATTAAATCTGTTTTAGGTTGGCCTGAAATTCCACCAGAATATCATGGACCATCAGAACCAAGATTAATTGAATTTATTACAAATGAAAAAAAATGTATAACAACTCGCAAATATCGAAATATATAATATTTATGCTTTTAGTGATCAGTTAAGATAAATGGACGTTTATAAAATGTATTCCGATTCCATTAATTCTGGTATCAATCAATCAATCAATCAACAAAATAGGAAATCTGTTTTCGTTGTTATCACAATACTTTAACGATGATATAAAACAAAAGATCATTGGAACAATAAAACATCTAAATCATATAGAATCAGATTATGATTATTGAAGAATTATATGAACATGTTATTTCTATATCCCACCCTAGAAAACCATTTCTCAATCATTATAAAATAACAGAAGAAGAGTATAAAGGACAGGTCATTTTACATTTGCTGTACCAAAATTGATTAAAAAGAAACTAAAAAATTAATGAAAATTTTCCTAAAATTGTTGAGTCACGAAGAAAAATAACCCCACCAGCATCTCTTCTCAGACATAATAATCCGTACGGTGGTGGAAGAAATATTTCACCAGGAATTGTAAATATAACATCAACAATCGCCGTCAGTCTTGTATGTGATGCAATTGATGGCAGTTATCACATAGATCTTGAACAATCTAGTCAGGCTCAACAAGGATATATTCTGTATACATTTACACAGCAATTACCTCCTTGATATTTGATTGTACAAGAGCCTATTAATCCTGTTTATCTAGGATGTCATAATCCGTTATTATCAAATTTACTGACCAATCCGGACACTTAATTCATTTAAGAAATGGAAATCTGAATAGAAATTTATATGTAAGATCATAACGATTTTTGATCATGCAGAGTGTTTTACAATTAATTATTGAATCAGGAGGTACTATATAATGTACTAACAAGTGAGAGTTTTTATACACGACAAAGAGGTGCTTGAAAACGATATCAGAACAATAATGACACAGCCCCCAGTCAATACAGAACAATTTAGTGTTAATATAATTATTGATAAATACGGCAATGAAAAATTGTTGCTGACGCAGGAACAATTAAATAAACTTCAGCGAGAATACATTATTATGTTTACGTGCGATAGAGATCAGATTATGAATTATGCACATTCTTGTATTGAATTAGATAAGATAAAAAAATATTGTTTAATTCTAAATAAAAGATCTGATTTCATTAAATTGATGCGTATATTACCCATAATTTGTCAGCTTATTAGTCAATTTCATTAAATTGATGGGTATATTACCCATAATGATTCAGATTATCAAACAATTTCATCAAATTGATGGTGTAAATAGTACTAAAATAGTGAAAATCAGTTAGATTTGATAATTCTGATGTGATAAGTAAAACTAAAATAGTGAACATCAGTTAGATTTTATAATTCTGATGGGGTAAATAGCACAAAAAAGGGTGAAAATCAGTTAGATTTTATCATTCTGGTGGGGAAACTGGTAATAAAATAGTGAAAATCTCATCAAACATAAAAGAAGAAATATTACATAATAATTCTTGACAAAGACAAAGCAAATAACAAATAAATATATTAAAACATTAAAAAAAAAATTATTTCTCAGGTAGAATGAGTCAGAGGATAATTCACCACGACATTGCCGTAACGTTCATTTTCATCAGTGACGTTGTCAGTATTTTCTAAATCTTCTTACTAATTTCAATTTCGTCACTACTTTCACTAAAAACTTTGTCGATGTTTTCATTTTCACGATCTGACAAACTTTTTTAAATACCTCACGCGCGTGTTCATAATTTTCTTTGTTTCGTTTTGGTGAGCTAATTCTGATCTAATATTTTCGATCACGCTTGAGAGGGATACGATTTTTGTAACGAACTTATCATTTAAAGTAGCCAAAGATTGGAACATAGCTTGTTGTATAATCTTTATGAATCTATATTCCGCTGGTAGTGTATATCTATATCTGCAATGATTCAAACTTACACATATTTTTCTGGATCACGTTGAATTTTTATGCCGTCTTCTTTTTATTTTATTTTTATTGCATAAATAATATCATTAATATTTTCGTAATTCTTAATATATATATATATATATATATATATATATATATATATATATATATATATATATATATATATATATATATATATATATATATATATATGTATGTATAAACACATAGTGTAGCATATATTACAGCATTGTATTAAGCTATTTACAGCACCATATCCAATGTTCATTCTAATTCAGTCAGGAATAGCGACATGACAATGGTTCAGTCACAAAGTGTCGTGCTCAGTTATGATAATAGTTCATTCATGACAATGCTTTAGTCGGGAATACCACATAGTGTCATAACAATGGTTCAGTTATGACAATGGTTCAGTCAGGAATACCACATAGTGTCATGACAACTGTTCAGTCATGACAAATGTTCAGTCAGGAATACCACGTAGTGTCATGACATATAATCAGTTCTAAATAATGCACAACAGATATAATCTGAATTCTTAGGACGACACAATACATATACGGGAGCCTTCTCTACATGCAAAATATTTTTGCATAAACACACCCCAATAATCAACCCACGGAGAGTGCAAAAGTGCACCCACCATGTGGTGACATGGTGGGGAGTGTGTTTTTTGTGTTGAAGTTCGAACTTTGGGGCAGACCCCAATCTTATATAGAAAAATTTCTATTATCGCCACTGTCGACAGTTGTCAATCAGCGGTTACTATCGCTGGACCTCTAGTATGAGAATCCAACATTCTAGCATTGCACCACTATACACATCTTACAGATCTATGTTTCAGAAATTATTATAAAGTTAAAGGTGCTGGATTGCTACATTACCGAGTAAAATTACAGCGTGGAATTATTTCTGATTTTCCAGAACGCACAGTATAATTACATTTCTGCACTGACAAAGTCAAGGTTGAAAAACATCATTTCAATTATAGACGTTTTGTCCATACGGGCATGTACGTCTGTAAGGGTTGAAATACTAAAATACAAATAGATCTAATAATAGTTGACACAATTGTATGTGGCTAATTTATTGGGTTTGTCCTTTGTTACTATCGCTGATAAAAATCTAGATGAAGCAAGAAACCTGTCAAATTCAGAACAATAAGGATAATGTTTCTTCAAAAATCAAGCAAAAGAACATTATTGATCAATAAAAAAAATGATTTGCTTTATTACAGGTTTAACCTTTATCTAACAGTGTTATTCCCCTTGACGTATATCATCGACGAAGTCATAAAAGCATTATATTACTCTGTCTTACGATATAGTTATACCCTGAACTAAGACACCTTTGTTTGTAATTCTTTGAAAATACCGATTTATTCATATTATTTGCATACGATGAGGAAACAATTAAGCTCAACGGAGAAAGAAAGCTACAGAGTTATATCCTTTCTTGAGGTCATTCGCAGTAACAAGCGAGGTAACTACTGAGTTAATCTACAAGAGTGACAGATTTATCTCCCTTAAACATCCTGAATTTTATAGTCATTTATATATTTGTCGTACCAACGATAAAAGCCTCAGATTAATCAAATAACATTTGTATTTAACGATGTAGAACATAAACAAAATATTAAATTAATAGTAATTATAATATTAGTAGCAACTAAAGGAGATACACTAGCTTCACAGATTTATCTTCCTTCAACAATAATGAAAATTTATTTTTTGCTTATATTTGTTCGAAAAGGCCGATTTGGTAATATTATATACGACGTGCTGAACCGAGCTCTGGCAAATATAAAAATATGTGCCAGCTGCGTTCATTGATTGAAATATCATTTCTTCACCAGTTTCTGTATTTACAGATTTAACAAGTCTTGCACTATTTGAACGATTGGCAGTATTTCCAAAACCGCTCTTCTGGCTTTGTGTAATAAATCACAAATTATGTAAAGAGTTATCGAGCTTCTAGATATTAATATGATCGATCACTAGACCGTCTTCGTGCAAGAATCGAAAATATTCGTAGACAAACCTATGACTGGAATAATGTTTATTCCTTTTAGTATTGATCATAAGATAATTAGTATTAGTGACATTCCCAACTGGATTTTGGAGTTGACAGTTTCTGATTATACCATCACGAGATGCTTCATTATTCTTGATGATGGTATGTCACACAAATTCTTTTTGCTCCATTTATATATACAATCATTTGTCAAAATAGTAATTTGTCTAAATCGTTATTTTTAAAATCTAGCTAGATAATCTTTCACATTTCTTATGACTTTATCATTATTGTCGTTGTTATTTTTTATCATAATATCTTTTGAGCTCTCTGTATTTTTTTACAACCACATTGCACACTTAACTGTGTGTTTCCACTAACTCCAACACCGCACTTTAGACACGATTTAGGTCCGAAACACGTCCTCTGCGTACACTTTGTAATTGACATCCGCAGAATTCGTTTACACAAGCTTTGTCACAAGGAGTTATAGAGCCTATCATAAGCCACCTGCATTCGTACTTTGATTGAATCATTTTATATATGTATATATGTATGTATATATATATATATATATATATATATATATATATATATATATATATATATATATATATATATATATATATATATATATGTCTTACTTATGATATGTACGAACTGACAAAGATTAAAATTAAGCCTTCTAAAATTAAATTTAATCTTGACAGAATATCTCCCCGACTTACCGATGCTAGCTCTGGTTGATCCGACGAATAAAAGTTTGATTAATACTGTCCATGACGCCAGGAAAGAATTTCACGAAGATTTTTTAATCTCATGTGTGGTCAACGTTCAAAATCATACGCAACACCGATGGTGTCGACAAAGTCGTCGATGCTACAATGAACGACAAACGAGCGGTAACGATTATTGATTATCTCGACGATTAAAAATATTTTTTCAGAGTAAAGTTTATTATATTAGCAGAAACAAACAATACTTGGGTTATCAGTGACAAACGTGACGCTGTCCATCATAATGAAAAAATTGCCTTATTAAGAAAAAATTCCAAACCAGGAAAGTTAACTGGTATTGACAAGCCGTATCATGAAAGAGCCAATCCTGTAACCGCGGTTAGTTATGGAATTTATCCGATAAATGATAAACCCAGCGTTAATAATCTGAAACGGATGAAATTTTAAAAAATAAAATGTTTATCCGAAAGAGTAGTGGAACATTTTCAAAACGCGATGCATGGAAATGGTTTAGATAAAAGACGTAAACTAATAAACAATTTGAGAGAAATAGTTAAAGATACCGGAGAATCTGTCAAAGACGTCGCTGAGCTAGGAAAGAAATTAAAATATCCAATAAAAGTAAGAACGATAATCAGAGAGATTTTATACGAATCAAAGTATAAATCAAAAGGAGCTTCGATTGAAATTATTGATCATAATGCACATCCATGGACTAATGCAGTAATAATATTTCCACGAAATCGAACTGTTAAATTTTACCAAGGAGATATATTTGATTGCATTAACGAAAAAAGTAAAAGTGATCCTGTATCAGTATGGTTATTTCAAAGTTCAGATCATGGAAATTATGAATTGTTTGTACTGTCTAATGACGTTATTTATCGTACAGAATCTCTCCATGAATAAATGAAAAATCTTGCGTCAAAATACACCCATGACCCTGACGATGTCAGAGCTGAACAATTGCTGAGTAATTCTTTTACTGTTCCGCCAGTTGCTACTCATTTTGCTAAAGAAGAAAAATTAGTGGAAATCAACACGATTGGATTTTCTTGAAGAAATACAACGCAGCTGTGTCGAATACGGACACGGTGGATTATGGAATAATGAATAGGATTAAAAGGTAGTTATTTTGATTGATATGGTTGCATGTTATCCGGGAAGTTTTCTTGGTATGGGAGAGTGTGCTGAGTATTTTGAGCGATTTCGACATCCCACACACGAAATGATCAGAGTATCGATAAATGAACCATTACCGGATTTTGATTTGACAGGATTCGCTTGTATCGAGTCATTTATGTTTGCCAAAAATCTTTATCCGATTTATTATGTCTGGTTTGGCAAACATTTTTCATAAAAAAATGTGGTCACCAACAATATTTTTACGGTATATGCTCGATGTAAAAATACTGTTATTGTTAATAGTAAGTGAATCAATTATATCATATCGTCTGCAGAAAGAAGTTTGTTTACCACAACAAGAGAAATATTCCGATGCTGAGAATCCCGATATCACTGATTTTGAGAATAAAATCTCAAACGATCTCGGCAGAAAAAATCGGTAAATTCACCCAAGGAGTATTATATGATCATAAACGACATTGCACAAGACTTGTTATAGATTATGCTGAAATAGATTATATAAATGCTGATACAACGAATAGAAACAAATTTATAATTCGACGTAATGTTAATTTATCAGAGGGAACTAAATTATGTACAATTGTGAGTTATATTGTGGTGAGTCACCGTAGTTTACTCATTTGAGATCTTCAGTGCTTGCATACGCTTCGATAAATATATGACAAATAGAGTTTCTGAGTTTTCTGTCAGAGTCTCTACGGATTCATTTTATGTCAATAAAAAATACAGGATTACAAGAACAACTACATAACGGCACTTATGCTTCATAGGATGAATGGAGGGAAAGAAAATATACTTAATTATTCTGAGTCTGCCAACATTGAAATTAAGGGTGTTTATTGTCAAAAAAAAATCAAATATCAAAATTATCATCTCCATCATCCGCATTTGATCCTGTAGCTAGACATAAAACAGTTTATCTCAATGGGCCTGGAGTCCTGGTAAAACAACTCTTGTGATCGAATTATTCTTAAACAGAGAAATGAGAGGAAGAAATATTAAATCATGCACTTATCATAAATTCTTTCGATGGAAGGGAGATAAACGAACACCTGAACGAATGAGAGATAAATATATTCCAAGAATTATTGTTGGGGATGAAAGACGTACTGTTTCATTCAGAAATATTTAAAATAGTTCTTGATTGGTTAAAATACTGCTGTAATAATATGAGGTGATCATGGTTAACCACCCCCATTTGTTGGATTGTCTCCACATAAACTGCTGAGGAATTTTATAGATTTATATAAAGAAATAATTGATGATCATATATCGCTTGATCCAGAATTAAGAGTGTTTAAGAAATTAATCATACTACAACCGAATTAAATTTAATGTGAAATAATGCTTGAAATAATTTCAGAAACTCTTAATAATATTTTTTGGAATTTATGGAGACCAGATGATAGTTGCAAAGAAAAAGATAGTTCGTAATACACTTCAGCAACAATTATTCAAATCTACCCGTACAATTGTGTTATCGACTGATTGATACGCGACGGCATAATATCGACGTTGATATACCAGGATCACCAGAAAACCAATGTCTTGTGTTAATTGATATTGTCTTAGTTCCTGTCAATGTTGTTGAAAGCGCGTTAACCATGGACAAAACTACATGGACGCTAGGATACGCAATGACAATTCACTCATCACAAGGATTAACCATCTCAGATACAAATGTTTGGATCGTCGATAATCTTATGGAATGGTCAAATGTAGTTTATCTCGCAGTGTCTCGAGTCAGAAGAATATCTCATATGCGGAGAATTGTCATAGACTTCAAGAAACTACTGGTAATAGCGATGATATTGACAATGATATAATTTTTAAAAAATTAGTTATTAACAGTGTGACAAAAAATAAGCGCGACTTGGATCTCGACGCTGAATTTATCATGACATTGAAACAACAGCAAAATAATCATTGTGCGAGCTGTAATACAGTACTTTTGTGGCAGTATTCAAATGATAATCAGACGAGTTACTGTAGACAGAATTAATAAATAATTATGGTTATACACGCGAAAATGTGATGCTGACCTGTCTTGAATGTAATCGACGTCGAGGCGCTAGTTTACAAAAGTGAATGAGGTGATAATTGTGTGTCTTCAGGAATCACTTGTAATTGTTCACGTACAAATCCACGTTGAGGAACAGTTGAATCTAGTCTGTATATTGCAGGTCTACCCACAGATGTAACCACGCTGGAAATGTTATGTGTCGTAATACTGCAAGTATGATCAGTCGCTCGGGGAAATTCTTTATCTTTAAAATTCTAACCCTATGCAAAATACGAAACTGTAGAGCGCCACATTAATGAAAATGCAAAATTGTTAAATAAAGATGGCGATGACATTATTAATTTTATAACTGATATTTATGAAGCACCGTCTTTAGATGAATTAGATGGATTTATGAATAATTTAGTTGTGTATGATGATGTTATGCTTGACAAACAAACAAATCCAGCAAGAATATTTTCTTGTGGAAGGCATACAGATACAGATGTGATTCATAGTACTCATCGATACGTACAACTAATCAAAGTCATCAGAGATAATTGTTATATTTTAGTGATGTTTAGCAGAGTCGATACACATACTCTGCGAAATATTCATCAAACCTCGTGTAGTGGAGACATCGACATGATTAAGTTTAAAATCTCTTAATCAAAAGCACAATCTGCTCCACGCGGATTTATAACAATACATTCACATGATCCCAGAACAAGATATCGTGTAGATCTTGATAAAATATTTGGTTGATATAATAATGATTTAATTATAGCAGCAGAGAGGGTTCGACCTCAATAAAACGTCCGGTTGGTAAACGAAAACACACATACAAATTTAGAAAAAAAACACAACGACAAAAAATAAAGTAACAAAATAAACTAACCCAATTAGAGAAACTCTCGGTAAAGTTAGAGGCTTTGGTTTAGCGTTAGTGACCTTATATTTTTTTTCCTATGATGTTTTAGTTTTCATAAATGACGTTTCATCAAGAGATATGTTCACCCTCTCTGCTGCTGAAAGAATTCATTTTATCGAGAAATTTCACAGGGTCATATTACCTATGATATCCAGCGAATGAGATTTTCTGCTCAGCTAACGTGGGCAAGTACCTAGTAAATAAGTAATTAGTAAGTTTGAGAATTACCTAGTCATCACAGATTCCATAAAATCAAACAAATAAACACCAAACTAACAACATTATCATCACTTCAGCAAATGCAAATATCATATTACCTATGTTACGTGCCTCCTACGGTATTATTTCTAACACACGAGAAGGACTGAAAATTTAAATTTAAAATAGCTTCGAACCCCCAAGTCAGCAATGCTGATGGTTTAGCTGTATAAAAAGCTATAGGTGAAAGGTAGAACAATTTAATTAAATATCAACGTATTTAACTATTTCATCGACAATTTCTCAACAATAATTCTTTCGACGCATCCAAGCAATGACCTAATCGCAGTTACCAGTTACTATCACCATATGAAATTAAGGTCATAAGAAAGTGTGTTTCTCATCGGTGATGATTCTGTTACTCATATGTCCGTATCCGTTTTTCTCCGCTGATACTTCCAATCCCTCGACTTTGTGCTCTCCTTGCACTTCCGGAACTTTCTCCCACGCTTCCTTCCGGAACTACGCCTACACCCAAACTGCTTAAGTCACAATAGACCTCCCATGTGTTCTCAACCTGTCTTCCTTCTCTCCGACTTTCGGGTGTCGCCTCTCCCTCCCACCCGGAAAGCGTCCTGTGGAATTAGAAGCGGGGTATAATCTCCTTGCTCTAATCACAGGAAAATTAATCAAAAACCTTTCATCAGAATAATGGCGAATAAATTATCAGGTCAACTCACGCACTTAATCTAAATATTCCATACACCCTTGGTTCTACAATAATTGTGATATAACAATAACAATAATATCAACGACTTCTGATACATGTATACTCATCCCTAATTGTTAACTTCTCTATACAGTAAACTATAATTCTCGACAACGATCATACACATTTCCTACCCTACGAATTATAAACAACACATAAAATGTACAAATGCAAAAGTATATGTGCACAAGTCCAACAATGACTAACTCTGAATAATTCATTATATATATATATATATATATATATATATATATATATATATATATATATATATATATATATATATATATATATATATATATATATATATAATGTAATAATAATGAGGACTTGTATAGCGCCTAATCTTTAGAAGCTCAAAGCGTTTTACAACATTAGACAACACCTATAAGATAAAAGACATATAATGATATGGTTACAAAAACAAACACCATGAAACTAGAAGAAATTATTTTATAAAAAAGAAACATGCTGAGAATATTTAAGGTAGGAAACATTATTAGGTCTTTAAGTTTGTTCTTGCAATCGAAATAAGTGAGTTTTTAGAGCCCTCTTGAATGTGATCACTGTGTCTTTGTGTCTAAGTTCAGTGGGCAATTTATTCCACGTTGCTGGGCCCTGGTATGCAAAAGAACGCTGTCCATATGACTTTGTTTTCATCGTGGGAATAATGGGTATACGATTGTCAGAAGAGGAGCGTAAGCATCTTGCTGGTGTGTACATATGGGTGAGGTCGGATAGGTATGTTGGACTAGAGTCCGACAGTGAAACGTAGCACAGAGAACAAATTGTGTGTTTGATTCTGGATCGAATGGATAGCCGGTGTAGGGTACAGAGCAGCGGAGGGTGTGTGTGCTCTGATCGTGGTACTCTAAGTATGATACGAGCAGCTGTGTTTTGAACGTTTTGAATTTTCTGGATCAGATATTGAGATGAACTAGACATAATTGAGTTACAATAGTCCAGTCTTGAAAGTACTAATGAACACACAAGTGTTTCAGTGGCATCAGCTGGAAGATAATTGCGAATTGAGCTGATGCGTCTCAGCTCAAGATATGCAGCCTTGCATATGTTCATGACATGTTGGTGCAATGTGAGAGTACTGTCCAGAGTAACACCTAGGTTTCGTACTGATTGTGTGAATTTAATGTTGGTGTTGCTGATATTTATTGTTTGAGGTAAAGAATGTGAATGAGAAAGTCTTTGTGCTGTGATCAGAATGGCCTCAGTTTTATCATCATTCATCTGCAGCTTGTTACATGTCATCCATGATTTCACATCAGAAATGCACCACTCTACACCTTGGATGGTAGCATCAACTTCAGTTGGGTGGCTAGATTTGTATATTTGGGTGTCATCAGCGTACAATTGGTGAGACACTGGATGATGATGTATGACACTTGAGAGCGACTGAGTGTACATAATGAAGAGAACAGGTCCAAGAACAGACCCTTGTGGGACACCACAACATAGATCAACTGGGCTAGAGTGCATTCCATTTGCAGATACAATTTGTGTCCTGCTGACCAAGTAAGACTTGAACCACATTAAGGCTGTATCATGAATGCCAAATACATGCTGGAGAAAGCGAAGTAATATATCATGGTATATTGTGTAACCTGCTGCAGACATATCAAGGAGAGTGAGGACTGTAATCTTTGCGCTACCCAAAGCAGAGAGAATGTCATTAACTACTTTTAGAAGAGTAGTTTCAGTACTGTGGCAAGGGCAATATGCAGATTGTACATTGCTAAAAAGACTGTTTGAATTTAGATGAGATACAAGCTGGGATAGAACAACCTTTTCTAAGATTATTGATATGAATGGGAGATTAGAATCTGGGCGGTAGTTCTTTAAATCGTTATGGTCTAGTGTTGGTTTCTTCAGCAAAGGCTTCACAACGGCAGTTTTGAAAAATGATGTGAATTCCCGGGATGAGGAAGAGGTATTAATAACATCAGTTAGTAAAGGCAATACTGGACCTAAGCACTCAAGCAGCAGTGATGTTGGAATTGGATCAAGTTCACATGACTTTGGTGCACTCTTCATCACGATTGTACGTACGAAATCCATAGAGAAAGGTTCAAATGCTGTAAATGGCTGCCGCTCAAATTCTGTATCCCAACTGTATGGTGACGAGTCAATTGAAATTGTGGTGTCAAGCTTATCTCTAATGGTTTGTACTTTGTCACGGAAGAAATTTGCAAACATGTCCGGAAGGTCGACTGGAGAGAAAGTAGTTGGAAGTGGTGTAGATTTGTTTCTTGACATTAGCTTGTTAGTAATCTCGAAGAACTCTTTGCAGCTGGAACTTTCCAAGATCTTAGTAGTGTAGTGGGCTGAATTTGCTGCATGAACTATATTTGTGACATTCTTCTTAGCGGCTTCATAGATTTGCTTATGAATAGTGAGTCTGGTGGAAGGCCAAAGCCTCTCAGCTTTACGGCGGTCTCTTTTAGCAGTGCGAAGCTGGTCCCTAACACGGCTATACCATGGAGAACACTTTTGAATTGATATTCTGCACTTGGTAGCTGGGGAATGTTTGTCGAGCAATGAACGCGGGCAGTTATCGAGTTGTTCTGCTGTAGGAGGTAAGCAAGTTTTTAGGTTCGCTTGGATGTCGTGCATTAGTTTGGTTCTATTTATCATACGGAGGTTTCTCTTAGTAGCAGATAAAGGTGGAGGGTTATGGACTGATACGTCAAGATGGCATATAATGCAGAGGTGATCTGATGCAAGGTCACTGGATACCAGGGAGGACCGTAGAATGTTATCATCAGGCATATGAAGAATCCAGTTTAAAATGTGACCATGTTTATGGGTGGGTTGGTTAACTGACTGTTTGAGGTTGAAAACATTAATGGAATATATGAGTTTTGATGTGTTTGGGTTTCCGGGACAGTCAAAGTGAAAGTTGAAATCTCCAAGAATAATCAGGTTGCCACCTATCGAATTTCCATAGTCCACGAGATTCGGAAAGTGCTCCAAAGAGAGAGATTCAGCCAGCTTGTTTTTTTCTATTAGGAGGAGGGCGGTATAGGCAGAAAAATGAACTGACCTTTGCTCCAGTGTGAGTGTGGTTTGGAGTAGTTCAAATGATGTGTGGTCGAAATTGAATGTTGTGGTGTGGTTAAGACGTTTGATCATAGAGTTCTTTGTGATGACAGCAATTCCACCTCCGCGAGAATTACGAGGGAACGACTTGATGGACTAACCAGTGGGTGTTAGATCCGCACACTTGGGCTCATCGCCTAATGTTTTTAGCCATGTTTCTATCAGGAAAAAGACGTCAATATTCTGGTCAATATTCTGGTCGTTGATAAAATTAACTATTTATGTGCGCTTTTCCGGTGGTCCTACTGACTAAATAAATAAATAAATAAATAAATAAATAAATTAATTAATAAATATAAAGAATACAAAATCATTTCAAAGACATATGCAAAACATAGACAAGAAAAACAAATAAAACAGAAAAACGGTTATTTTTGCGAAACGTTACATGACTGTTTTTACAGGAATTAAACCTTTAACTTTTTTTATGTTTCAACTAGTTGATTTCAACTTGTTGTTGATACTGGAAGATATTTTTATTGACCTGGAAATCGATGAGCCATATATACATCTGTTATTTTATGTAAATTTGTGGAAGCGCAAATTATACCCCAGATAGTTTATTATTATAGTAGTCATTATGGGCTATTAAGCAAATTTAGAGAATTCTTTAAAGAAAATGTGTCGGCTGCAAAAGATAATTGTATTTGTGCATGGTTGTCTTTTTCTAGTCTTCTTTGTTTAAACCGCATGGTTTCAATGCTCAAAGGCGGCGTATCCAGTAAGATTCCTTTTCTTTTCTGGTTGTTGTTGTTGTTGTTATAGGATTTTACGCCATTTTTCAGCACAATATAGGCTATACGTGGCGGCCAGTATAATTGGTGGAGGAAGAACCCTGGAAATCCCGGGAAGAACCACGGATCCACGATAAGCTACTGGCAGGCTTTCTCACGTACCAACGTTAGCCGAGCCTGAGACTCGAACTCACGCAGACAGAGGTGAGATGGCAGTGGTCCGTAACAGTGAGCGCTTTAGACCACTCGGGGCCCTTTTCTTTTCTGGTTTGGGAACTCCAGTTGGGGTTGTGAGCAATTGCAATAAGTGTTATATCACTGAGAGTGTGGTCCAGGGGAGGAAAGTGTTCTGTGACCGTGCTTCTGTACAGCTTCCTTGTCATATATATATATATATATATATATATATATATATATATATATATATATATATATATATATATATAACGAATGGTTTTATGGTTTGTAAAATCCTATAAAATAACTATTCTCAACTGGTAAAGATAATGTGAAAACAAGTCTTTTTCAGCAATCAGATAGTTTAGAAAAGTTCTAAAATTATATATAGTACATGTATGTTTAAACAAAAGTTATGGAGCTTAATTTTGAATAATAATAATAATAATAATAACAAGTATGCCATTTTGTAAATAATAATAGTAAAAAGTATCATTATTATTGAAATTATTGCCATCACAATACCATCATCATTTGTATCAACACTTTCATAATCAATCATTTTTATCAATGAATCAGCTGACGTAAATTCGAAAATGTTTCTAAATTAAAGCAAAACTGTGCTATCATGATTATATGACACTGATGATGACATTGATGATTAAAATTATAAAAGGAAAAAGCTCTAAATTGTGTATTTATTTAGTCTTATAGTCGTGCTTGGTTCATTTTCGTCATTTCGCATTTTTAACATTCAAATTGTGTTTTATTGATTTTGATTTTTGTGTGTTACAAGATGTTTGTGTGTGTGTGTGTACCCATGCATGCATACGTGACTGTAAGAATGCATATATGGATGTGTCTAAGTATTATGTAAATATGCATGAATGAAATTATTCCAATATATGGGTAATGGGTAGAAGAAACGGGAACTTTGGAGGAAAATATACAAATATAATCCATTAAGAGATAAAACTCGCGCATCGAAAATTAGCATGCTAAAGAATAATTCTTGCTATGTCTGGTCTTCCATCAAGGCAAAGTTTTCCACTCAGTTACCCAACAGGTTGTGATGTAGAGTGTTATCAAAAAGACAGAAATGACAGTGTGAGTCTAATATGGTGTCCATTTTATACAAAAAATACTTTTCCTCATTTAGGGCGTGACAGAAAAGAAGCATATACTATGTCTGCAGCTAATATTTTACAAAGTTTACAATTATACCTTTAATCAGAGGAATCGAACACATTTTTAAATATGCAATATCTTCCAAAGACCAAGTCTTATCAGGTGAATATTTTCCGACTTCCAGACAGCGGTGGTCGAAGATCAGTGTATAATATAAAAGCTAAGGCCTCGATTCCAATTTTGATCTTCACAATCTCTCTTCAAAACAGTGAACTGTTGGTTGAATGTTCCCCTTTTAAATAGGTTTCAGCACATAATATAGAGTATTCAGGTCCAAGTAGATAAAAGTCTCCAAGATGGTAATGCACACGACCATGGTATTTATCTTTAACAAAGCCAATATTCTCATGTATCAGGGAATCAAGAATTCTTCTGTTGAACACAGTATTCCATGCCAATGAATATTTTCTCAACACATTTGGCCTTTTTAAAAAAATAGAAAGTTAATTTTATTTTATTTGTATATCACTTAACTGACCCCAATCCAAGAAAGCTAATTATTGATTCGTTAGGTGAGCGCTTTTCGAAGCCTTGAAGTTTCTTGCAGATTTTCTTTGACAAACTACTAGTTTGACTGCAATTCGCACCCATACAGTATAGCGGGCCAATATTTTTGTCAACATCTTGGCACTGTTAACTGGTTTCTTACCATCCTTTCCTACGCCAATCCCTACAGTGGAATAAAATGCCGAGCTTCCTTTCCCACAAGCATTTTTCATTGCAACATTTATCGAAAGGTTTAAGGAAAGAGTAATTCCCGCATGTGTTCTTGACGAAACAAGATAAATCAACTTATCTTCGAACGTGAACGAGGTTTCTTGCGGGACACTTTAATTTAAAAATATCACTTTTATCAACATTGTATTGCAATCAGCGCTTAGTTGAAAAAATTTCGAAGCCGAATACCCATGCCATGAAATGAAGAGGATAACTGGGTCGTGTCATCAGCAAGTAAAATACATGGTATGCTTAAGGCATTTTTTTTTTGTATTCCAATAAAGATATTAATTCTTTTATCACGACTACCAATAGCCACGCTGCAAGCAATCTTCCTTGACCGATCCCTTGGTTTTTCTGAATATAGTGTGAACGATGGCCCTTGAGCAAAACGAGGACCCTAACATCTCGAAAATAGTTACTTATTAATCTTAATTTTATTTGTTTTTACTACAAGAGAATAAAACTTTAATAAGAAGAAGGGTATCACGCCATACTGTTCTGTCGACCTTCTCCTTATTCAGGAATGCAGCATATACTTTTGAGTATCCATTAATATAGTGTGATATTCCTGATTTTAAAACAAAGGCCACTGTAATACCAATACATTAATGTACAAATCCATGTTGTGACGGGAGAGAAAATTGTTCCTTTCATTAAACTGAGTAAGTCTTTTCATAATATATATATATATATATATATATATATATATATATATATATATATATATATATATATATATATATATATATATGTATGTATGTATGTATGTAAGTAGTGAATAGGGATACTCTAGCGACAATGGGAATTAGCATTACAGACCCCCCCCGGGACTGTTTAGCGACTATGTAAATTTAACATGGAGAAAAATTGTGGGACTGTTTAGCGACAAGGGAAATTAACATGGGAAATAAATTTTGGGACTGTTGAGCGACAAGGGGAATTGAACATGGGAATATGGGACTGTATAGCGTCAAGGGAATTTAAACAGGGTGGGACTGTATAGCGTCAAGGGAAATTGAACATGGGAAAAATTGCTGGGTCACTCTAGGGACAAGGGGAATTGAACATGGGAATAGAGTGTGGGTCTGTCTAGGGACTAGGGGAATTTAACATATGGAAATTGAACATGGTGGGTCTGTATAGCGTCAAGGGGAATTGAACATGGTGGGATTGTCTAGGGACAATGATGGTAGAGGGTCAAACACAACAGAGACAGAAACATACATACACTAGTACCAGCGTGAGATTTATATATAAAGCATTACCAAGACCTGAAATCTTGCTGGGGTGTTCAAAAATTTGCATAATTGTAATGATGCTATAAATAGCTATAATCAAGGAAACGCTCAACGACAAAATGGATGTGACTAAAAGTAACGCTTAAATGACAAAATTGTCCCAGAATTTAAAGGAAAATAAACATATCCCCGAAAATTAAGTTACAATGGTTTAGACTAAAATGGATAAAATTAGTAACTACTTACAATATCAACTTGTGTGACGATCGTGGATAAACACCCATGTATCTATTTATAGCTATAATCAGCTAAAATTCATATGAAATCCCACTATCTTTTTATACTACAACTTGTGGGTTATTCCTTTGGAAAACCCCACTATCTTTTTATAGCCTCAGCTTGAGTGACGTTCCTGTTTAAGAACTCTAGTACATATGTATAGCTACAACCTGTGGAAAACCCCAAGTCCATATTTATAGTATTAAAATTTCCAGCGTCAGTGACGTCACTGTACTGGAAACTAGGGGATAAATGGCAACAGTGTTGCAAGTGGCTGACCTGAATACGCGCTACTGTAGGTAGGTAGGTAGAATGTATTTGATAGAGATAAAGGGAGTTTTATAGGGACAAACAGAGACCAATACACACACACACACACACACACACACACACAACGTACGCGCACAGACATACGCACACACACACACACACACACACACACACAGAGAGGGAAGAGGAAAAAACAAACCCAAAATATACTATTCACACAGGGAAGAGGAAAAACCCAACAAATATACTATCCAGACGTTCTTACACTAACACACACACACACACACACAACGTACGCGCACAGACATACGCACACACACACATACACACACACACACACACACAGGGAAGAGGAAAAAAACAAACCCCAAATATACTATCAACACAGAAGGGAGATAATACAAACCCCAAATAAACTATCAACACAAACGTACGCGAACGCATACAAACCCCAAATATACTATCCATACAAACGTACCCGAACGCATACAATTCCCAAATATACTATCCACACAACGTCGCTAACGCGGACAAACCCCAAATATACCATCTACACTCGGGAGGAAGAAGAAAAAACAACCAAATATACGATTTACATAACGTACGCGAATACACACACACAGACACACACACACACACATACACACACACAGGGAAGAGGAAAAAAACAAACCCCAAATATACTATCCACACAGAAGGGAGATAATACTAACCCCAAATATACTATCTACACATGGAAGAGGAAGAATACAAATCCCATACCTACTATCCACACGGAGGTGAGATGTAAAAAAAAAAATAAACCCCATATCTACAATCTACGCAGAATGAAGAAGAAATAAATAACCCAATATACGCTATCCTCAAAGAGGGAAGAGGAAAAAAGCCATAATATACTAACCACACAGAGGGAAGAAGAAAAGCATTATACACTATCCACACGGAGTGAAGAAATAACCCTTTATATATACTATCAACATAGAATGAAGAAAATAACCCATTATATTCCATTAACACAGAGTGAAGAAGAAAAAGTTTTTTTGAAAGCACCTAAACCCTCGCCTGCAATGACCAACTCTGCCAAGCACCTACACCCCACCCCACCCCCAACACTACAAAACCCATTTAACCCGTTATTTTATGGCATCAGTGTGTGATTTAGGAAACATCAAGACACAAAATGATGGATGAATAGACTGACTATTGTTTACCGACTTGCATGCCTAAAGAGCGTGCGTGAAGGAAAACATCCTTTCGTTTCAATTCTAACTAAAACATGTTCCAGAGGGATAGAGATAGGTGAAGGAGCACAATTTCATAAAGTGTGAGTAAAAAACAAAACACGTCATCCTTATTATAGAATGTCAAGACTAAGAGACACTTGCGTTTTCTTTCTGATCTATTCTCTTTTAGAAGGTAGTGTGAAATTTCACATCAGGGCCAACGCATCGGCTCACATTGTCAATTTTTCCATTTCCATGTCTTTACTGGCACAAGTTCTTCATCATCTTCAATTTCTTCTTCTTCTGAATCCCTCTTCTCTGTTTCGTTTTGTTTCTGTTTCTTCTCTTTACTCGTAGGGCACTCTGAATCCCAGTGTCCTTTCTCCCGACAGCGATATTAGGCATATTGACTTTGGTCTCTCTTTCTTAGACGAAGCAGGTATTCTGGAGACAAATACCCATTTACCTTTGCAGATATAGCAAACTTCATCAGCACTTACACACTTTCGTATGACTCTCATCAAATCAACGACCAAAAGAGTAAGTTTTGTTGCCACTTTCGCCTGTGAATTATGCTTTCGTATGACTTTTAGCAAATATTTGACCAGCAGGTCGATCTGTGCTGACTCCTCCATCTTCTTGATCGTTTGAGAGTGGAATGAATACTCTGACGCTAAGACACTCTCCCTATGTACAGGGACCTGCTGCGTATGAAGCCTAGTCAAATGTAATTTTGCAATAAGATGAAACGATTTCATTGATAAAGTAAAAGGCAATGACGTGCCGTGTCGCCTCACACAAGAGCTGAAGTGTTAGCTCAAATCCGTGTCAGCGATTTCGAAGACGACATAACTGAGCTTTCATCAATGTTCTCCACATATGCCACAAAACCACGAGTCCTGTTTCACGCCAAAAGAAATTTCGTTCAGTCCGTAAAATATAGTATCACATCTGAGAAACGCAAAAACGAACTTCCAGAAAACTGAGAACGACGACTTACACCTACAACGTAAATGTATGAGTTCAAGTAGTGCGTAAAACTTAGTCAAATTAAATTTTTATAGTCAAGACGAAACGATCTCTTTTCGAACAAGAAAGCAGACACCAAGCGACAATGGCGATCCGTGTCACACAACACTTTTCAAAATGTATATGATCAGAGGTTTGTTCTAGCGATCTGCACGGTTAAATTAAATGTTGATGTATTTTGCAATAAGACGGACACAATTTCCATGGGATCGCCCATGGTACGATTGTTCGTGCATTAGTCTAATTTTTAAAAATATTTTTTTTGTATAAACGCCTATAGGATAGACTCAGTAAAGCATGGCCATTCTCGTCACTGTCTGAATAGCTACTCAAGTCAATTCGAAGCGAACGCGGTAAGAAAATAAGTATAGCCAATGAAATGGCTTACAGTGGGTGATGCATTGTTTTGTTCTAGGACTGTGTGGCATAATAATCCCTATGTTCTTGCGTTATTACCATTACAGTGCAGACAGACTGAAATGTGAACTTACAAGCCCTCTTTGTGTGTGTTGTACCATTTCTTCTTACCACATCAAAATACTGAGCGTCACAGTATTGGTTCGCGTTTTCAAGCTGACCATTTTTTTTATATCTCACTTAAACATTTTAACATAAACACTCACATTCACATCGGTAGAGTCAGAACAGACGTGTTACAGTATTGAGGGGCATGTTATCTTTCTTTTTTCTTCAAACTAATAAATTTGGGGTTTGTATGAAGTAAAGAACCGAAAGTACAGTGAAACTCAAGGATGATGACCCAATCTGTCTGTCTATTGATGCGTGTATTTACTTAAGAAGAAATATGACCTCTAAAATACAAAGAGATACGGCAAGCATGATTAGATTAAACACAACGATGTTTTCCTTCACGACCGTGTAATTTAGAGTTTCAATCGTCTTTGAAGACAAACTTGGTCTCCTTTTGTAGGGCTTGAAATAATAAAAAACCTGAAAAAATCTTAAGCACTTTGCTATAGATAATTTCATCAACAGACTAAACAACATAAATACCGTTACAACAATAGAAAGCCTTAAATCTTCTATCAAAAAGAAATGCATCAAAAAAATTAAAGATTAACGATAACTAACCAATGAAACCGAATTTAACAAAGGCAATGACATGTGAAGAAATGCCTCTCACTTTGGAAAGGTAGGCGAATGTACTCTGTCATGCACCATCAACTTGAAAAAAATTATAAACAGAGAGAAACCTGAATTCAAAATTCAGTTGTTTTTTTCTTCAAAATTGTTTCGTTTCTTTTTTCTTTTTTTGGAAAAAATCTAAGCACTAATATAGAGTGGAAAAGGGAAAATGCACATACAAGCTTTGATATTTCTGAAAAAATGAGGGGATATTCCTAACGTTCATAACCACCTATATATGCTTGGACTTGTCTGTGACTTATCCACAAAACAAGATGTACATATTTCTGGTCAAGCTGCAAGTGTGTGCGTGTTTTTGAAAATGGTAAAAATTGGATATACAATTTTCTCGTGACACTTATAAAGTGAAGAGTCTGTGCAAGTGTCAAAAGCCAAAGTCATATAAGTTTTGTATTTTGCACGGCTTGTAAAGATTTCCACTTTAGAAAATGTGAAGTATCACAAGTTATTATCACAAACAGAAGTGAAACATAGGGGGCTTGTAAGAAAAAAAATAACCCAGACAGTTGGTGTCATCAAGAGTGCTAGAGACGGTACCCGAACTTGCTTGCTTGCTTACTTGAATTAAAGTGATTTTCGCTCCAGTGAAGCATGTATCACTGGTTTAATAACGCACCGCGTGATTTTTAATTACTCCTGGGGAAGGAAAGAGAGCCTCATCCCCCAGGCTTTTATGTACTCACAGACTATTTTTAAATTTAGCCACTCAGGTGTAGGACTAACTAGTCCTTAACAACCTGATTGAAAGGCTTTAAACATGAGTGGGAATTGTCTCGCCACACACTCATTTTTCTGTCCTAGCATGGTAAAGGAGGAAAAAGGTGCTCAGCAAGACAGCCATGGATGTTAAGTACTCACCAAAACGCTAGCCCGTACTTATTTCAAATCAAGTCGTGTAACCAAAAAAGACGACGTGTACGACATCAAAGGCATTGTCAAACGCAGAAACCGTAAAGTGGGCAAACGACGTGTCAAAGAAGTCAAAGTACGTTGGAAAGGATATCCGTCCAGTTTTCATTCTTGGATCGACGCTTCGCACGTCATCGACTATAAAAAGAAGTGACCATCATGCCCTTTCAGACAGATTCAGCTACTGCGATCACTCCTTCACCCAATTCTTCTCTGCAAGATTTACAAAAAACAACCCTTGTGGGTGTGGTGTGGAAAACGCGTGCCTAAAACGCAAATCGTCTTTTTCTGCCAAATCTTCGTGGTGTATTGTGTCATCGGGGCAGCCATTGCCAATTTGAGTTTGCAACAAGGAGACAAACAACTGTGGACCATTTTATTGAGCAGTTGCATCGGTTACCTGCTTCCTAATCCCTCCCTGAAATTCACCTCGAACGGGAACCACGGGAACCTTGTGTCCAGTGTCAGTGCCAGTCACCACTCCAATAACAACAACAACTCCATTTTGGGCGGAGACACTCCTCTAACTTCCAGTAACACCTCGGAGAGCCACAAAACTCTGGAATTATGAGCAATAACAACCAATTTTACTTAACCTTACCCAGTGACAGTTCCATGGAGGTGTTTCCAAAGAACATGTTGTGCTGTTACACGGTTAAATTACCTCAGACCATCCAGTTAGATCACGAAGCCCATAGGGAAGTGGCTTTAGTGGAAATCATTCACCCAACACAAATCAAAAACATCACCGAAGAGCAAAACACTTTCGAGGTGGAAATCCTGAATGCCCAATTGGAGGAAGAAATCAATAAAATCGGGTTTTTAGGGGACACAAGACCAGCCAGCAATCCAGCCTTCATTATCTACACCTTGAAAATTCCTTCAGGTTATTATTTTAGTGGTGAACATTTGGTGGACACTATTGCGGACAGGTTCAACTTAGCCTTTGGCAAAGCACTGAACAGAGCCAAAAAAAAAGTGTGAAGATTGAGTACCATAAAGTGGCTCATCGTCTCATGATCAAATTTCAAGATACGGACACATTGTCCCTCAGGTTCAATGGTAGTTTGTTTGAAATTTTGGGTGGACATGCAGAAATGGTCGCAAACAATTTGAGCCCCAAGATCAACAGTAATATGGATTTTTACAGAGCTTTTGGAAACCCGGTAGAACTGAACCAAGGACTTAATTTGATCTTTGTGTATTCCGATGTGGTGGAGTACAACGTGGTGGGACACACCTCCGTGCCGTTACTGCGTGTCATTCCTTTCAAAGTGGATAGTACCACAAACAATGACCAGGATGGTGCAAACACCTATCACGTACACCGTGAATTTGTACATCCTCACTATTTGCCCGTCAGTAAGTCGTATTTAGACACTGTCAACATTGCTATGAAAGGAGATCTGGGACAAAATATTCCATTCTCCAAAGGGAAAGTTACAGTGAAACTCCATTTTCGAAAACGGTTCTCTAACGAATTGTAAGTCAAGACAGCGACGAGTGACATTTTCACCCTATAAAATCCGGCCAGATGCGTGTGGAATTTCAGTTTGCAGAAAATCTACGCGCAGATAATACGGTGAACGTCATCCTGTATGCTGAATTTCACAATACGATATAAACCAACAGTTTGAGAGAAGTCATTCTACACTATTAGAAGTCATGGAAGACTTTTATCAATGTTTATATAGTAGGGATTCTTTGGACATGGAATGTGAAGATCCTGAGGAAGGAGAACCCCAAGACAAAGACGAAGAAGTCATCATGATGAAGTCTAGATGGCCAGAACAAGAATCACATTTAGTTTCCTGTTATGCTATAGTCTTGACAGAAAAAAATTAAGGAATCGATCAAGAAAGATTGCTATGGATGTCAAAACGATCATCCAAGTCAAATC
This sequence comes from Sinohyriopsis cumingii, assembly GCA_028554795.2. Taxonomy (NCBI): domain Eukaryota; kingdom Metazoa; phylum Mollusca; class Bivalvia; order Unionida; family Unionidae; genus Sinohyriopsis; species Sinohyriopsis cumingii. Next base: position 55,138,232 of record CM068830.1, read on the forward strand.
AAAACGATAAATGCCTGATGTTGAGTCAAGAAGAAAAATTGGACGAATATCTGGACGAAGCTTGGAGTCTCATCTCGGAAGAAGACGTGTTACAACAGTGGTATAAAGGCTTGCGTGAACATTATTGTCCTCCATTAACCACTCAAGAGATCCATCGCATCGAAGCTCTCTTGGATCAGAGTGGGGAGACAAGGCGAAGAAACGGTTACTTGTCAGACATTTTCAAGCAAAAAGTCAGGATCGAATTGATCACTTATCATTACCTGTGAAGAAGAAAAAACCCACACAAAACAGGGATACCTGGGAACTTTATTACCTTTTGAACCACAGTTCGTACACTGCTTCTTGGAATCCTGTTGTCTGTGCTAAAGATGAACTCCCTCATCGCAAACCTCAAAACCATCTAGCTTATGTGATCAACACGGACGACAGTCATCTCCCAGGAACCCACTGGGTAGCCGTCTACTTTCCTCAAGAAGGATGTGTGGAATATTTCGATTCGTACGGATTGCCCCCTTTGGAAGACGATATCATCGACTTTATGAGAAGAAATGCTCAGACCACCCGATTCAATAATGTGAAATAACAAGGCGCATATTCCTTGGTGTGTGGACAGTACTGTGTGTATTTTCTGCATCATCGTAGTCGGGGCTATTCTTTAGAACATTTAGTGACTTATTTTGATCCTCGTTCTTCTTCTAGAAACGATGTGAAAGTAGATCAATGGTTTTGTGACCATTATGCTTATCTTTTGTCTCAAGCTAGGAAACGTAGTGTCCATCAATGGCCTAATGACATACAACAGTGGAAATCACAATTTCATTCACAACGTTGTCAGCCCTGTTTAAAGCAGAGTGGGAGTTGAAAAAAAATGTTTGTGATTTGAAAAAAAAATGTTTGATGTTATATTGTTAGATTATTGTTAAAAATGTTAGATTTGTTTGTTAGTGTTAAGTGATTTTGAATAAAAAATGTTGTGTTTTAAAGACAAAATGCCTTTGTGGTTTGTTTAACTATAGGTATCCTGATTCATGCTCTTTGACTTCTCTCTATCCCTCCCATAACACTATTTGAACGGTTCGGCTCGAAAACCGTGGAGGGATGTTTTCCTTCACGTCCGCGGTTTGACTTTAAAGCCGGGGTAGCCTCCAGTCTAACCATCCATTGTCGACTCATCCTCCTACGAAGATGTGCTCCAAACTAGCTAAGCTAAACGAAGCCTTCGTGAATTTGCACAGGGTCAGATACAGTCTGATACCGAAGCCAGAAGAGATAGAGAATGTGAGAATGCTAAAAGTCACTGAAGACCTGATAGAAGAGCTTTTCAAGGAGGAATTCAAGAAGGAGAAAGAAGAATGGACGGAGAAGTACAGACTTCATAAACAGCAGAGAGAGCAGCAACAGCAGCAGCATGAACCTGACAGAGGCTTTGTATTCAGTGGTATCGACACCAAAGAGTTCTTCTTCTCTTTCCGAAGAAGCAGACCTTATCCTGTGAGAAAGCCTGTCGTCAGAGGAGGCCGCCATCTTATAACCTAAGCAATCGCCATAGCTTCAAGTTCCCAAAAAAAAAAATTTCAGGGCTACCCCATACTCTCGAAAAGAAATAACATTCCATTGCCTATGATATGTTAGTCAGTTAGAAGAAAAAATACAGAAGTGAGTCTATCAGCACATGATTTGTTTATCTTGGTTAGAAAGTGTGACTCTAAGTTGTTCGTTTGCGTCGCTTATCAAAATTTTAAAAATAGTAATGTTCTGTAAAAAGTGAGTGAGTGTTTCTTTTAGGTCTGTGCGGGTTTTTTTTGTTGGTGATAATATGGACAATGTAAGTTCGGGTACAACGAAATTAAAAGAATTAGGCCCAGAACTCGATGTGGAGGGAAGAAATATACGCAACAGCAGCGGGAGCAAGAAATGCAGACCTAGCCAGTTAGCACTCCACCCACTTCGAGAACACAAATAACATCAACAGCCGACTATACCTAACAAACAACCCGTCCCGGGAAGAGTGGTGGCAAAACAAAGGGCCAATTATGTTAGACAAACGGTATGGCAAACCCAAATGTATTTATCGGAGGCACTACGTTCTTTTCTCACTCCGATACTACAGGCAATCTCAGCTGAAAGAACAACCACAACAACAATAACAGCGACAGACACCATAGCAGCGGATTTGAAACTATCTACCTCAACTGAAGAATTAGTATCAGAACCAGAAGAGGAAATTGAGGCGGTTGAGAAGGACGAGGGGGACGCTGACCCTCGTTGAGAAGTACACCGAAATGAGGCTAGATCAAGCATTGTATGACGTCAACAAAGCAGGGTAGTTTATTAGAGCCATACAATACGTTGCCTACAAATCTCTAGACACCTTTAAACCAAGACCTTCTCAATGGGGAGTAGAGGTCAGAGTTCTTCCCCAATTCTACAGACAAGCCTACACTGGATACCCCCTCAGTCAGCTGGTAGAAGCCGCTGCTTACATTACCGCCCATCATGGCCACGCATTTCCTGATATCAAGAATCATGAGACTAGGAGTGCGGGAAAGAACGTGAAAGCAAAAGAGAGACGTGTTACCTTCTAACAGAAAAAACAGACTTTTTTTAGGGCTCCAAAAGATTGCTTTTTATTAAATAGGGAACCATATTTGGCTTGGTATCCCTCCTTGACTAAACTATTCTCGAAACAAACTTGACCCATTGGAACACCGCAACAAACTTAATTTTTTAAACCTAACAGTGACCAAACTGGTATATGTCGCTTAGACATAATAATTTAAATAAGATCAGTATGGCTATTTTTATGTACACTAAGTACTAATATTAGACAGATATGTTAGGAAGTAGGAAATTTAACAGACTCGTTAGATTTAAACTAATTGCACAGGTGGTTAACACATTATTGGTACTTTTTATTGTCTATTAGCAAAAACGGGACTTGATTTGAAATAAGTACGGGCTAGCGTTTTGGTGAGTACTTAACATCCATGGCTGTCTTGCTGAGCACCTTTTTCCTCCTTTACCACGCTCGGACAGAAAAATGAGTGTGTGGTGAGACAATTCCCACTCATGTTTAAAGCCTTTCAATCAGGTTGTTAAGGACTAGTTAGTCCTGCACCTGAGTGGCTAAATTTAAAAATAGTCTGTGAGTACATAAAAGCCTGGGGGATGAGGCTCTCTTTCCTTCCCCAGGAGTAATTAAAAATCACGCGGTGCGTTATTAAACCAGTGATACATGCTTCACTGGAGCGAAAATCACTTTAATTCAAGTAAGCAAGCAAGCAAGTTCGGGTACCGTCTCTAGCACTCTTGATGACACCAACTGTCTGGGTTATTTTCTTTCTTGCAAGCCCCCTATGTTCCACTTCTGTTTGTGATAATAACTTGTGATACTTCACATTTTCTAAAGTGGAAATCTTTACAAGCCGTGCAAAATACAAAACTTATATGACTTTGGCTTTTGACACTTGCACAGACTCTTCACTTTATAAGTGTCACGAGAAAATTGTATATCCAATTTTTACCATTTTCAAAAACACGCACACACTTGCAGCTTGACCAGAAATATGTACATCTTGTTTTGTGGATAAGTCACAGACAAGTCCAAGCATATATAGGTGGTTATGAACGTTAGGAATATCCCCTCATTTTTTCAGAAATATCAAAGCTTGTATGTGCATTTTCCCTTTTCCACTCTATATTAGTGCTTAGATTTTTTCCAAAAAAAGAAAAAAGAAACGAAACAATTTTGAAGAAAAAAACAACTGAATTTTGAATTCAGGTTTCTCTCTGTTTATAATTTTTTTCAAGTTGATGGTGCATGACAGAGTACATTCGCCTACCTTTCCAAAGTGAGAGGCATTTCTTCACATGTCATTGCCTTTGTTAAATTCGGTTTCATTGGTTAGTTATCGTTAATCTTTAATTTTTTTGATGCATTTCTTTTTGATAGAAGATTTAAGGCTTTCTATTGTTGTAACGGTATTTATGTTGTTTAGTCTGTTGATGAAATTATCTATAGCAAAGTGCTTAAGATTTTTTCAGGTTTTTTATTATTTCAAGCCCTACAAAAGGAGACCAAGTTTGTCTTCAAAGACGATTGAAACTCTAAATTACACGGTCGTGAAGGAAAACATCGTTGTGTTTAATCTAATCATGCTTGCCGTATCTCTTTGTATTTTAGAGGTCATATTTCTTCTTAAGTAAATACACGCATCAATAGACAGACAGATTGGGTCATCATCCTTGAGTTTCACTGTACTTTCGGTTCTTTACTTCATACAAACCCCAAATTTATTAGTTTGAAGAAAAAAGAAAGATAACATGCCCCTCAATACTGTAACACGTCTGTTCTGACTCTACCGATGTGAGTGTGAGTGTTTATGTTAAAATGTTTAAGTGAGATATAAAAAAAATGGTCAGCTTGAAAACGCGAACCGATACTGTGACGCTCAGTATTTTGATGTGGTAAGAAGAAATGGTACAACACACACAAAGAGGGCTTGTAAGTTCACATTTCAGTCTGTCTGCACTGTAATGGTAATAACGCAAGAACATAGGGATTATTATGCCACACAGTCCTAGAACAAAACAATGCATCACCCACTGTAAGCCATTTCATTGGCTATACTTATTTTCTTACCGCGTTCGCTTCGAATTGACTTGAGTAGCTATTCAGACAGTGACGAGAATGGCCATGCTTTACTGAGTCTATCCTATAGGCGTTTATACAAAAAAAATATTTTTAAAAATTAGACTAATGCACGAACAATCGTACCATGGGCGATCCCATGGAAATTGTGTCCGTCTTATTGCAAAATACATCAACATTTAATTTAACCGTGCAGATCGCTAGAACAAACCTCTGATCATATACATTTTGAAAAGTGTTGTGTGACACGGATCGCCATTGTCGCTTGGTGTCTGCTTTCTTGTTCGAAAAGAGATCGTTTCGTCTTGACTATAAAAATTTAATTTGACTAAGTTTTACGCACTACTTGAACTCATACATTTACGTTGTAGGTGTAAGTCGTCGTTCTCAGTTTTCTGGAAGTTCGTTTTTGCGTTTCTCAGATGTGATACTATATTTTACGGACTGAACGAAATTTCTTTTGGCGTGAAACAGGACTCGTGGTTTTGTGGCATATGTGGAGAACATTGATGAAAGCTCAGTTATGTCGTCTTCGAAATCGCTGACACGGATTTGAGCTAACACTTCAGCTCTTGTGTGAGGCGACACGGCACGTCATTGCCTTTTACTTTATCAATGAAATCGTTTCATCTTATTGCAAAATTACATTTGACTAGGCTTCATACGCAGCAGGTCCCTGTACATAGGGAGAGTGTCTTAGCGTCAGAGTATTCATTCCACTCTCAAACGATCAAGAAGATGGAGGAGTCAGCACAGATCGACCTGCTGGTCAAATATTTGCTAAAAGTCATACGAAAGCATAATTCACAGGCGAAAGTGGCAACAAAACTTACTCTTTTGGTCGTTGATTTGATGAGAGTCATACGAAAGTGTGTAAGTGCTGATGAAGTTTGCTATATCTGCAAAGGTAAATGGGTATTTGTCTCCAGAATACCTGCTTCGTCTAAGAAAGAGAGACCAAAGTCAATATGCCTAATATCGCTGTCGGGAGAAAGGACACTGGGATTCAGAGTGCCCTACGAGTAAAGAGAAGAAACAGAAACAAAACGAAACAGAGAAGAGGGATTCAGAAGAAGAAGAAATTGAAGATGATGAAGAACTTGTGCCAGTAAAGACATGGAAATGGAAAAATTGACAATGTGAGCCGATGCGTTGGCCCTGATGTGAAATTTCACACTACCTTCTAAAAGAGAATAGATCAGAAAGAAAACGTAAGTGTCTCTTAGTCTTGACATTCTATAATAAGGATGACGTGTTTTGTTTTTTACTCACACTTTATGAAATTGTGCTCCTTCACCTATCTCTATCCCTCTGGAACATGTTTTAGTTAGAATTGAAACGAAAGGATGTTTTCCTTCACGCACGCTCTTTAGGCATGCAAGTCGGTAAACAATAGTCAGTCTATTCATCCATCATTTTGTGTCTTGATGTTTCCTAAATCACACACTGATGCCATAAAATAACGGGTTAAATGGGTTTTGTAGTGTTGGGGGTGGGGTGGGGTGTAGGTGCTTGGCAGAGTTGGTCATTGCAGGCGAGGGTTTAGGTGCTTTCAAAAAACTTTTTCTTCTTCACTCTGTGTTAATGGGATATAATGGGTTATTTTCTTCATTCTATGTTGATAGTATATATAAAGGGTTATTTCTTCACTCCGTGTGGATAGTGTATAATGCTTTTCTTCTTCCCTCTGTGTGGTTAGTATATTATGGCTTTTTTCCTCTTCCCTCTTTGAGGATAGCGTATATTGGGTTATTTATTTCTTCTTCATTCTGCGTAGATTGTAGATATGGGGTTTATTTTTTTTTTACATCTCACCTCCGTGTGGATAGTAGGTATGGGATTTGTATTCTTCCTCTTCCATGTGTAGATAGTATATTTGGGGTTAGTATTATCTCCCTTCTGTGTGGATAGTATATTTGGGGTTTGTTTTTTTCCTCTTCCCTGTGTGTGTGTATGTGTGTGTGTGTGTGTCTGTGTGTGTGTATTCGCGTACGTTATGTAAATCGTATATTTGGTTGTTTTTTCTTCTTCCTCCCGAGTGTAGATGGTATATTTGGGGTTTGTCCGCGTTAGCGACGTTGTGTGGATAGTATATTTGGGAATTGTATGCGTTCGGGTACGTTTGTATGGATAGTATATTTGGGGTTTGTATGCGTTCGCGTACGTTTGTGTTAATAGTTTATTTGGGGTTTGTATTATCTCCCTTCTGTGTTGATAGTATATTTGGGGTTTGTTTTTTTCCTCTTCCCTGTGTGTGTGTGTGTATGTGTGTGTGTGCGTATGTCTGTGCGCGTACGTTGTGTGTGTGTGTGTGTGTGTGTGTGTTAGTGTAAGAACGTCTGGATAGTATATTTGTTGGGTTTTTCCTCTTCGCTGTGTGAATAGTATATTTTGGGTTTGTTTTTTCCTCTTCCCTCTGTGTGTGTGTGTGTGTGTGTGTGCGTATGTCTGCGCGCGTACGTTGTGTGTGTGTGTGTGTGTTGGTCTCTGTTTGTCCCTATAAAACTCCCTTTATCCCTATTAAATACATTCTACCTACCTACCTACAGTAGCGCGTATTCAGGTCAGCTGCTTGCAACACTGTTGCCATTTATCCCCTAGTTTCCAGTACAGTGACGTCACTGACGCTGGAAATTTTGATACTATAAATATAGACTTGGGGTTTTCCACAGGTTGTAGCTATACATATGTACTAGAGTTCTTAAACAGGAACGTCACTCAAGCTGAGGCTATAAAAAGATAGTGGGGTTTTCCAAAGGAATAACCCACAAGTTGTAGTATAAAAAGATAGTGGGATTTCATATGAATTTTAGCTGATTATAGCTATAAATAGATACATGGGTGTTTATCCACGATCGTCACACAAGTTGATATTGTAAGTAGTTACTAATTTTATCCATTTTAGTCTAAACCATTGTAACTTAATTTTCGGGGATATGTTTATTTTCCTTTAAATTCTGGGACAATTTCGTCATTTTAGCGTTACTTTTAGTCACATCCATTTTGTCGTTGAGCATTTCCTTGATTATAGCTATTTATAGCATCATTACAATTATGCAAATTTTTGAACACCCCAGCAATATTTCAGGTCTTGGTAATGCTTTATATATAAATCTCACGCTTGTACTAGTGTATGTATGTTTCTGTCTCTGTTGTGTTTGACCCTCTACCATCATTGTCCCTAGACAATCCCACCATGTTCAATTCCCCTTGACGATATACAGACCCACCATGTTCAATTTCCATATGTTAAATTCCCCTAGTCTCTAGACAGACCCACACTCTATTCCCATGTTCAATTCCTCTTGTCCCTAGAGTGACCCAGCAATTTTTCCCATGTTCAATTTCCCTTGACGCTATACAGTCCCACCCTGTTTAAATTCCCTTGAAGGTATACAGTCCCATATTCCCATGTTCAATTCCCCTTGTCGCTCAACAGTCCCAAAATCTATTTCCCATGTTAATTTCCCTTGTCGCTAAACAGTCCCACGATTTTTCTCCATGTTAAATTTACATAGTCGCTAAATAGTCCCGGTGGGGGGGGGGTCTGTAATGCTAATTCCCATTGTCGCTATGGTATCCCTATTCACTACTTATGTATGTATGTCGCAAAGTGGAACTATTGGACTGATGAGCGTAGATTACATGCTATGTATATATTTATCACGACCACTGGATTTATTTTTTTTCAGCTCTCTCACGACCTCTTCAATGTAATTTTTTATTATGTTACCAAACAACTGGTTGTCCGTTCCTTCTTCGGTATTTGAATCTCGAATATTCTTCACAGTATTCCTAATTTTATTAGCATAAGATTAATTGAAATGATAGTCTAGTCTTCATCTCCTAGCTTCTCAAATTGCTGACGCTACACGAATTAGGCTTCCGTCTAGTGTTAGTTCAAGTAGTTCATGTCTTTGACCCTTCGCAACAAAGAACTTGAACTAGGACATTAAGTCATTGCATGACTCCCTTCGCGGGACTCGTAAAAACTCTGATCATAGATTCGCAAAGACTGATATGAAACAGGAATAAAAACTTTGTTTAAAAACCCTATTTATACTAATTTCACTTAACCTAAAATACAATGAAATGCACAGGATGTAGGTCATTTCAAATGGAAGATTCCATCCTATTTGTAAACAAATTTCGGTGCTGATCTTAAGTTTTAATAAACATCTTGCTTACCTTTTACAGTTGTGACAAAAATCATGAAAGCAAAATACGACAATATTCATGTAGGTCTAATCTTTACCCTTAATCGCGGACAAAGGTCAAGCAACATAATATAAATTAAATATACGTAACAACGTTTACTCTTGTTTAGATGTGTTCAAACGGATGTAACTCTAAAAGTGACAAAAACTTCCGAATCATTTAGAGTTTATTGACGAGGACAATCTACCCAACATCTAATGTGGGAAAAAATATACTATAGCGTGCAAATATAGCAACAATGTTATTAAAGAAGCTCCCTTCTTTCTTTTTTTTTTTTGGGGGGGGGGGGGGGGAAACGCCAAATATTTGCAGTTTTAGGGACCTCTGGCGATATTCAAATTATAAATTTATCAATTAAATGAATAAGTTTTACGCATTTGTGATACTCTTTATGCTTGTCATTTTAATAATCTGCAGCTAGGGTACAAATGCTGTACTTAGGGTAGAAGGTTTAGCCCAAACAGGCATATGTGTGGGTTTTAGGGTCTGCTCATATAATTGAATCAGCGTTGATGCTCATGTCTGCTTTGTTTGGCAGCTGTTTTATATTATGCATATTAAAAAATATACACATTTGTCGGTCATCTTTGCTACAGTTTTCTTGTTTTAGAAAAGGATTCTGGAACCGGAAAATTTTGTTGTAACCCGAAGTTGGCCTCTTGCTACAAGTTTTGCTACAACACCTACTCTCCAACTCTCTAACGCTGGAGAGCGTAAAAGTAGTTCTGGTTGTATTGTGTGATGTTTATTTGAGTTTATCTTAATTGAAAACAGATTCTGAATGTTGGTGATCAAATATTTGGCTGTTTCTTGTTTTAAAACCGAGAGTAAAGCACAATGGTTGTCTGTTACGTAGTTGGGTGTACAAATCGACGATTTAATGACTCTAATAGAGGCAGAAAATCGTTCTATCGAATACCGAGCGTAATGAAAAACCATGGCCCGCAAACATTAGAACTGTCAGCTAGACGGAGAGACACTTGGTTTGCAAGACTGAGACGGGATTTCAAATCTTTAAATGTGGATAATGTCAGAGTATGCTCGGATCATTTTGTCAGCGGTTAGTATAATATTCTACTGGTAGTTTAGTCCTACAACGTAAGACATACCACCCGATATTTTTGTTCTGTGGGATGATTAGTCCTGCATGTAAGACCTTGACGCTGATATTAATGTTTTGGCGTCAGGTTCTTGCTGCCTAACTAACAGCGCTGTGTAGTGTGTTTTGATCTCGACTAAAATCGTAAGGAAAGTCAAATTTTCAAGAATATCTCACAACTGGAAACTAAAAAAACGGCGCTTTTCTACACAGTGAAGTCATAATGTAGGGACAGCAATGGTTTTTTAACAGTTTGATTGAGTTATGTCGTTTTTTATACCGGTACCATCCGACATTTTTACGTACTCAAATTACAGAAAAACGTCAGAAGGACACTATTGCCGTCCCTACATAATGTTTTAATCACACTTTACTTACTCTCATGTCTTTTCTCTAAAAAATTCAAAAATTCTCACGAAAGAAATGGACCTGTTTCAAGTTTCATTGGCCTACATTTAAATATTCTGGAAAGCAATGAAAGCCGGGAATGCCGAAATTGGATTAAGTTAAAATATTATTCTTTAATGAAATGAATAAAATATATTATGCCTATTGGAACTGTTAAGCAACGTGTCATATCATTTAAGAAACATATCCCCTGCATTAACCTACTTAAACAAACTTTGGCATACCTCGACTACCATCGCATTGCAACAAATTCAAATGTATGTCAACGGAACATGAAAATGCGTCCATTTGCTAGTGTCATATTTTCATTCTGCCGGGATAAAGACAGCACAGTAAGTAGGGTAATTGCACATAAATTAGTGGAAGAGTGTCAATATAGGCTGCGAAGTGTGTGAGATATTCCTGAAAGTTTGACTACGCATTCCGATGTCAACCAAATAATAGTTTTGTATAGTACGTTAGTGACATTTTAATACTAAAGCCCTATGATCATACCTTACAATGTAAGATAAGTGACGTATAATGTAATTGTTGATTTCATGCATTCAGGAATTAACACCCCAACCCCTCCACCTGTTTTTATGGTTAGCTCCACATAGTACATAGTAGGAGTTCATAAATTTATTCTTACCGCACTTTACATGTTTTGCTTGTAGTGAATTAGTTTCTAAATCCAAGAATGATCACTGAATGCTGTAGATTTGCTCTCGACAAGCAAATTTGGATCTCCATTCCCACCAATGAAACTTACATGAGTCAACACCTGCCATTAATGTACTGTGTATATAAGCATTAATTATCATCATTAAATTAAAAGAAGAAACATATCACAGCGCATATGTGCCCCCAAATAACTAATTTGGAATAAATATGTTATTTAGTAAGCATTCTTACATGCATATATGAGTTAACAATAAGGAAATAAGGTGGGATATAAAATGTGGGAAATAGTTATCATGTGTATGGTAGCTTGAGACCACATTTGAACTGTTAACATAAAAACATTAAAAGGGCAGTATTTTTTGTCAATCAATTGCTATTGCTTTCTCTCACTGTAGAACAGGCAGTTTCTTTGAATTATTCTGAAGAGGCTTGAGTCTAACCTTTAGCTATTGTGCAGTTAGGTGACAGCTGACCAGAGTATGAAATAGGGGCACGTGGGGGGGATAATGCTCCACATAGAGGAACGGCATGTCCTTCGAGAATTTCACTTGTATTGGACTAAAATAATTGGTGAATATTTAGTGAAAACAATCCTTAAATATGCTGCAAAAAACTTCCGGATGGTAGGTCCCAATCTGCATGTTTTCGGATTCAGTCTCCCAACTTGGGTTTTGAAAATATTTTTTGTGTGCATGACATGCTAGAATAACTGTACGGTATTAACTAAATTTATTCAACAACTATTTGAATTCTTTGGAAATCTTTCTATACATTTGAAACTTAAACACAAAAGGGGCATTTTTCACTGGAGCATATTCTGATTTCTTGAAACTATTAGAACTGAAAGGACTTTTAGGAAATATGAATTAATTCACCATGCTTTAAGTGACAGGGAGGGGCCCCGAGTGGCCGAGTGGTCTAAAGCGCTCACCGTTACGGATCACTGCCATCTCACCTCTGTCGTTCGAGTCTCGGATTCGGCCAATGTGGATATGTGAGAAAGCTTGCCAGTAGCTTCTCGAGGGTCGGTGGTTCTTTCCGGGGATTTCCCGGTTTCTTCCTCCACCATTAATACTGGCCGCCATGTATAGCCTATTGCGTGCTGAAAAGTGGCGTTAAACCCTACAACAACAACGACAGCAAAAGTAAAAGATCAGTGAGCAAAAGTAACATGTTACTTACCCCGCCTGGATTCATGTTTGGTGACACTCTTTCTTCAGAATATCACAGCCAGTTGTAAATGAATTGATGACTTGTGCCTTGATACACATATCACAGAACATCTGCTTTAACTTTGTATCATATCTCAGCCACGGATGCCCAAGTTTCCAGCTGTTGAAAAATTTTGGGAGCTTTTGACCCGTTCATCATGACGTGGTATTCAATTGAAGCATTACTACCTGTAGATAATGTTGGACTACCAGGTATAACAGGTTGAGTGACTGCGTTGTCTGATGAATTTGCACTAAATCCAAACGCTGTTAATTTTGTTAACTTACTCTTAGGATGAGATGATGAACATGCAATGCCTAACTTAATTTACCCATGATAATGTTGCACTGTTGACAGTATATAATTCTCATTGAGATTTTTTCCATTACACAGCAATGGGTACTTCAAGGATTAGCTGTTGTTCAATTAGTTGTAGCTATTTCTGTTTGCTATTTAGAGGTTGGTTGATTGTAGGTAAAGTCTGGTAGCATGATTAAGTGTCTCACTCAGGCCAGATGTCAACATAAGCAGACTATGATGTAACAATTCACTGTAAAGATGGGTTTCTCAACATGAACAAAGGATTGTCTATGTAACAGATTCCAGTGCATTGTGCATCCAAGTTTGTGGCTTCCTTTCAGGTCCCTTTGAATATCTCCAATCCAAAATGCATGATTGTATGTACAAATTTAACAGCCAAAAAGGCTGTCGCCCAGAAAAATCACCAGATGGTATATTTTGTCGGTAATAAGGAAAACAAATCTCAATTTGCGACATTGGAAAAGCCCAGGAGGATCACTATACATGTACATGGGTTTTCCACAAAATAGGAGGTTTGTTTTATATATTTTTACTTCAGAAACAATTTTTGGTTTACTGAAGCCACTTGGTAAATTTGCAGACCTGTTCACCTAATGACACCACAGACTCAGTAACACATATTACACAAATCAATCATACACCAAAATAAAGGAAATTAAAAATTCTTTGTGTAATACCTAAGATATACAAGGTCATTTTAGAAAGCCAGTATAACCAGTGAAAAAAACCTGGGAAATTCTTTTTCTTTAAAAATCTAACCCTTAGCAAAATACAAAACTGTAGAGTGCCACCATTAGTAGCTATACTCAGTGAGGATAACTCTAGTATGCTTTTGGAGATTAACATTAGACTCTGAGATCAAAACAGGTATTTTTTTCTCTCACATGATATCGTGATCATGTGAAAACACTTTGCATTGAATTATGGGTATTTATGCAAAGCAGGTACCTGAGATCTTGTGTACCTGGCCTTATTTAAATTAGAGCACTTGCTTCAAGGTGAGTCAACGAACCACAAGATCTTCAGTCTACATTCGATCCTCTTAATCAGCCATATCTGCACTCTGCCTATATATTTTTAAAAAGAGCAACATCCGCTTTGTTGAAAATTGAATTTTTAGTTAAGCACATAAGACTGCCATTCATGGTGAAAGAGACAATGAGAGACAGCATACAGGAAATGGTTCCTGAATATATTAACACTGCACAATTGCTACAAAGGACTTGACAGAAATAGTGAATTTTGGTATATCATGTATGTATTTGGTGGCGAACACGAAATAAATGTTTATGAATATAGCAAAATTCATTTTTTTATATTTGAGACTTGCCAATGCCAAATTTTAACATGAAAAAAATAACATGTCTGGTTATGTGGTGTAGTAGAGACTGCACCGTGGACATTTCGGCCCAAGATTTGGCTCCTATTCAGAACTAGTCATTATACACCATTTAAGATTGTTCTTGCAAAAATAATAAGCTGCCTCAGAAACTTATATTTCCAAAGTAAAGGAAAAGAAAATTTATTAAGTTATGCATTCTAGAAGTTATTAGAGAAAAGAAAATTTCCTGTTGGTGACGTCATTCTTATAAACTCAAAAATAAGTTACACTTCAAAAGTATATCAAATTTTTGGCCAAATTCAGACACTGTGTATCAGTTTCATAACTATTCATCATTTTTTTTTATTTGCCCGGAAATATACTTCAGTTTGGGAATGAATCAAAGTGATGTGAATTCTTATGCACAATCGGAGACAATTTCCCCAAATTACCATACTAAGGAAATAATTTAAATACATTTTAAATGTCCTTTTTTATTTACTTGTACAAAGTGTGAATACTGTAACATTTATTTAGTTTAAGGCATTAAATGTTGACATTTTCCAAGTCCCCCTTGTTGATGAGGAAATTGTTGATATCAAAAAGTCTGAAATTTTGGAAGACATTTGTTTTGTTTGTTTTTTTTCATTTTTGGACAGCTCCTGGCATAATATCTTAGGGTTTTGGGATGGTATAAATATGTAATAATGAGATAAATCCCAAAAAGTTAATATTACCCATTGAAATGCATTTTGACGAATACCTTGAGCATTGCTAGTACATGTACTAGCACACCCTCCCGTTTATTTGAATCCTCGAACTGATTTTAAAAAGGAAACAAAAATGCACAAAACTTAGTGATTGCATTCATTGATTGATAATTTCTAGCCTGATTGTTGCCACGGGGTCTGTTAGAGTTGAATTTTTGGCATTTCAACAAAAACTGAAGCTCTTGACGTAAGCAAGCGAACATGACTGCTTGCTATGTATTTCTGGTTTCTAGACTAGTCTGTTTCAGTAAAAACTATGTCGTCTGCATCCAATATTTGCATTGTCTCATTTTAATATTTCAAAACATGTTGAACAATAAATAGGAGGAGCTCTTGTATATATGTGATCAGAGAGAAATAAATCCAAAATTTATGGAATTATTGAGATTTTAAAGGTGGTGAAGTACATTACATCACTACATGAAAACACAGATTGGCCCAAGCAAATATGATGATTGTTTACTAAAGAAACTCGATTTGAAATGCCGGTTAGTAGACAGTGTTTTTGTTCCCCCTGGCAACAATCAGGTTAGAACTTATAAATCAATGAATGAACTGACAAGGTTTGCTGCATATTTTATATCACTGATGCTCTCTGTTTTTAAAATTGTTTGGGGGTACAAACAAATGAGATGGCAAAAGAATACTATAGGCTCAGTTTAGTCTGACCCTTCCCACTTCATTATATATATATATATAAATATCAACATTTGTCTTTTCTTTCTTTCTTTGTGTTCTGGCCACCAAACAAGAGGTTGTGAGTTCAAAACTTGCAGCATCATCCTGATTTATTTACTTCTATTTACTTCTAGATCTTCATCATTTTTTCTTTCTGACATTACTGGTAGTGGAGTTCAACCAGGCGAGGCAGTATTTCATAATGGAAATACTTTCGAAGTATTGGTCGTTCTCAAGTAATTAATAAATTTGATATTTAGATTGACCTTTATATGTGGATGGTATGTAAAATCCCCCTTATTTTAGCCTATAGCATTCATCAGAACACTAACCTTTCTAGTGGTAACCCCTATCAGAATGGAACACCTGTTTGTCCATCATCTGCTGACCTTTTTCAAAATTACTTATGTATGCATAGTAGGCAGTCTCACCCCAAGGTATGAGTCATATATGAAGACCATCTATTGAGGACTGCATCACAGACTGCTTTTATTAGAAATATTGAGACCAGTAAACTAGAAGAGATAGAAAAGAAGATGTCGGATGCACATAATTATGTACTGGCAGCCAAAATTTCAACTTAGAAATTCTGTGTCGATTTTATAACCAATAGATCGATCTTTATAAAACTAAAAGAACAAAAAAAAAGATTATACGTCTGCCTCATCTGGTTCAAAAGTTATGGGTAAAAATATTCTTCATAAAATGCCGAGATTTTCTTAAGATGTGTCAAATTGCATAAATGGCCAAATGAAGTAGTTGATATTATTGAAACTAATTGGAGTTTAAGTCTGGAACTTTCCAGATCTCTTACATTCTATACAGAGACTTTGCTCAGTTTTTTGTGGAACTCATTTCTCTGAAACAACAATGTAGCAGACCCCCAAAATTAACGATCTTCACTAAACTTGTCAATGGCAAATACAGCCGCAAATATTAAAAATTCAATATCTTGGCCATTTATTTATCAATTTTTAAAATTGAAGGTGTATTGTGTTCAGATTGCTGTAATCTAATGATTCTATATTCTGAGGATTTAAAACAATTTTTTAAAACATCTCCCCACAACCTGGGCAGAACTCACATTACGTCAACATACAACCACACAAAAAAGTAAAATCTGCACTGTGCAGAAGAGCACAACCAAATGTAAAAAGCATGTTATATAGCTAATTCAATACCAAAATGTCATGTCTGTTTGGAAAATCCCGAATCAGCTTTGCATAATATAAATATCTCAATATAACAAATACAGCAAGAACACTTTGTAGAAAAATGTTAAATAATTTCTAAATTACAACTTGCACCACTTCGGGAAAACATGTCTTAAGTTATTTGAATGTTATCCAGGTTTTGCTGACATGACAGTAGTCTCTCTTTAAAAATATTTGGATGTTTTACCATCCAAACGCAGCCATTTGCTGAGCCAAGCTTAAAATCAGATATAAAAACGTACTCTGCATTCACGTCTGCCTCATCAGGTATATCAGGCCAATGATAAGCATCATCTCTGATCAAGCAGCGCTCTAAGAAATTTACAGTCCCTACAGTTTCTGCTTTGACAGCAGTCACCTCTCCAATGTAATAATCGCTATCATACAGCACACCTACTGTGATGCCTGTTCGAGCAAACTTAAAACTGTCACATTCCCTCAGACAAGGCATATCAGGAGCATCTTGACATTCTTCCTTTGGCTGGTCTGCTATCTGTTCTTCTGCCTCTTCATTGGTTGAAGTCTTTAGGAACTCCTTCAAGTTCTTCACCATTTGGTTGAAGGACAGACTAGTTTTAAGCAGTGGTGACTTCAGTTGTAAAATGACCCTTTGGTATTGCAGTTCAGCCTTGATTGCACCCAGTCTTCCAGTTCTCTGTTTATTGAAATACTGCAACACCCTGCCCACATCTGCAGCAGTCCTGCATCGGCCATCATGGTTTTTCAGAGTTGCAAGAATTTTCATCACCTGAGCTCGCTTTTTCACAAGTGTTGCCTCTTTTTTTGGCCTTCTTTTCCTCCAGCTGATGCCTCTTTCTTTCCACTGCATCCTTTTCTTCTTGTCGATGTTTTGCTCTGAAAGATTGTGCCAGGCATGCAGACTTCTGGAACAAAAAGTTTTTCTCTTCCTCAGTCAGGGATGCCAGAAAAGAAGACACTGTCTTATTTCTGTTCAGCATGTTCAGTGTTGACAAGTGATGTGCTGAAGCATTCGGGCGCTTGAAAAGACTGAAGTCCAAATCTCCAAAGCACTGCTTCCCGAACATGTTGGTCAGCTGACAGTGAGCAATTTTGTGTCTATACTGTTCATCCTGAACTGCATGGTACTTGCCTGGCTTGTCTGGCAGGAACTCTGCAAGCTGACATTCAACAACCTGATAAATATATTCTCATGTTTAAAGAAAGGAAAAGAAATTGTGTATGTACAAATAAAAATTGATATTCATGGCTTTCAATAACGCTTTAGAAATTTGTTAAAATCAGCAATCCAGCGACTTTTTTCAAATTAAAATTTGGTATTCTGCGATCAGTTACAACTCAGACATGAAAAAACAAATTTAAATACAAAAAGTAATACACATTACCTCTAGAAATCCTGCACACAGATGGCCAATGATAGATGCTGCTCTCTCCTGTTTCTCTCTTGAGGTGTTCATCAAAGACAAGAATATGTTGTCTTCAGCAACAGGTATGTTGAAGAGAGGCTCAAAGTCTCTTGTGAATGCATCAATTGGATGTACAGACCATATTTTGAGGAAACTGCATAGAAGAACGACGTAATGGTAGAAATCAACATATGCTATTGGTCGTCCCAAAAGCTGCCAGTATGGTTGAGTGATACGGAAGAAGATAATCCCAAATGCTACCAGAGCAGCATCAATGTCATCACATGTAATGTCATGCAGAATGCCATCCTGTTTCCAGTTCTTCTCAGTCTTGTAGTTACCAAGGAAGTCAGCAAGTTCTTACTGATGAAAGTGGATAGCAACAGCAGCTCTGAACAACATGTTGAATCGGTTTCCTTTGAATCCTGGAATTGATGAATTCAAGCCCTGGAGCGAGCAATATGCCAGCCATGCATCTTGACAGGAGTACCTCTTGGTCCGATGACTGTACAGGTTTCTCTGATGAGAAACCACACAGAATTTTCATTATTCTTATTATTAGAAAATTTTGTTGACTTCTCACGTCCAACTGCCGAACTAAACACATTCTTCAAAGTTTTATTAGCTGACTTTGCAAGTCCAAGAAGTACATGGGCATTGCAATGGAGGAAGTCCAAGTCTTCAGTACCAGTAGTTGCCTTCCTCATTGTATTCAGCTCCTTGTTGAAGGCTTTGTTGACTGCTGCCCTGTCACTCATAGTTGCTGTCAGCTTAGTGAAAAACATTTTAAATAGTTTGTCAGCTTCCTCACCCTCCTTTTGGCATACATCTGTCAACTCTTGCAGCAGATTGGTAGTGATTTCCATGAGAGATGATGTGTCTTCTGTGGCTATCACAGAAAAACTATAAGCAAGACTTGCACCACTGTCAGGTGTTACTTGTTGCACCACCACTTTCTTTCCACACTTGGTTGTTCCATCAGTGTGAATATCAAAGTGTTCTGATTTTAGGACAGTATCTGCTAATTGGAATTTTGAAATGACGTGTCCTTTATCTGCGAAGCGTAAAACACTGCGAAGGGAAGGTAACTCTGCTGGAGGGAGGTGAATATCTAGCAAGTGTTTGCACAGTCTCAATCACTTCTGCACATCTTGTTGCTGATACTTCTTTTTCCCCAATCAGTTCAGTCACACACTTCACTGTTTCCCATGTGAAATATCCTGTTTCTGGATCTTTGAGCAGAAGAACATGCAGCTGCTCTGCATTTGCCTGAAGTCTAATGTTTTCCTCTTCAAGTTCTTTAATTTTTGCATTTTTTTTTCTCAAAGCAGCCCATTGAACTCTGCATATCCTCTCTGAGTAGCACTGACTGGCTTTTGCTGCTCTTGCTTCTCTTCGCAGTCGTGTAATTTGCCTGATAGCATTTTTCAACTGACAAGTCATTACAAATACTCTCGGTTCTCCTCTTTAGCTGGCAAGTTACATTTTCCTTCTTTAGGGCAGTCAGTTGATGTTGATTGCTTTTAACTTTTGCCTGGAGTGTGCTACAGGTTCTCTGCAGCTGCAGAGTTGTTTGCTTTTTCTGCTGAAGCTGACTGGACAGAACAGCGTTGTTGGAAATAGAAATATCAAGTTCACTCAGCAATTCTTTTCTTTCATATGCAAGAACACTTATCTTACCAAGGCTGCATTCATTCACATGCTGCTGCTCTTGTACCTGTCGACGCAAAGATGCAAGCTGATTGTTGGCACTTCCAAGTCTTTGAGCTAAAGGAGCAAAATTTTGAGCATTTTTGTTGTAGCAGCTGCTTTCCTGTGGAATAGCTGATGATGGCAATGGTTCATCTAGTAATGTCTGCCCAGGAAAACAAACCTTGAACTCATCTGAAGGCCTATGCAAAAAATTCTTGTAGTTTTTGCTCAGCTCCTTCTCTTTTCAGGTTCTTTGTGCGACTGTCATAAGCTTTTCTTGTCTGTTTCAACCTATAAAGAAACTGTCTGTCTGAAAGTCATAATAGTTGATATATCAGAATGACATCTACAGTTTATATACATCAATCCCATCATTATTTAATGACACTGATTCATAATGTTTTGTAATAAACAATAGCAAACCAAATTGTAATAAACAATAGCAAACCAATTTGTAATAAAAATAGCAACTGATGGTTTGGAACAAAGTCAACAGGAAATATCACTATGTGAGAACTATACAGTCGATAACCAACCGCAAACAATTAGGACAAATCTTATCCATCCTAATTCCTTTATGATTTTTAGCGTCATTCCTTGATTTTACAATCATATAAACTGTGGTTATGCTTCACCACATGCTTTTGTATTAAACTGAGAGCATTGTTGTTTGTTGTCCGTAATAACTACATTCAAACCACTTAAAACAGCATTCGTTAAGTAATTTTTCAAATTAAAAGCTGTAATGAAAGCGTCTTTTCTATGAACAAGACATTTATTTTGATTGGAGTAGCTTGTCATTTCATGTACTGATAATACTTTCAAAGTCTACATGTAAAAAAAGTAAAGCTATTTTTTATTTTGAGAATGATTGCATTCTCTTCCAGAAGAAACAATATTTTCTAATGGGACTTGGATCATTGCTTAAGATATACATGGGCATTCCCATTTCCCCCTGCAACCTAAAGAAGAATGAACATTTATTTAGCTCAGAGGTTTGACTATATACATCTATGTTAAATCCATCTTTAATGAAATCTAGCCCTTTTTCCAGTGTTACCACTGGACATAGTCATGATTGAGCCTGCTTAATATGCATGTACAATGTGCTGAATGGAGTACTGGTCTCTCACTGGTCAATTAAAATGACATTTCCCCCACTGATAGCTTCAGCTTTTGGTTGACCACTGATAGGGTTAAATTCCATTCAAGACTTTGCTATTGCATATCAAGTGTGTGCAATAGTTCAGAAGTGTTTTCTTCATTAGCTAAGACAATGTATGAAAAGAAAGCACTTTTTCACATAGAAATCAGTCCTTTTAATGATTGTATAACGGGATATCCATTAACTGCTTTACCAGTTTTTATGTAAACCCACACTAACTGCTAAGATAAAAGGACAATAAAACATCAGTTATCAATAATAAGGTAAATAAAAAAAGAGAGCTACCTGGGTCAGTTATCTTGCAGCATATCTGAGGTCCTGCAAAACCCCGACACTCTGGACAGCTAACAAACATTTATTGATATTTCTTGATTGACTGTCTTCAGGTAATACATATGAACATGTAAGCAAGCCAAGGTATTGTTAAACTGGATTAAGCAGGTAAAGACAGAGTTAGGACTACACAGCCATCTACATAGGTACTGCTTACAAGGCAGTAGTGTTGGCAGGTTGGGGCAAGATAAGCTGCATAGGATCTACTTGCAAAACCAGTGTTTGCAAGGGTGGAGCTAGATATATTGCACAGTCTTCATTAGTAGAGTTGCTCTTTGCGTGAACAATTTGATATGATCATGAAGATTGTCACTTTCTTCTTAAAAAGTACATTTAAATGTTAATGGGATCATTGCATTAAGTATGTTATATACATTATTTCATGTGAAAAAAGTTACCCCTTTAACAAAAAGTTACCTTTTAATGAAAATGGTAACCTTTTTCTTAACAACAAAGGCCTGTATGTATCAATTGATATATATTTTACAACAGGTACCTTTTGGTGGGGAAAGAATTAAATCTAAATGATTCTAAATGAAAGTACACTTTTTAATACTAACCCCAGTATCTGTACATATGTAAACTCTTACTGAATGTCAGTCATTCTATCTTCCTATGTCCTATGTAACAGTTTGGAGTGGGTTTGAAAGCACCAACCTTCTCTGGAGAGGGATGAAGTGCTAAATTTGTATGTTTATAACATTAGTTGTGCATTTGTTCTGAAGTTATAGCATGTAGCTCAGTGATTTTGTGCACTGTATAACACTCCTGAAGAAATGAAACTTGGCAAATGGGTACACCTTGATGCATATCGTACTCACAGATTTAGGTCTCTGACCAATATTTCATGCTTCTCTGAGTTTAATAAAAAATTTGTGGGATTAGTTTGTTTCTCAAGCTCTGTTCATGCTAGAATCATCAAACTACATGTATATGATTGTTTATATTTTTATTAGTACCATACACATCCTTACCACATAGGAAGGTCACTATGACCTACATTTCACAGTTTGCTGGCTTAGGCTACGTCTTGCATTTAGCTCCTAACCAATTAGGTTTTTTCCACCCATCATATATACTGTTATACATAGATTCATGAAAGTTTGTGATGGGATTCATCTTGATTAGGATAGTGTTATTACTAAAGTCAGTGGCTTCACTAGCGTTGGTGTCACCCAGTGCAGCAACTCATGGTGTCACCCCCATGGACCTTCTTCTTGCAAAAAAATTCAAACATTTTATAGACAGTCATATAGTCACTTGTGGTGACACCCCCATGGACCTCCTTCCTGCACAAAATTAAAACGTTTTTTAGACAGTCATGTGCGGTAACTCATGGTGTCACCTCCATGGACCTCCTTCCTGCATACAAATTCAAAATTTGATAGTCATTTTGGTGCCACCCCCTCTGATGGTGTTAGCCAGTGTGATCTGCACCCCCTGACACCACTGCTGAAGTCACTGTGTCCTTTATTTCATTCATGCATCACTAGCTTTGATTAAACTGTTTTAAGAAATTTTTCTAGCTCAGTTCACACTAGAGTGATTAAAGTTGATGATTGCACGCACCTCTATTAGTACCAAACCCTTACCACAAAAGAGGATAAGTGTGATATACATTTCACATTTGACTGGCTTGTGTGAGAATTCTTGGCAATAACTTCCCATGGGTTGGTGAGTTTTCTGGGGCAGTTGTTTTTCCCCTAGGTAACTAGGTTCTTGTTCCACCATATATGCTGGTTGCCAAATATGGCCTGTAGGGTGCTGATAAATAGCATCAAACACACATCACATTTGACTAATTTGAAAGCACCATGTATATATTGTGCTATGCATAGGTTCATGAAAGTTGCTAAGAGATGCATCTTCATGAGTATTACACCTTATCACAAAAGTAGGTCACTGTGACCTTCTGACTTTGGTTAAAATGTGTCTTTTAAATTTATTTCCCAGTCTACGTTCATGCTAGAATGATCAAACTGAATTGTTCTATGCATCTCTATTAGTATCACACCCTTACCACAAAAGAGACTGCTCCAGTAGCCAAGTGGTTAGAGCCTCCGTTTTGAATGCAGGAAGTCGTGGGTTCAAACCGCAGCTGAGTCATACTAAAGACTTACAAAAATGGTACTAGCAGCTGCCTTGCTTGGCACTCAGCATTAAGAGGTTAGTGTTAGGACTGGGTGGCCTGGTGTCAGGATAATGTGACTGATTGGGAGATGATGCTAGATGCTGACGAGTACTGCAAGATTTGGTAAAAATAAATAACTGGTATGAGCACAGTGGTATCAAAATAAATGTGGCCAAATCAAAATCCATGATCATAGGTAGTCAAGCAAGAAGAAAAGCAGAGAAAAATTATTTCAAAGTAATGATAAAAGGAATGGATATATGGCAGTCTGAAAATGAAAAGCTACTTGGCATCATGATAGAAAATGTCTTTGGCTGGAAAAATGCAAGTTGATAAGATCATTGAAAAGTTAACTTAATACTTTATCTCTTGAACAGAATACAATCTTATCTCCTTCCAGAACAGAGAAAGATATTCTACAATGAATGCATATATCATGTCACACCTAGAGTATTGTTGCTATGTCTGGGGTAATAATGATGCTGAAGATCAGGAAAGATGACTGAAATTTCGAAAAAGAGCAGCTAGAGTTTTTCTTGATGCTGATTTAGATACAACAACAACAAAATCTTTTTCAAACCTAAAGTGGTTTCAATTTCAGCAGTGAACTCAGTTTGAAAGTGGTTTACTATTCTATAAATCTGGACATAGTTTGGCTCCAGATTATTTTAAATGTGTCTTTAAATTTTTTTAAAATGTACATGTGTATGACCTAAGATCCATTTCAAGCAGGAAGTTATATTTATTTGTACCAGATTCATAATTTTATTGGAGTTTTGCTTTTTTTGGAACCAAACTATGGAATTCCATGCGGTCTTATATAAAGTCAGCTGACTTGTGCCAATCTTTCAGAAAGCTTCTTAGTCAACATCTACAGAAACAGTCATTTGTATGATTTCATTTAATTCAATACTATTACTTTTACAACGTTGTTTTCATGTACTCACCTATAATGTCTTACATATGTTTGCTACTACTATTTGTAAGAATCATGTGTATACTCATCCATAAAGCCTTGTGTGTATTTTATTGTAGCAATACTTCAGTTGTTGTTTAGCTTTTAATAGCATTTATTGTCTGAAGACACCTCATCTTGTAAAAATTATGCAATATATATATATATATATATATATATATATATATATATATATATATATATATAAGGCCTCATGGAAGTTTGGTTAGTTGACCAAATGAGCTTCTTTAAATAAAGTATTATTATTTTTATTATTATTATTATTATTTGCGTATTATTATTATTATTATTATTATTATTATTATCACAAAAGTATGGGACCGCTCCAGTGGCCTAGTGGTTAGAGCATCCACCTCAGATGTGGCAGGTCGTGGGTTTGAACCTCGGCCGAGTCATACCAAAGACTTATAAAAATGGTACTAACAGCTAGGTGCTCAGCATAATAGGTTAGTTTTACGACTAGTTGGTCTGGTGTCAGGATAATGTGCCTGGTTGGGCATCATGTTTGATGTCTGCGGCATGATGCCCCATTGCTAGTCATCACTATAATCTGTCACACTGCAGACATCGTAGTGATATGACTGGAAAATTGTTAAAACTACATTGAAAATTCAAATCTCTCTCACACACACATATCACAAAGTTAGGTTTCTGTGATCCATAATTTATGCTTCACTGCCTTGATTTCAGTCTCAAGCATTGTTTGTGTCCGAGTTGTCAAACTATAATGATTGTATGTCTCACTTTCGGTGCCATGCCCTTGCGACAGAAGAAAGTCATTTGACCTACATTTTACTGGCTTATGTTATGTTTTTGCATTTAGCTCATGACCAGTGACTATTATTGACATTTGGTGCATGTAGCTGTAAGGGGCATCAATTCACATAGCTAAGGTGGTACTTTACCTGGTTAACATTAAGGAGATGCAGTTTGAAGCCACAACGTATCTGTTTTTCCCAGATGACTTTTGATGGCACCGAGGTGAAAAGACATTTAAAGACTTCAGCTGTAATATTCTTTTACTCTGTAATTATGGATAATAGAGAGATAAAGGTTTGCTTGTCAATGAAAGAGAGGGTGGAATGCATCACAATAACTGCAAGGTTCGTTCAGATAACTTTGATGGTAGAGCTTCTGGCTAGCATTTAGGAGTTCTGGTTCGAGTCTTAGCCAGGCTTTGCACTTTTCTTGTGTCAGATAGAAAACTGGAGGATTATTTTCATGCTACATTTGCTGAAAAAAATTTATAATTCTCACACTTTCACAAGTGTGCTGTAAATAATCAATGAGTATTCTCTCTAGGTTTTTGTTGGTTTTTTTTTCTCAGATGTAATGCTTCATGATTTGCCATATTAATATACTGACATAGATTATATGAACTGAATTGTTGTTGGGGCAAAACATCAATAATTTAGTTCTTTGGTGTATTTTGCTAAAGTTAGCTTGTTTTTGTATTTGAGTTGTGTAAGTGGTACTAGTAATTTTGTTTTAAAAAGATCTTATTAAATATACATTTGTAGATTAAGACATGATTTCATTGCAGATATTTGTACTTGATGAAAAGACACTTTAGAATTAGAAAACTATTTTTCACAACTTTTTTAAATTTAAAATATTTGAAAGCTTCTGCTTATTTTTTCCATTAGATTTATGACATGTTTGTTTCATTAAATTTTTATTTTGCATATTAAGATGCACTTTCTGGGCATTAAGAGTTTCAGAGAGCACATTGAAAGGGATATTATGTTATTTTGATATATTATGGATATATATTTACATGAAACAGCTATTGAGTGAGAATTAATTAACATTTGCTAGGACTTGAGCACAATAATGGTTATGTTGCAGATATAAAGTAAAAGTTCTAAGTTCTTCATGAAAAGAATTGCACAAAACGTTTTTAGAAAATAAACATTATCTACTATACAATCAACGGTAAAAGATCTTGTTAAAAGTTCTGTAAAATTGATGTAAAATAAAAAATAAAGGTGAAAGATATAAAATTCTTAAAACAGGGTCAAAGTCTGTTATATATACTGCATTACATAAAAATGCCCAAGATTTTTTCCAGTAGTACATCATAAAGTTCCTTTATCAATTGATTCACGTAAAACTCATTTCTGCCACGTTGGGTGAGAACAGTTACTTAGGATTTTCAAATTAATTTCATCGTCACTTTGTAACATTATGAGACCATTAGCATTATCATCTATATAAATGTTTGTTGGTTGACATAGACACATTTTAAACCATTTGAGTCATTTATCTTTTCAAACCCAGCACTGTTTTTTTTTTGGGGGGGGGGTTGCATAAAAGGTGGGTTTGGGGTAGATTGTAATGGAGCTGGAGATAAGCTTTAATGACAGTACTCTATTTGTCCCATGGTAATCCCCATTAGGTCTGTTGCAGACATTTATTTAAAACTTAGGGGACGTGATTATCAAAGAAAATTGCATTTTTATGATTAAAATGTACAAACATGCAGCTTTTAAATTGGGGCTATCTTATCATTCTAGCAGTTATGATTTGTTTTATATGCTTTAAGTAAAATGTGTGTGCATCTATTGGACATGAAACATGTTGTCAGGAAAAGCATGCCTTTAGTCAGGAAAAAGTCTGTGAATTTGTTTTCCGTAATGTGTGGAACTCATGTTGAACACTGTGTAGTAAAAATGTAATATTTACCATTTATTTTGTATTGCATCATTTTAGTCAGAGACATCTATAATACTATAGCAATGCACATAGATTGGCATATATGGAGTCGGAGTACTGTTTACAGCGGGATTAACTTGTTGGTTTCACTTTATCCACTTTATTAAATTTATACAAGTGGTATACATTTTTTCAATTTAGTTGAACGCTGTGATGGATTCTAATACGTACCAGCGTGCGACTCGTAGTACGGTTATTACTCTCGACCGTAGTAACTCTTTATGTAGGAGAGCAAGATTATGTTAGCATACTTCAGAAAAGCAACATATTTACAATTCTTGTTTTTTATGAGCAAACGCTAAGCACAATGGTTGCCATTTGCTATGTTGTTGGGTGCACAAATCGAAATATGAAAGATCCTAGCGGTAGAAAGTCTTTCTATCGAATACCGAGTGTACTTACCAGCCAAGGCCCGCAAGCATTGGAACTGTCAACTAGACGCAGAGACACTTGGTTTGCAAGATTGAGACGTGACTTCAGATATTTAAATGTGAACAATGTCAGAGTATGCTCGGATCATTTTGTGAACGGTTAGTATGGTTCACGGTTTAACACAACGAAACGCTAGCATTTCAGCCTATTGATTAGCAAACGACCAGCAGCTGGGGTTGTCCTACCTACAATGTAAGACATCGGCCCTGATTAACATAAATATTCCCCTGCAACCGAAAGAAGAATGAACAGTTATTTCAAGGTACACTTCGCATAGCATAATAAAGTGGGCACTGATATTTAGCTCAGAGATTAGACTATATATGGCCTATGTTAAATCCATCTTTAATGAAATCTAGCCCATTTTCTAGTGTTACCACTGGACATAGTCATGATTGAGCCTGCTTAATATGCATGCACAGTGTGCTGAATGGGAGTACTGGTCTCTCTTTGGTCAAATAAAATGACACATTTCCCCCACTGATAGCCTCAGTTTTGGTTGACCACTGATAGGGTTGTATTCCGTTCTGTTCAAGACTTTGTTATTGCATCTCAAATGAGTAAGCAAGCCAACAGTATTGTTAAACTGGATTAGGCAGGTTAATACAGCTTAAGGTCTACACGACCATCTACATAGAAATTGCTTACAAGGCAATAGTGCTTACCCCACCTACTACTCTACAATGTAAGATATCGACCCAAATATTTATGTTTATCAGAATTCATGTCTTACATTGTAGGAGTGGCAGGTCGATGAAAGATAATCAAGTTGTTCTTTGCCACTTATTATTTTCTGACATTTATTAACTGTGGCAGAGAATATACCACCAACTAGATCTCTGCTTTTTTCTGACATTACTTGTAGTACCACCAGTAACTTCAGAGAAAAAATGCCGAGATCTACTTGTTGGTCTATGGCAGAGCGAATGGTGTTATGTATATTTGATTTAATTATATCTGATTTAATATATATTTATTTCAGTTTGATTGTTTGTCAGGTTTAATTTTTTTTATATTTTTCATTACATGATATTGTAATGTAAATTTATTCACTAGAGATGATACTTTTTTCAGAAAATAGTTTGACCTTGACTGTTTGTTTTATAAACACCAGGTGTTGATCTAGATCCTTACCTTGGTTCAAAATTTGTAGCAACCATATAAACAAGTTCTATTTTTATTTAAAAATGATTGATTGTTGTCGAGGTCATGATGGGACTGTATGTTTAAGATTTAAACAATTTTTTATTTTTTTTTATTTCTTAGAGTAAAATGATTGGTTTTTGTCAGGGTCACACTGGGTGTACATGATCTTTAACAAGTACCTAATTTCTACGAGCTTCCAGAACATGATCATATGAACCCCTGTTTACATTTTAGAAGATGATATAACCTTTGTTTTGGAGAATTATTCTCACTAGAAGTTGGGCTGTTACACTGGAAGTTGTATGTTGTGCTGTTTGGAGTTGTTTCAAATTACTTGGATTGGAGTTATTTCAAATTACATGTACTTGGATTCAAAAAGGATTAATTCTTTTTTCCTGGAAAATACATGTGCTCATGTGAGATTCTTAGTCAAAGACAGTTCTTATTAGAAATTTATTTCGATTTCCAAAACCGGAGTGATAATTCTTGTTTCTACAAGGAACTGTAGACTTCAACACTACAGGTTACAGCATATGTCATCGTCTTCCATCTTGGATTCTTCGTGTGGATTCGAATGTAAAGTCAGTTGAACATTTCGTTATTAGGAATACAAAAATTTTATTTTTGAATTATTTTTGAATTTGATTCTATAGAACCATAAGTTTATATTTTTTTTATTTTTACAGAATTATTCCAGGGAAATAAATTATTTTTTTTCTCAAA
Organism: Sinohyriopsis cumingii; assembly: GCA_028554795.2. Classification (NCBI taxonomy): domain Eukaryota; kingdom Metazoa; phylum Mollusca; class Bivalvia; order Unionida; family Unionidae; genus Sinohyriopsis; species Sinohyriopsis cumingii. The sequence goes on from CM068830.1 coordinate 55,167,488, forward strand.
GCTTTTTGTTTTCACTCTTTCATGTGTTACCATTTATTGGAGCCTGAACACATAAGAACAATCCTGACAGGTGGTCTTTATGCTTATGTCAGCAGTTTGCATAGGAGTTAGAGAACTGAGGGATTTAATTAATTCACTGTTAGAAAGGGAGTGCCAATACTTATGCTAAGTTTTCCAAATAAATATGAATGCATTTAATTAAAAGAATAGAAGTCAGAATTTCTGTATGGGTAGATGGATTAGTCCATGTAACAAAGTCGAATAGTTGTAATCTTTTAGAAATAAAAAATTTACAAGGAGCATATCATTCATGCTGATGTTACGATCAGCACTTTGAAGGTTCTGCAGTCTTTAGCTTGATATTTGGATACCGTCAGAGCCTTTGTAAGTTGGGGTCATTTTGCAGAGTTTGCTCTATATTGTTGTTTTTTGTGTTTTTTTCTTCAGTAGTGTGTGCTGAAGGTGATGCTTGCCTTAGACAGCATTTCATCTAGTGCTAACTTGTGACAGCCCTCAAATACAATGCACTTTACATGGCTTAAAATTGCATGAGAATTTGAGCATAGGTCACTTTAACCATGGTTGCCATAGCAGACTTGAAATCATATGTAAAATCTTGTTGCATTAAAAATTGTATTTATTTTTCTATCCATTGAGTGGGGGCCCCGAGTGGCCTAGTGGTCTAAAGTGCTCTCCGTTACAGATCACTGCCATCTCACCTCTGTCTGTGTGGGCTCGAGTCTTGGATTTGGCTAATGTGGGTATGTGAAAAAGCTTGCCAGTTGCTTCTCATGGGTCGGTGGTTCTTTCCGGGGTTTTCCCGGGTTCTGTCTCCATCATTAATACTGGCCGCCATGCATAGCCTATCGTGTGGTAAGGGATGGCATTAAACCCTACAACAACAACAACAACAACAACAACAACTATTCATTGAGTAAATTAAAAATATTAGTGGTTTAGATTCTGGGCATAAAATATTCAATCCTTCCTTATGGGCAAGTATGTGGATCAAGTACTTTATCAACTGTATCATTGGTAAACATATATACCAGAACACATTTATAAAATCTGAAAATTCACAAATATAAAGATGAAATAACAACAAAAAAAATAAAAAATGAAGCAGATTCAAGAAAAGAGTAATGTATTCTAAACAAAACTTAATCATAATACAAATAAACAAACTATATTGATAAAGCTGTACAGAGGTAGTAAACCATATAATACTAAAGCAGATTTTGTTCCAGCAAGTATATTGTAGTTTTTGATAAATATTGAAAATCATTTTTGAACTTGTTCCAAAAGGTAACATAAGGCACATTCATAGAAAAATACTTGAAATTATTAGAAAAATGTTTAAACCAACATAGTCACCAGATTTTGCCCATGGGTTGATGCCAGCAATTTTCTCCCATCTAAATTCCCCATGTGAATTCATCTTCTGCTTCAATTCTCAGCATCTTGTGTTTTTTGGCCTTCCTCATTTCCTTTTGCCCAGTGGGTTCCATTTCAGGGATTGTCTCATGATGTTGTTTCTTGGTTTCCAGAGTGAGTGCCATATCCGTTTCCATTTTTTTCTTTTTCTAAATTTGGACTCTTTCTGCGTTTTTCTTCCCAAGCATGTTTCATTGCTTATTTTTTCAGGCCACCAGATGCCAAGCATTTTCCTGTTTTTGAAACTATCTTTTGTATCAAGCTCTCTGTGAATCTCCACATTTCTGAAACATATTGCAACACTGCCTTAACATTAGATTTGAATATATGTAGCTTATTTGTAATTTACATTTCTCCAACTTTCTGGAGTTAATTAGGCCTTAGAACAAGTAGCTTTTACCAGAATCACAGAAGTAGTTGCAACCCATTTTGGATCAATAGGCATCCCAATCTTCCAGTATTTGGATGATTGGTTAATCGACAATGACCAACTAGAGTTCCTCAGACTAAAGCTGTCTTGCTGTTTGTGCATAGTCACTTAGGCTTGGTCTTCTGCCAAACATAGAGAAATCAAGAGATTGTCTAGGGATGAATTTCCTCACAACCGGAAGATTAGTCCATGTCCCTCAGGCTAGAATAAATATGATTCTGTCCCTGTTGGAAAAACGGAGAGTTGAGACTATGTTGTCAGCTTGTCGTTTCCTCTCTGTGCTTGGGATTTCGAACTCCACAGTGTACCTGGTTGTCCAAGGCAGACTGCACTTACATCCTCTCCAGTTTTTCTTTGTAGCACAATGGGACTCCTTGAATTCTCTAATTTCTCTTGATTGGTATTTTCACTATCATCTGTTTTGGTGGACATTTCAGGACCAGCTTCTAATGTGAGTCATCGTGCACTCCTCTCTCTCTCTCCCACATTCAGAGTGGAGTGTCATAAATAAATTGAAAACTTATATTTTGTTTAATAAGTTTGTGTCTTGAAATCACTAGTGATGGATATGATACTATAAATCTGTTTGCCTGACAAATCCATAAATTCTATTATAGGTCACATACCAGTATAAAAATAGTAGCCCAGAATTATAAAATTCATAATAACCCATAATATGTGAATTCAACAAGGCTAAGAAATGAGCAAATAGAGTCAGGTGACACTTAACATTATTAACAGTAATCTTGTCACATTCAAAATAAAGTCATTACTACCTTTACAAACCAAATGATTATTTCCCCATGTGCACTAGAGGTAACTTGGGAAATGTCCATTTGGAATTAGATCTGGCTGATAGAGAAAGAAAATATAAATCAAATCAAAACTATTTTTACATTAAACACATTGTGTTTATACAGCAAAACAGAAAATATAATACAAAGATATGTCTTTTAATTTATGGTTTGCAGGCACCATAAAATTCATGAAAACGAATCCTACAAAAATGGTGAATTCATGGTGTAGTAATTGTGTTAATTAACAAGTAAATTTGGGGCAGGCAGCACATCCTGTTTTTCCTATTCAGCAGGACCTCTGAAATATAAATGATGGTCCACAAAAAATTATGGTTGTAAGATTCCATTTTATGGGGGTGCCTTCTAAGGCCAATTTATTTGCATTTCTATTTGAAAAATATGTAACAGCTTTACTCCAGAGTTTTGTGGTGTATTTTCCAGGACGACCAGCAACATTATATGACACCAGTGATGTGGATTGGGCTCCATCACTTAAACTAGGATATGACTCAGACAGCACCCAGGAAAAGATAAGGTATGTTTTCTTTAATTTCTTCAATTTTGTCTCACTTAAGATAGCAGATGGAACAGAGACACTATTTCTTTGTTCATTGTATGACCTGTGGCATTTGCATCAGTTATATTGTGACAGATTTGTGAGAATGGTTTTGAAAGTCATGTAACACCATAATGTGGTTCTCATGTAAGACGTAACATATTTATCTTTGTCACACAGCTGGTACATTTTACATATATTTCTCACCCATGCGACAAAGAAATCTAGCTGTTTTGCTCACCTTAATTTTCTTATCTTAGTCTAGTCATCTCAGACCAGTTGTCTCTGTCAAGGTGTCCACGCACTCAGAACTACTTTTAAAAGAAAGAAAATATTGTTGTCTTTTGCTGTGCCTGACCACAGGAGTCTGATGTTTTATCAATAAAGTAAGATGAAATCTCTGACAACATGAAATCGCGTTATCGGTACTATTTGATTTCATGTTAACAGAGATTTTGTCGTACTTTATTGATAAAACGTCAGACTCCTGTGACCTGATGTTGTTTTAGAAACAGACAATAATGACAACAACAAATATATAACAAAAAACTTAGTAACTTAAGGTCAATCCATCTTTGAGAACACACCATAAAAACATTTCTCGAGAGACACACACACACATGAAGTTGAACTAGTTGGTATTTTGCTAGTTAATTTCACACAGCATGGTCAGTTTTATCCTATATGCAGGTGTAACTCGGTATATGTTCGGGGCAGCATCATTAAATGTAGCTAAAGCTACCTAACTAGTTTTAAATACTTCATTTGAAACAAATTATATACTATTAGCTACATTTAATGACGCTGACCTGAAAATTGACTGTGCTACAAATAGGATAAACTTCTCAATGCTGTGTGGCATGAACTATGACATAAAACACTGATCCGTGCACATAGACTAGGCTTACACACTTCATAGCCTCGTGGAGAGACAAATAATATAACCCCTTGACTGGAATTTCCTTGTCTTGGTCCAAAACCCCAACAAAGATTATATTAACCAAGGGACACTCAGGCTATACACATTACCAGCCACAAAAGTCCCAACTCTCAACAGTTATAGAGAACTCAGTAACAACCATAAATGTGTTATATCAAACATGCTTTCTTTCATCTCCATGGTGTCCCAGCTGAATCCAAAATATATCTATAATCTTTAATGACAAATAATGCACTTTAGCGACTTACCAGCCAGAAGCAGTGCTTTATCAATCCAAACACAATAATCCATATGCAAATTTCACTGTAGCACTTGCCATATTTCCAAGACAGAAAAATACATTTTCAAAGAATCCGTGATAATTCAGCACATGGTTATCCACTAGGGTCCTTATTTGAAGGGTCTTTCATACACAGGGGTGATTTTACAATCAGTATTAATTACAACATGGGTATGTTACAAACAGTTTCACCTCTTCCAAAGAAAAGGGGAGTTATATACGATAGTGACACAGATCTCTAATTACCCATGAATAATCTAATGCAACATGTTACTCTTCGTTACAGTTTGTACTAAGTATAACTACAGTAGATATGTGTACCCAGTATCATTTCATTATTTACAATATAACTTTTCAAAATTGGAACTGACGAAAATGAAACATTTTCATGTAATTAATATTAATTATTTATTGTTAATTTCATATAACATCCATATATTAAATGTGATTATACCTCATTACTATGAAATGTTTTATGTTGTTAGTTTTCTTTGCTTACGTGCATAAACTGTGTACTTCAGATGCAATGATCACACCACAGCCCTCATTAAAATATTTGTACTAATGAGTTGCATGTAAACATTTGGACAAGAACTATATTTCACTAGGAAAATATTGGGTGAGAAAAATAATCCTCATGATGCAATGCAATGATCACACCACAGCCCTCATTAAAATAATTGTACTAATGAGTTGCATGTAAAGATTTGGACAAAAACTATATTTCACTAGGAAAATATTGGGTGAGAAAAATAATCCTCATGAGTAATGCAACCCCATGACTGAGATTTCCTTGTCTCAGTGCAAACCCCAGCATAGATTTTATATATCACGAACTGGCACAAGTTGGGAATTCAACCAGTGTATTAATCTAATCAGTGACTACATGGACTTTCCTCATGATCATCCTAACACACACACACACACAGTGTGACCCGGCTCTTGCACACTTTGTTATGACATGAATGCATGTATAACATGATCATGTACATGTACTTTCCTCAAATGCAAAAAAAATCTTTCTAAAAAGAATGAAAAATAACTTGTAAAACGTTTATAATTTTCAGGAAGAGATCACATGAATTCTAATATAAGACTATCATGGCATGGCTCCAGAAATTTCATATACATACACTTGTATATGTATTTTCTCATACACAATGAAATGTTGTTTTTTTCTTCTTAAAAGTATGGAAAATAGCTTGACTTGTGCCTTTTTTCCTCTTTGGTAAGAAAATATACCATCTGGTGATTATATTAGGCAAAATTATTAGATATTTTATCTTTTTTATGTACAATCTTGGGTTTGTAGTGACAAAATTCAGAAGGACCTTGAAAGGAAGATGCAGACTGGATATAAAATGCACTGGAATCTATCGATTGTTACATAAACAAATTCTTTGTTAATATAATTACAAACTGTCATAATATAAATAGTGCACTGTTATATCATAATCCATTTATGCCAACATATTGCCAGAGTACTGTATGCTGTGATACACTCCAATAGTACTGGTTCCAGGACTATCTACAATTGACCTACCACTGAAGGCAGGAAAAATAACTGCTACAGTTGACCTGGTTCTAGAGTGTAAGACATCAACCTTGATATTTATGCTTTGGTGCTAAATATCAGGATCGATTGTCTTTCATTGTAGGACTACAATCGACCAGGTGACTGCTAATTCCCTTTGTTTTTTAATGTACAAAAACAAATAGTTTTTCTGATACTGAAAAGAAAACTGATTACCTTTGAAGCACTTAGCAGTCAATGTTCAGTACATATTTGATGTTGGCAACACAATAAGAAATGGGCATTTGTTGGATCCTCCAAAGATGTCTTTCTGCGATGACTTAAAACATGCACCCTTCATCAAAGAAAGCCAACTACATTCTTCAATAAAAAGAAAGAACCTTTCATCAGAGGAAGTCAGTACCATACTTTAAGCAATTATATCTGATGGATTGTTGCAATTTCCAAAGTGACTGGAACACATTTATTGTGCTGTGAAAGTTCCTGTTTAGCACGAAAAGAGTTTATGATTGCAATTACTACCAATGGCAGCATAAGACACATATTCAATTTCTACTCTTTTGAAACCTTAGATATCTGGCCAGCAAGTAAATTAAAGATATGGTGTCTCACAAAGATGTTTGTTAAAGTTTTTAACTTGTTCATGTTTTTTCATTTCCCTTTGAATAGCCTCATCCCCTGGGTACCCTTGGTAGCTATCTCCAGCTGATCAAAATCTATGCCAATTTAAGTACATGTACATGTAGCATGTAAACATCTATAGTCATGTGCTACTGGTGACAATACATTAATAATCCCAGTAAATTGTTTTGTGATAATTGGATATAGATCAAATGAGAACTACCATTTTGTGTGTGTTACTTGTGTTTTCTAATCGGATGTGACTGATACATGAATTTTATAACATGTGATCTATATTTGAATTCATGGATTTTACATAGACATATACAGTACTTAACGGATTATGGATTGTACTACACCAATGTAAGTTGTCAATATACAAGTGTATTTCAGACTAGTTTGTCTTCATTTAATCAAAAGCACATATCTTTGAGTCTACTTTTATTCCCCTCCCCCCCCCCCATCAATTTTTGGGGGGTTATAGATCATTTTCTTCAGCTTGCTGACTTATTTGGTTATTACATGGTTTAGTCTATACCATTGTTGGGTTTTATGGGCTCCAACCGCCATATTACAGTGAAGTCACACTGTGTTTTACTTTTGTCTTTGATTGTAGATTGTAAAGATCATTTATAAATGGCATTACTTAACTAACTTTTTTGCATGATTGTATATTGTACTATAAAATAATGCAAACTTATTGTCATGGCTTTTGACCCTAAATGGTTCTTGAAGACGTACCTGGTTTATGTCTTGTGTGTAAGATAAAAATATTTTGTTTGCTGATGCTCAAATTAAGGTTTACTTTTTTTAAACAGAAATTTTGATGGTTCTGGAAGAGAACTTTTCATCCACATCCTGGTCATTTTATTGTTTCTTAGATTTTTCAATAAGAGTATTGTCATCAAAATTATTCATTCCTACTTTAAGTTCAGTTGTAGTCAGAATTAATTTGATAGGAATTATTTGTTTAAATTAGTCATTGGAGTTAGAAAGTATTCATTGACATTTTGGATTAAAGCATTATTTTGTGACTATTATTAATTCATTCAAAGACATTCTGGATTATATCATTGTGATACATAAAGACTATTGGCACATAAGCATATTCTAAACTGTATTTCATTCTGAACACCCTATACTCTTGGACTTGCGATAGAACTTTTATGATTAGGTTCTGTGTTACTGGCCCCCTACCAATATGACAAGCATTTAAATGGCATCCTGTAGGAGTATATTAACGTACCTCACTTTTGAAAAGAATGTAGACAACTGACAGAAATGTAATCTAACCACAGCATTCTTCCAGATCACAAAATACAAATATTTGGCCCCAAAAATAGCATCCAGTCAATTGATAAGTACAGCCAAATAAGCACAAATCACTACTGGCAAATCTCATCAAGACTTATACATCTGGTACAGTTTCTGCATCTACAAATGCTCCCTTCAGAGAAATATCAGAGAATAGGAATACTGTTTATTTTGCAAAATCCAGTACTGCATCTGTGGTGAATGTTCATGGTGGAATCAACACACTTCTCAGTGAAAATATGTATACTGTATATACATGTGCTTCATTATAAGCCAACTCAGCTTTAAGTCTACCCAAAATCTTTAGAGCTACGAAAAGACAATTTCTCTTTGACCTGCCAGTAAGTTGGGCTGTATTTTGCAAGTCAGATCTATCTGAAGGGGTGACTTTTAGTCATTGAGTCAGAGATGCACTTTGGAAAAATAGAACCAAACTGTATAGATAGCTAGATTGAAAAAATAGAGACAAAACCACTGTAAAATACAGTTATATTATTGAATGGAATAGGTCACAAATAATTGATAACCTACAATTTGTCCATCTTCATGTAATTAAATCCAATAAAATCCATTTATGATTTTTTATTCACATATAGGTCACATACTAGTATAGTTCTCAATGATCTGGTTCACAATTTCTAATTAGAATGGTTTTCATTTTACATAGCTACTCAAAAAGTGTATTATTTTACATAACCAATTAAAAAGTGTTAGTGTTTCATTTTAATTGAGTAGTTTGAAAAATCATCATTTTGCATAGTTAATTTTAAACATCATTTTATGTAGCTAATTAAATATATTATCATATTTACATGACTAATTAAAATGATTATCATATTTCATAACTAATTAAAAGATAGGCATTTTATTATGACTAACTAAAAAGATTGCAGTTTTATGTGACTTATCAAAAGGATAATTTTACATGACTAATTAAAGGATTATCTATTCAGATGACTACTTAAAGACTGTGTCATTTTACATAACTAATCAAGTACTAAAGAAACAAGAAACTATAAACATAATACATATATTTATCTACTGATCACCTGAACACAGCTTCAATGGTCATCACTGCCATGGGCATTTGCATTCATATTCATTGGTTTAGAGGTTTATTGTCATCTTAATAGGATCTGTATTGTACAATAAAATAATTACATTTTTATATAGGATACATTTGTTGTTCACTGTCAAGCTGGGGATCATCTGTATAAGGTACAGATTAACTACATTCATTTTGAATAGTGCCAACTTTAGAGTACTGCCTGAATTAGAAAAAACATGGCAGTTAAGATTATGAACAATATGGTGGGACATTTTTGTTCTCTGAATATATTTCTGGTTCATTGTGTTTAATTTTTATGACTTGTACCGTTGGTAAACAAAGCTCATGTTTTCATGATATCTCTGTTGGTAAATAAAACTAAAGTGTTCATGAAATCTTTCACTGTTCTCTACCTCATAATATCGTATGGAGAATTAATTGGTACACATAAATCACTTTTACAAGAATCAATATGTACATTGTTGATTTTCAATAATGATTAAAGTAAACCTTCTTCAACAAGTGTAAAATGTTTCTGATCAATAAGTATGATGTATTGTTACTTGAAATGAAGTATTACAACTGTATAAGCTTCTAGTGAAACCTTTACAAAGAAACTTAGGATAAGTGGTTATTATCGGATGAATGTTTTCTTTGCTATTCTTCTTTTATTTGGTCTAAAATATGATCAGAGGACAAAGTTAGTGTGCAGGAGTTTCTTGTGACCTTGATTATTTAGGAAAGTGTTACTCTTATAACTACTGGGATATTGGTGTTTCTTATTTGACTTAACTCGCTTGCATGTTGCTAGTAGTTTTCTTTTAGCACAGATGTAGTCATTTAGAAGTTTGCATGGTAAATAAAATTAGTTGCATACTTCTGTCTTTGGAAACAGATTTCAACCCAGAAATGCTGTTGACAATATTAGTTAAAATTTATTTATAGTAAGACCAAAGGCAGAAAAGATGGTAGCTTGCCAACCAAGAAAGGAAAGACGAAAACCCGCAAGAAGTTACTTGAGACACCCCAGGGAAAAGATTATTCTGGTATTAGTCCACTAGATTTTGTGTACAGTCAGGAGGAATACAATAAGTTTCAGTCGGTTCTAGAAAATAGCTGCAAAAGAAAGAGACCTGTGACAAGATTTAATTTTGGACAGAGCAGTGAAGAAACAAAACCAGGTCCAACAGTTATGAAGTCTGCTTCTACTAATATGACAAAAAAGGAATTCATCCTACCACAGGTAAGCTGCAAAACTTAATTAAAACATTAAAGTCTGTTGACTATCTAAAATTGGGATGTTAAAATGTTGACATAGCTGAAAGTATATTTTCATAATAGGGCATTGTTGCCATTGCAATATATATATATATATATATATATATATATATATATATATATATATATATATATATATATATATATATATATTTTTGATTGATTTTTGCTTGGGAGTAAGTTTTGTTGTTTTACCAAAAAGAGGACATTTTCATTGTTTCTTAAATTTGTGGAATGGGGAAACAGTCCTACCGTTTCCATGCAGATTGAGTCTTTCAATTTATGGTTTGTAGTAATCAAGAAACCCATGAAAATGTATACCACACAAAAAATAGTAAATCCTCAGTATGCACTGTCCACGTGAGCTCAGTTGTCAGCTAAACCAACATTACTGATAAAGCTTGCCAGTAACTTCCCATGTGTCGGTCGTTATTTCTGGGGGTTTTCCTGACTCCTGCTTCACCAAATAAACTGGCAGCCACATATAGTCTATCATTTGCTCAAAAATGGCATTAAAACCATAAAAACCAAACCAAAATTGTTGATTAGGCTTAGTGGTTAAGTTATTTCCTTTTTAGTTAATAAAATTAACTACAAAGGGAGTCTTTTGCTACCAATAATCTTTGTATATGCATGAAACAGGTGTATAAACCGTTGTAGATATCGTATTGGTCACTTAAGTCTCAATATGAGATCAAATGTTAGAAGATAAAAAATTTCATATCACAGAAATACATCAAGGATTTATGGACCACTCCAGTGGTCTAGTGGTTAGAGCATCTGCCTCAGATGCGAGAGGTCATGGGTTTGATCCCTGGTCGAGTCATACCAAAGACTTACAAAAATGGTACTAACAGCTGCCTCGATTGGCACTCAGCATTAAGTGGTTAGTGTTAAGACTGGTCAACCTGGTGTTAGGATAATGTGACTGGGTGGGACATGTGCTACATGTCTGTGGTATGATGCCCTAGTGCTAGACATCACTGTTAACTGCCACACTGCAGACATCGTAGCGATATGATTGAGCAATTGTTAAAGCTACATTAAAATTCCAAATCACACACACACACACTCTTTTACAAATTTGAATGTCCATCAAAATGAATGGAACAATTGACTCAGAGAACATTGTTTCCAACACAGAATTTGTATGGAAGTTCTGTGTGATGTCACATTTTGATTCGTTGAGGTTGTATGATCAGTGTAACAATGTTGATACCTAATATATGTCACTGGAAGTGGTTGGATATTCATGTGAAAGGATTATTACTGGATGAAGAAATTCCATATTTTCTGTAATGTATTTGTGACCAGATATTTTCATTAGTTGATTTGGAACAGGAGACAGTGGAAATTGTATCACATAAGAGACATTAGATCGTTTGAGCTATTTTACTGTGTAAAAATGCTGTGGTTTGATAGTCCTAATGTTCTGCCATTTGAGAGACTGGTTTATGTCTACATTCTTCTATAAACATAGGTGAGTGTTTTGGCTTCTAGATGTTAACATTTAAACCACTCTTTTATGTAGGGTGAATTCCTTGTCTAAGGAATACTGCATATCCCTCCCCTCATGCACACTATCATTGGACCAGTACCCTTAATTTTATTTGTTGTTGATATTGTTTGGGGTTCATAGCCAGTTTTCAGCACATGATAATCCATGGCATAATGAATCCACATGGGTTAAATTCACCATATTCAGAAAGACGTGACCTTTTTTTCTCATTTCCTATTTGTCGGTTGATTTAAAAATTGCCACCAAAATATTCATAGTATTAATAAAAAGAAAAGGTTCCATAAGGCGGGGTAAAGAAAACTCCCACGATAGCAGCCAATCAGTAGAGAGAATATTGTGCAAGAATTTCATGGGCTTATTTTGGACCAATCAGAATCACATATGTGGTATGTTAACATGTGGTAATATCAGCAAGATTAAACTGCACATTCTGCATGTAAAGTGTACAGACTATGTGATAATACATATTATTTGATAATGAGGTATGGAATAATTATTACTTGCTTACGAGAAAAGTGAAATGACAGAATACATAACAATTAACCCCCGATTCACATGTACGTGTATATTGCATTCCTGAGAATCTCACATACATCAGCTTCAGTCCATCGATCAGTGGGAGGCTGTACCTTCATCCTGGTCGGACACATAAAAATGGTGGTCCTACTTGGAAACTCATTCTGTGTTTTCACGTATATATATGAATGCTGAGCGTTTTTGTATGATTTTCTGCTTGGGTGTGTTAATATGCATAAATGCAAGGCGATGGAAAGTCAATAGACATAGATTGTAAGTTTACTGTATTATTTGGTAATGAGATAGGTGAAGTGACAGAATATCTGCATCCTAATAAGATGAACTAAGTGACTGAATATATATGTGATAATGAGATGAGTGAAGTGGCTGAATATATATTTGATAATGAGATGAGTGAAGTGGCTGAATATATATTTGATAATGAGATGAGTGAAGTGGCTGAATATATATTTGATAATGAGATAGGTGAAGTGACAGAATATTTATTGTTTCACAATGAGATAGGACAGGTGAAAGAACAGAATATAAATTTGGTAAGTGACTGAATATATATGTGATAATGAGATGAGTGAAGTGGCAGAATATATATTTGATAATGAGATAGGTGAAGTGGCAGAATATTTATTGTTTCACAATGAGATAGGACAGGTGAAAGAACAGAATATAAATTTGGTAATGAGCTAGGTGAAGCAGCAAGAATATACATTACTTGATATTGAGTTGGATGAAGAGACAGAACATTTTATCACAGTGTTCAGTTTAATATTTTTTTAATATTATAACATGTTAACATATCACTTCAGTTGTTTCTGATTGGTCCAAATTAGTCCATGAAGTTCTTGTAGATTATTCTCTTCACTGATTGGCTGCAGTGGTGGGAAAATTTTCTTTATTTTGTCTTTTGGAACTTTTAATATTTACTAATACTATGAACTTTTTGGCAGCCATTTTTCAAATCGATTGCCAAAACATAATTGGGGAAAAAATGTGATGTCTTTCTGTATATATTACGAATTCATCCTACATGGGCCCATTACACCATGGGGACACTCTTAATAACTTCTTTGGTGTGTGCTATTTTTTATGATTTTTGAGCTTACGAAAGTTTCTCCAGTTATAATTTTCTGATTGCAAAATTGGGGTATTATTTTGAATACAGTGAATTATTGCAATATTTGTTTATATCTGAATTAGATTTCACCTTTGGAACTCGAGCTTTGACCTATAATTTTGTCTTAAACTCTGGCAATCTAGTTGATTAAAATTTGTATGGCTTAAGTTCCATCAGTCATAAGCCAGACAATTTGATGAAAATGAAGACTTGAAAGTGCTAAATTAATTATGCATGACCAGGTAGTGTAAAATGGTTACAACACTGTTTCATAAACTTTATTTAAAATCATGTTAAGTCTAAAATTCAGTGTACTTAGCACGAACATTGGCACTGGTACTGGATTCAAAGATGTAGGTAAGTAAATGGTCCTTCCATGTTGTAGATGTTTGTTCATCACTTTGTGTGACATCATGCTATATATATATATATATATATATATATATATATATATATATATATATATATATATATATATATATATATATATTATATATATATATATTAGAACCTGTTTACTGCAGCTCATAAAACTAATATTTTCACTTGACTATAGACTAGTTGTTCTCAAATGAAAATAGTGCTGCTTGGACATCCAATATGAAATTTTTGTTATTGATATCTTTCAGAATGAATAGTCAAATTAATATGTGCTTTTCACTGAAAGACTTTTTATGATGTCTTGTATATCCTCAATAAAAATGGTGCTAGTTTGATGACCAATATGGTTGTCAGAGTTGCCATCTTGAGAACCTTTTTATCACTATTGTTGTAAAATACATGGTCACTAAAAGACTTCTTAATGGTGTCTTATTCATTCTAAATGAATTTGGTGTATGTTTGATGTTTAGCAAAAACCTTCTAAGGTTTGTACCTCTTGTGATGGATCATTTCCTCAGTATGTTGGTGGCCCCGAATGGCTGAGTGGTCTAAAGCACTCTCCGTTACAGATCACTGCCATCTCACTTCTGTCTGTGTGGGTTCGAGTCTCGGATTCGGCCAATGTGGGTATGTGAGAAGGCTTGCCAGTAGCTTCTCGAGGGTCAGTGGTTCTTTCCGGGGATTTCCCTGGTTCTTCCTCCACCATTATTACTGGCCACCATGTATAGCCTATCGTGTGCTGAAAAATGGCGTTAAACCCTAAAACAACAACAACAACATCCTCAGTATGTTGAAACTATGGTTGAGTGTTATAATAAGTAGAAATATTATGATGTGGTTGTATTATAATTCTGTACATGTATACTGTTATTTAATCAATCTATTTCAGCCATCGACAGAGAAAGATGCACAACCCAGGCATCAGATCTTGAAGGAGTTCAGGGTCATAGAAGGTGATTTAGGAGGGTCAGTCCCTCAAGAAGAGGTCCAGAAACAAAACTGTGCTGATAGACCTAATGGCAGATGCCCTTATCTGATTGTGCTGTGTGTTAGTATGGAGCAAGAGAGAGCTATCAGGAAGCTTTTTAAAGCCATGTGTTGGCCTTACAGATTAAAAGGTAACATTGATCACCTCAGCAACTGCAGTAGTGGTAAGGGCTATATAATTACTTGTGTGTATCAATATATTAACTCCATTAGTGACAGGGGCTCTGTAATTACTCCTGTGTGTATCAGGACAGTAACTCCATTAAGGACAGGAGCAGGACATTCCCCCCATGTCAATTACCCCCCTGCAACTACCCCCCTGCCATTACCCCACATCAGTTACCCCCCCCCCCCCCCCCCCCGGTATATTACCCCCCTGCCATTACCATAGCTGCCAACCCTCACAAATTTGGTGTGAATTTCACGACTGTTTTAGTGATTCACGGATTCACGCCGTAAGTCAAAAATTCACGAATTTTCCAATCCTCAATTATTTTAAATCTTTAATAAAATAACCGATTTCCTGTTAAGCGCTAGTCGTGATATTCGCAGTTGCCGAAACGGTCCGGTACTGCTGGTCACGATATTAGTAGATCTACAGTCGATTAGTACAGTTGGCCCGGTAGCAAGCATTTTAACCTCTTTTAATCTATATGTATAAGAGTAGTTTTACAAATGCTTTTGAGAGAAACTGGGGCTTAACCGGAAATTTGCCCCGTGCATGCGTCAAAACACTGATTTGAGTTACCGTTCAGCCTCGCATATAAGATTTTGAAAATGTCTTCAGGGGGCAGGGTCCAGTTTTTATGTACAAATTTAATGCCGCAATCAGCAACCTAGTATAAAAAATCATAAAAAATCAAATACACAAGTGAGGTCAAAAAGGTCCATATTTTTAGATACCTATATTAAAACAAAGCATAAGAATAGTATTCACTTGACCAGAGAAGTCAATGGCAGTTCATAGCAGAAGAGGTTTATGCACCCCAACCCCTATTTTATACCTGCATTTTTCACATCCAAATGCCATTTTTGACAGCATGTAGTGCTCACAGTGCAAACGCAAGCCCTTTCCCTGGACGAAAATTTTGAAAAACATTGTCTACTAAATAGTTTGATGCAATTCAGAATAGTTGTCATCCAAGCCGTTTTTGAGATACTCGGCTTGCCTTGAACCCACGTGTCTACTGCTATGGGAGGCTAGCTCTTCTTCCTAGCCAACTATTGGTATTTCACTATCAACATACTGCAGAGCAACTATGGAAGGTGTACATGCCTGACATCAGTTTCAAGAACAACACAAGCCCAAAACACCTAGTTCACAAATATATCCATATCTGTAAATAGTAAACAATAATAGCTGAAAAAGTCACACCATAGCCTGAAGTTAAGAAATTTGCCAGGGGCCAATTTACGAAACTGGACCCTGCCACCTTAAGGATTTGGCTCAAAATGGTTTATGTCAAAAGTTGTGTACATATCACATATTTAGACATTATCTAGTACAATGGTATAAAGGAAAACTTTTTGTGCACAAAACTAAAAATGGTATTATGCTTTTAAAAGTTACCTATTTGCGGCAAAAAGCACTGCATTATTTACATTGTGAATTATGACTGACTGCATTTCTTGAAAGATTTCAAATTGTTTGCAACCTACAATGCTCTTGGTCTTTGTTTACCACCATAGCATCAGTACAAAATCAAAATTCCTTTACAATGTTTCATGAATGTCAAGAAGAGATCTGGAAGTTATAAATTTTAGGAGGGAATAACAGAAATGCTATGTTAGGTGTCAGTGACAGAAGTGAAAAGTTTCTCTAAACTCTTCTAGCAAACTTAAAGAAATCACACATTTAAGTAAATCATGTGCTTTAGAAGTACTCTTAGACTGATATAAAAGAAGTGGTTCCTAACTTTTCATTATCATTCTGGAGATGCTAATAGCAACATCAGTGTTGTGTCAGTGTATATTGTTGGGGGGGGGGTAATTGCAACACAAGTCTAGCTAGTCTGGAAAAGTCAAAGTTTAATCAATTAACATTAGACAATGCTGGAATATTGATATACTGATGTGTAGGACCCTAAAACTTACAAAGAGTGACATATCAAATAAATTCATTGATACATAGCCAATGAAATTGACCATACATATACAAATTACTCAATACAGTTTAACAGAGAAATTTCTTCTCAGACACCAATTTACTGACAACTGACTTTAATGTTTTCTGGAGTTTACAAAATCATAGTAAATAATAAGATAAGGTATAGAACAAATATTTATAGTGGAAAATCCAGTTAAAGGTAAAAAGCATATCACCGGCTTGGCTTTTGATAAGCACATACCATAAAACAACTCCTGCTGAAGCTAAGTCTGTCCATCAAAGTCACTCTCTTGTGCACTTAGATCAGAATGAGTATCTGGATGAGATTGAAGCTATTGTTTCTTTCAGCATGACTAACCGATTAATCCTAATCTCTTACTATGCAAACTGACACCTGCAAAAAGAAAAGAAACAAGTGATATTGATGTACTTTTAACGTTCAGTGAAAACATAAGACTTTCAGAGGAGAAACTGTATGTGCATTGTCAAATGCATGAAGCTGCCACTTAATTTTAAGCTTTTCCCCCTTTGTTAACTGAACCTAGAAATTTCAAGATATATACATAACATTGAAACATTTTCTATTATCACCCAAGTGTGAGATGTGAATCTCTTATGTCAACTTCAGAGTGGGGTCATGAAGGTAAAAACTATGTCGGTGTGCTAAAACTTTCATTCTTCTCACCAAAATATAGCAAGTAATATGCCATATGCGTCATTATTTCTAAGACCGTTCCACTGGTGACATTCAATATTCACAACAGTATGTTTATATTTGATTCCTCTGAATTCTATCTGCTCCTGTGGAGTTAAATTACTTTAAAGAATACATGTTGACATGCTATGTAATTGTATAGGTGTGTCTGTATTGAAATGTGAATAGTATTCATAAAAATAGAGGTGCAAAACCTTGACAGCTACAGAAAGTGCAAGACAATACATTATGGTTACCATTTTGTTCTCATATTTAGTAAGTTATATCCAAAATATGCTATTTTGTCATGATGTAAACAGTTCTCACATGGAGGTACAAAACACAGTTACCTCCCTCTCCAAAGAACATCACATACAACACTAAGTAATATATGGAAAAAGGAAGGAGATATAATAAAGCTAATGCATAAAAGTTATTTAAATATACACAAAGAAACAGAAAAGTATAATAGATGTGGCTGACTGCACCATCAAAAAATGATCAATTTTCCTTAAGGGGGCAGGGTCCAGTTTTTATGTACAAATTTAATGCCGCAATCAGCAACCTAGTATAAAAAATCATAAAAAATCAAATACACAAGTGAGGTCAAAAAGGTCCATATTTTTAGATACCTATATTAAAACAAAGCATAAGAATAGTATTCACTTGACCAGAGAAGTCAATGGCAGTTCATAGCAGAAGAGGTTTATGCACCCCAACCCCTATTTTATACCTGCATTTTTCACATCCAAATGCCATTTTTGACAGCATGTAGTGCTCACAGTGCAAACGCAAGCCCTTTCCCTGGACGAAAATTTTGAAAAACATTGTCTACTAAATAGTTTGATGCAATTCAGAATAGTTGTCATCCAAGCCGTTTTTGAGATACTCGGCTTGCCTTGAACCCACGTGTCTACTGCTATGGGAGGCTAGCTCTTCTTCCTAGCCAACTATTGGTATTTCACTATCAACATACTACAGAGCAACTATGGAAGGTGTACATGCCTGACATCAATTTCAAGAACAACACAAGCCCAAAACACCTAGTTCACAAATATATCCATATCTATAAATAGTAAACAATAATAGCTGAAAAAGTCACACCATAGCCTGAAGTTAAGAAATTTGCCAGGGGCCAATTTACGAAACTGGACCCT
Source organism: Sinohyriopsis cumingii (assembly GCA_028554795.2). Taxonomy (NCBI): domain Eukaryota; kingdom Metazoa; phylum Mollusca; class Bivalvia; order Unionida; family Unionidae; genus Sinohyriopsis; species Sinohyriopsis cumingii. The sequence goes on from CM068830.1 coordinate 55,186,213, forward strand.
GCCACCTCACCACCAACGAAAAAGAAATGTATTACTCAAAAAGTGAAGTTTAATTTGGAATATAAAAAAAATTGGCCGTGCATTCTGCCATTAAACATTGATATTCATTCATGCTTTTTGTGCTCAGTGTGTCATTGCAGAGACGATGTGAGGAAGAATGTCGGTTGCAAAAAAAACACGTCAAAGTTGGGAAAATTAAGAATTTGCAGATTTCATCTCTGGAATATTTTAAACCATTTGCGGAAGACCTGCAGGCTACCAACGCTGAAGCATTATTTGTGAGTTTTCTTGTCGAACGCAATCTACCTTTATCAGCTGGAGACCATGCTAAACATTTGTTCTGACAAATGTTCCCGGACTCGAAAATCGCTTTTTTTCCTGTGTAAGAACCGAAAATGCTGCAGTTCCTGTGCATTGTTCACAGCAACAGTGACAGCATAAGAGTATTTTGTTTAGTGAGGAAAAATAAGACAGATTTTAGGGCCTCCTTAGCTGCAGAAAATTTGTCAGCAATTTTAGTTCCCAACATCAACCTGCAGGCAATAAGTCGGAACTGTTTAGAAAACAAATTTACCATCAAGCAGTTGAGGAAGTTCAATACTGCCACAGTATAATGCCTTGATAAATAAATATTTCTGCATATGTGTAGTGTTTTATATTTATTTTGCGAACTCGATATAGTGTAGTATTGACAGTCAGAGTGGTCAGAGTGGATGGAGTTATTGTCATGGTATTTTTCACGAATTTGTGTCCAAATTCACGACTTTTTATCCCTATTTTCACTAATTGTGAGTCTGGAAGGTTGGCAGCTATGCATTACCCCCCTATCAATTACCCCCCCCCCCAAGCATATTACCCCCTGCCATTAGCATCATTTAGACATACAGATACAAAATCGAACTAAAGCAAATACGACGAATTTAATTAAAGTGTACACAAACACAATCTGATAATCCATGCTCAGTCTATACTATTGTTTTGTCATCAGCTCATTGAATAAAATTCGAGCAGAAATGGTTTCTAATTAAGTGTACACAAACACAATCTGATTAGAGGATTGGCTTCACAACAATAAAAATGATTTTAGCAGTTTAATCTGTGGTCCATCTATACAATTGTGTTGGCTTCACCTCACTGAATATACTTCGAGCAGAAATGGTTTCTAATTAAGTGTACACAAATACAATCTGATAAGGGTATTGGCTTCACCTCATTGAATATACTTAAGGCAAAAATTATTTCTATGTGCATGCTCCAGGAAAACTATATATATATATATATATATATATATATATATATATATATATATATATATATATATATATATATATTTACATACGTTCTTAAAAATATATATCACCAGAAATATTTTTACCATGGATAAAGTTCAGAGTATACGTGGAAAGCAAAAAATTATGCACAATGGATATGTCTATGTAAAGCAGAAAGATTTAGCGGCAGGTGTAATCAGTTACGAATGTGAAAAGCGACGAGGAAATTTATTAGGAGTATCTGAATGTAAAGCAAAGATCAAAGCACTTAGAATACTTGCGAGGGATTGCACATAACATTCAGGTGTAATCTTATAAATATAACATATTTTATGGTAATATAACATTATGATATGATGATTTTACTATTGAATATTCCAGGACAAGTATATGTTTTCAAGGCTGAGATTCATTTACTAAAATAAAAATTTAAAATAAATTCTTTTGAAATTTATTTTAATTTATGATTTACTCTTGGGATATAACAATTATATGGGGGGGGGTAATGGCAGGGGGGTAGTTGCGGGGGGGGGGGGGGGGGGGTAATATACCGGGGGCTAATTTCCTAGACCCATTAAGGACAGGGGCTCTGTAAATACTTGTGTGTGTATCAAGATACTAACTCCATTAGTAACAGGGGCTCTGTAACTACTGATGTGTGTATCAAAATATTAACTCCAAAACCAACTAATGGAATTCTGTAAAATTTGTTGACATTATTGAGGATATTGCAAGAATTATATGGTTACAATTTTTTGCATGTTTTACTAAAACTTCTGGACTTTGGCTATATTGAATATTGCTTATTCTTGGTATTGTATATGTGACAAGTTTTTGGTCTTCTAGCTGGCATCTCTTTGAATTGCTGTGCAGAGATTTCAGTAAGAAATAAATAAGCAGGAAAAGTTAAATAATTAGTGTGGTGGGGGTAGGAGGTGTGGTCGAAACCTTTATGTGGTGATCCAGCAGGAAATGTGTACCCCCCATCCAGGCCAAAATGGTGGTGTTGTGTCAGCCTGAGTTAGACTGTCTTTTCTTGTTTGAGAAATGTGAAATTTATTTGAATGGTTTTTTTTATTGTAGAATTTTGTTTTAAATATTGATAATTTTTGTCTTTGGATTTTTTTGTTCCTGATGACCTTGTGACTTCTGTCCTATTAATAATGAAAATAATCATTCAGGCATTGATTTGGTATTGTACCACAACAGTATGTTCATCTTTATTTGAATGAAATCAATATCACGTAGCTACTTGGCTGATAAGAAAATTATATTTAAATAAGTCATGTAAAAAGAAGCAAAGGACATTGCAGTTTGCTAATTGATAGAATATTAAAGAAAATAAGCGAACTTGAGTTTTATAATAATATATTAACTAAAATCAGCAATAAAAATAATCAGTTTAAGAAGATGATGTATGTATTACAGTGATTGAAAGATACTGTAGGCCGTCTGTTGATACTCTATATGTGCTGTAAATATTAACATAAATTACAGTTTTGTTCATAAAAGAAACTGAAGGAAGTAGACAACCTTCAATAAATGTTCAGTATATGTCAGAATATGTGTTCTGTTCATGTTGTATTTTATGTATATAATGTGCTTTTACCTGTTGTATTTAGATCAAAATGGAAGCAAAATGTTTGACATGTAAATAGGTGCTTCCATATAATGTCACTAACAGGTGATATTCTGCCCATTATACCTGGATGATGGGCAACCTGGTAATTCTCCTATATGCAACCATCAAAATTGACCATTTTTAACAAGGCACATTGAAACAAAATCAACTTATAAATTACTAATCTAGATACTAACAGAAAGCCTGATTTGCCTTCTGTTTGTATGTTTTGTAATAGTATCTTGAGATTCAATGAATTTATTCTAACTCAGAATCTGCCAGTATACCACAAATATGGCTGCTGATGAGGTCATTTGGGATAAATCTATTGTCATTGGTATTGTTTGTTTATTTTATCATTAAGTATCAAATAAACTGTCTTATTCCATCTGAGTTTCATACTGTCCTGATTGTACTAATAGTTTAAAAGTATGACAATTTGTTACAAAGCAGGTTCTGTTACAGGTGACATTATTTCACAAGTATTTACATGTGATGACCACACCTGATTGTGATTGATTAGGCAAAGTAGGAAAGCGGATTAATATTTATAGTTGTCTCTGACATAGATCGAAACAGTGTTCGGCAAGTGGTATCAACAATGCTAAATCAGAAAATACAAGCCTTTTCTATACTTAGACTAATCCGTATCAGATGAAAGAAAATGCTGGTCTTAATAGATGAGTCATCTCCCACTAAATGTAGTGATGTATTAGAAAAGTTGAAAATAAACATGCAAGTAATAAGGGTTTGCAGATAAATTAATATATTAACGACAGGTGGCCCTTGTACATTATCTGAACATTTCAATGGAGAGCTGTTCAATCAGATAACCCATCTAGATAATGAAGTTTACTTATTGACATAAAGTTATATGGTTGGCTTAGTTTTCACTATGCATTTTACACAGTTTCAAATCTGTATAACTTCAATGTTTCTGGATTCGTTTTTATTAACATTTTGTCACATACCCACAAGTATTCCAACAATAAACAATATATGGAAATCTTTATCTGTGAAGGATAAAGTTAATTTCTAAAGAAAGAGTTATACTAATTTATCAATAAAGCATTCTTCTTTTCTTTTGACATTGTCTGATCATAATCTGTCACAGGAACAGCTCCTACTTCAAAAATCTAGCTGCCCAACCTGCAAAATGTTAACAATTTATTTCGGCTTCTCTTTGTAATGAATTTGAAGACTATTTTCCACTAACAGGGATGGCAGTCAGATAAGAGTTGTCTCCCATGGGATAGAGGAATTGGTGCCAAATCCAGTCTTTCACCAGTTACTATGTTCATTTGTGCCTGCTTAGCACACCCTCTTAAGAGGTGTTGCAGGTACCTTAGATGATATTGCTGACCTGGTATTGTCAAAACCTTCCTCATTATGTATGGACTTAAAATATTTCATTCCATGCAACAGTTTGTTTGCAGCATAGCTATTGGCTCCATACATGACTTAGTTCCATAGCTGCTTCCAGTATTCACCAGCTCATGAACAGAGATGCATTTCTGTGCACTTCTGCAAAGCTAAATGTCTACTATAAGGCCACCCAAAGATTTCAATTTAATCTTTAATCTGGCTTTTTTCAAGGCCACACACAGGAAGTCAGGACACAGACTGCCAAAGAGGCAAACCTCATACAAACCCAGATCCCAGACTTTGTTTCACAAGAGCAACCACTGAAGAGGGAAGGGCCACTCTAAGTCTGGGATATCCACTACTAGATTTTATATCTCAGTCCACTTTCCCAGAGTAAGTGATGAGAAGGCAAAGGTAGGGAAGGACTGGTTTTTGCCATTTCTGTGTCTGGCATCCTCCCCACAGAAATGTTGACATACCCATTTCAAACATCCAAGCTGATGAATGACTTATTAAACGCTTTACTATGGAATGGGAGTCTCCACACCTAAATCACCCCAGGGTCCTGCAAATCATGATGGAGGGCTTCCAGATCATGTTCCTCAACCCTCCACTGCTGTGTTAGGTTCTATTCATTGCAGACATCAGCATAATTCTGCAGCAGGAAATAAACTTTGTATAAAAAGAGCAACTGGGATCATTTCGCAACACAAAACTCATATGAATATTTCATAAGTTATCTTGATCAGTATATTAAGGCTCCTTAGTTCAAACTGGAGACCCTGAAATTGGTACTTAGTGCAGTTCAGGAGGGAGATAATGCAGTCAACCTAGATGTGTATGTTCATTTTCCTATACACTTGTCTTCAAGAAAATTACTCAGGCTCACCATGTACCAGTCATCTAGAAAAGATGTCCTGATTTTGTTCCAACTGCACGAATGTCATAAATTATTTCAGAAGGCAATGGGAAATCAAGTCCCTAGATCTCTGCTTTCATGTTTGGGATTTTCTTAGGTGGTGTCCTGATTGACAAGTCCATATTTAAGTTTGCAACATCTCAAGCAGGTTCAGTGTCATTTGTGGACTCTCCAGATGGAATCAACTGTTTACACAAAATGGTCCATTTGCAATTAGTATTCAGACAGATCGACACCTGCTTTGGTTCACCTCTTTGTATTGAGTTGGAAGGAGACGTTTACCAACCTTCATCTTGTCAGTCCCAGGTCTAAAATGAATGGGTAGTCAAGGCCACCTCACATAATTTGAACAGTCTCAACGCATACATATTTCTCTTTAATAAACTCTGATTTCCAAGGTCACTAACAAAGGGATGTAATCCAATACAGAACAAACTTGATTATTCCCACTACGGTGGACAAATTCATTGACTGGTGTTCTCCAGAATCTGGTTAAATATATTCCCTTAGAAAGAAACATTTCTGTGAATAAGTTGGAAGAAGAATTGCTCAGTCAGGAATGTCCACCACATTGAAAGCCTGTAATGGGAAATGGAGAGTCTTCTTCCAGTGTTGCAAGCAGAGAAGCATTTCTCCCTTAAAAATGGTATCATAAATATCTGACTTCTCCTGTACATGGCTTTTAAAGAAAGTTAGCTTATGGCACACTAAAGGGCTACCATTCTGTGATTTGTGACGTTTTGGCATCATACAATACAAAGACCTCTTAGACCTTCTTGCCTTTTAAGACATGAATTGACCAAAGGCTTTGAACCTTGGGTTGAGATGTAACTGTATAAATCACCCTTTGAAGTACTGTCTAGAGCCTCACTGACTTCTCTTTTGTACAAGACCTGCTTCCTTGCTACTTTAGCTAAGCAGGCAAAATCAGTGAAATTTGTGCCATATTAGTCTCCCCAAACATATCATTGGGAAATATTTCTTCTTTGGTCTCATCTTTCTACAGGCATTTTCAGAATCTTGTTGGGGAATTGAAGCGGTACCCAAAGCATATGGAGACAATCCAAAGAGAGAGATCTAACTTGTTCTTTCTGTGAAAAGAAGGAAGCAATGGTATTTACATTCAGGTTCATTCATCCTGGGTAATCTGAGTTGCCTGTTCTTCTTACAAAGAACTAACCCAAGACCATATTAATTTCTTATGGCATCAGGTTTTGGTTGTCACCATCAGAATAGCATTCAGCAAAACTCCTCCCTGACCAACAGACAACTTTTTAGTGCTTTTGTTGCATACATGATCCAAGATAAATGGCTAATGTCTTTTTTGTGGCTTCTGATTGCTTGATTTGTGAGATAGATGTTAGGTTGCCCTCAGTCTTGATATTACACATCTGGCAGTTTATTCATTGTTCTTTTCAAGTACATAATAATAAAACAATTCTATTGGCTCATACTTTTAGTTTATTTAAGCATGCAACAGATTATCAGAGGGTGGTCTACATGTTCTTTTATTGTCTCACCTGCAACATTAAGATAGAGTGTCAAAGTGTTGTGTTGATGTTTTTGAGATTCTGATAATGGTGGGGATAATCATTGTTGAGTTCATAGATGACACATTGCATTCATATGTAGTGGGGATGCACCATTGTCAAAATAACATATAGCACATTGCATTCAGACAAAGTGGGCATACATAATTGTGAAGGTCACAGATAATGCACTGCATTTAGATATGGTGGGGATAGTCAATTTACAGGTCACAGATGATACATTGACTCAAGTACATGGGGATACATCATTATCTAGTCTGAGTTTCCGCTGACCCTTGACAGCCCATTTTTGATATTTGGATGTTTATGTTGGGGTGTAGAGTTAGAGTCCATTGCCTATCGAAAAGTTGGAATTTGCTGACACTGTTTGGTATCAGCATAGGGTAGCCACTTACTAGCCAGCCCAGCAAACCTGAACAACCATTGATTGAGATATACCTGCATGAAATCGATAGGAATATTATTTATTTTCTCAGAAATTGCAAGTATAGCATTCGTTATATCTTTAATCCACTGACAGATGAGACAGAAGTACATCATTGCTGAAATTTGACCAGGATTTTGCCGTTAGTAATTTCATAGTCTTGTGACTACACAAATTTCGCAACCTACATGTCAATGACATCAACAGTCAAGTAGTCACATGATATCAAAAATAACCATTTCTAGTGTTGCTGTAGGAAAACAAATTGAATATATAAATGAAAGTCATGTAATCGTAATAGAAAAAGGAAAGAACATAAACGTCTCAAAATATTCATTCTGAAACAGCAACCGGAAATCTGTAAGTGTTGCAGCAACTTGAAGAAAACCAGATTCACTAAGCGTGAGCAGATATTAATGTGGCAGTCACGAGATACCAACAAAACCATCGCTGACAAATGCTCATTTACTTGTTGAAAATGGTTTTATCCACCTTGCTGTGATACCGACAGGTTTCTGGTCTTTGTTCTCAAAACAAATATTTTGAGAATTAAGTGTGCATTATATTTATTTACAAAAATTATGGGACTTTTAATTAATATTTTCTAATTTCATGTATAACAATTTTGGAAATTTGTTTACTGCTGATTTCACATAACTATTGGATCTCTGATGTTGTTGACAAGTAGGTTGCAAGATTTGTGTAGACATGTGATTAGGAATGCTAATGCCAAGATCAGGTCAAATTTAAGCAATGATGTGCTTTCATCTCATCTGTCAGCAGATTAAAGACATGATGAATACTATGCTCATGATTTCTGAGAAAATAAGTCAAATTCATATCAGTTTCAAACAGGTATATCTTGATGAAAGGTCAAATTTAGTTTGCCATGCCGGTTAGTAAGCGGCTACCCTATGCCGACACCAGATGGTATTGGCAAATTCCAACTTTTAGATAGGCAATGGATTTTGACCTTACACAATATAAATATAAAAAATTGGGTGTCACGGGTCGGAGGAAAACTCAGACTAATCATTAGACTAGTCATTATCCTGGTCACCAATACATCATTGTTTAGGTCGCAGATGATGCATTGCTGTCAGCAAATTCATTAGTTATAATGGTAATGGACCATCTTAACCAATAAACTGATTATCACAATTCTTTTACTGATGGTCTTTGAAATTCTTAATTGATACAAATCCTGATGTTGATTATGATGATGATAACGACAACAACTTATGATAACCCATGCAAGAATAAAGGTATAGTATGTTTGTATTTCTTGTACATTAATAAAATATTATAATAATCTCCACAATAAATGCTAGACAGCAGTTCAGAAAAAGTAAACACATGGGTGAAGGTTCTCTGTCATATGATGGAAATTCCATCTTCAGATTGTACCCACAGGTCAGTCTTCCATATTGTGCAAATCCGTTGAATTTTGCTGGAGTGGGTAGAGTGTTAAAGATGTAAAACTTTTAGTAAGAAAAAAAGTCAATGCATACAGGTACTGAATTTTAAACTTATGATTTACCGTTGATTGAGCAATCAGACGTTTTCATGCAATATTCAGTTCACTCAAGGCTTCTTGGATGTGTTCTGCTGACTCATGAAGTTCGTATGCCACTCCATAATTCAGTGCCCTCCATGGAAACCCGAATAACTCATTTGTTATATTTCATTCCTACATATTCCACATAGGAACGATACTGGATAGAGGGCACTGAACTATTTGAGTAAGATACCTTAGCCAATTATATACCTACATGTATATCATTCTACCATTGGTTTCTGTCCCCACCCCCTTTTTGCTTCAAGTGTTACATGTTTAGGCTCGAATAAACAGTAACACAAAAAGAGTGAAAACAACAAGCTTTTTAAAATTTAACAAATAATTTATTTTCCTGGAAAATTCTGTAAAAATGAAAAAAAGGAGAAGAACTTGGGTTTCAAGAATCAAATCCAAAAATAATCTTAGAACAATCCATGAATTAAATTACAAAAGTCCTAGTAATAAATGTTCTAATAATTTCAAATTTGAATCCTGATGTAAAATCCAAGATGGATGATTGAATTTCTTGCGATATGTTTGGGAAAAAAGTAGAATTTACTGTATGGTCAACTTGGAAAGTTCAACATAATGATAAATTGTCATGGTAAACATTTTCTTTTTAATTGACATTGAAGAAAATAATCATTTTATTATGAGTACATGTATATATTTCTTTATGTTACAGGAACTTATGGTATTGTAAACTATTCTGATAATATCGATGATATGAAACTGCCAGATGACTTCTTAATCACCATAAACTCACCAGAAGACCCATCCAAGTGTGAAGAATTAGGAATAGAAGTTAGCACAGAAATAATTCCACAACCACCATACAAAAGCATTCCACATCACTCAGAAAGTTGTACAAGCAAACAAACATCGTATCAGACCTCAGATTCTGGCAAAGATGTTCAGTTCAACAAAGAACCAGACTGTGCAAAAATTAAAGAGGAACCACCTCTAGATCCAGATTACATGATGGCTACAGAGCCACAAATTCGACAGCAAAGTTATGATGGAACAAAACAGTTTGCATTAGATGGCAGTCCTTCAGATACGGGTCATGGTCAGTTTATCAGGAGTTATAACTTTTCTGGATCAGAAGGGAGACTTTCCTCAAATACACATACTGAATGCAAGACTCACGACATAGAGTTCAGCCATAATACTGATTCGTATTCGGCAGATAAACTGGGATTAGATAATTTTGTTCAGGATTCAAATGAGAAAGAGGCAAGCTCTGATGGCGAGTCATATTTGGACACTCCAGTGTGCAAGAATTGGACAAAAATGAGGAGGACAGACCAAAGGAATGACCTGGTTGAGAGTCATCATGGAAGAATGATGAAAAATGATTCACATTTGACTGTCAGATGTTCAAGTGTCACAACTCCAGCAAGTATGTACATATCAAATAGAAAGGTTGAATACAACTATTCTAACAAACTAGAAGTGACAGAGAATAGAGAGACAGAAGGAAGCAATAATTCAAAAAAATTAGTGATGAAAAGGAAGTTTGAAATGACTGAAGATGGAATATATGGAAGAGAGGAACATTTCAATCAAATTCCACTGGTTGGAATAAAACAAGAAAAAGACAATGAATAAAACAAACATGATTGAAGATTGATGTGAAAGATATGTTATTAAGGAGTGTTTTGTCATTTTCTATGAAATTAAGTATTTGTGCTCTTTTGAAACCTATTGAGCATGAATTTTGAGTTCAAGAGCCAAGAAAAATCATATTTTGTCACTTTTTAAGAAAAGTAAGAATTACCATATATAGTCCGTAGAATTCAGCTGTAAATTGTATAGATGCAGATCTTCTGTTAATAGTGTGCTAGCATGTCATAGTCAGTGCAGGAGTAACCAGTAGAACAAACAACATAGATCTTTACCTGCCGGCACATTATGTGGTAGCAGATCAAGGTCTTTGTTGTTGGATTTGTCTCAGAAGTATATATATATATATATATATATATATATATATATATATATATATATATATATATATATATATATATATATGGTACAGTGATTCAGATGTATTCTAAGTATTTTTTTTAATCTATTTTTACGATTTTAGTTTTGTGTTCTTAAGCATTGAGAACACTAATTTAAAACCAGATTTTAACAATATACATTTCTTAAGCAGAATAAGATCTGGTTGTTAAAGTGTAATAAAGAAAACTTACATAAAATAAAATGTGAAAAGGTACATCTTACATCATGTTAGGAACAATGAATCTAATGGTAAACTTTACAGAATAAAATTTTCAAATGAAATATTTTATAATGAGAAAGAATCTTTGTTTTGAAATAACATAGAGAACAAATCTTTTAAAATTTCATGACATCTTTAAAGTAATTGATGAAAAGCCAGAAGAAAATAAATATTATAAGTGTTTGATTGCAGTTAATATTAGGGGAGAGATGATAAACCTGTGCCATGCTATAGATACGATTCAGGATACACAGCCTGCGATACAATACATATCGATACACATATGAACTTGATGGTCTTTCCATCTTTAGAAGGCAGATGGTGCCCTTTCATGCATGTTGACATTCTTGGTTGTATTTCCAGCATGCAGACTACAGATAGACATATTATTATGATATATTTATATGCAATTCTTATTTGATGAGAATATATCAACATTACTTTCAAACAGACTACCTGTTGGTTGCAGTGAGTTTTATCCGACATTTTAGGTCATTTAATGGTGGATCCATTTAACTCCCTTTGCTTTGTGTAACATGAATGATTTGAAAAGATATTATCAATTTTGTGTGTCAGTTACACTTGGAAAACATTACAATGTTATTTTCAAAACAGAAATTATGCAAGTTCCTCGTGCAAACAAAATGTCATTTAAAACCATTCCAGGCAATGGGAATAAGGTTTAATACCAACAAGATCTGTCACATTTTATTTCCTGCATATGCAAAAGACTGCTGCAGCCACAGGTACTTGTATTTGTTAGTGAAGAAGTAAAACTATTGAATACACCTAATCCTATTCTACAATTTTCTTTTAACTTACACAAGGTGATAAACTTGAGCAGTTTGAAATCTACCCCATTGCTCATTCTATGCTAATTTCAGTTATTACATCAGTGATTCCATTCACTGGTTGAATATCTCTGCATAAAAAAGAGAAATTTCAAATTTGTTTACTGTGTACAATTTAAAAAGAGATGATGACAGGATATTATCTTAAGGGAGACTTCCCCCTTTATCAAAGAAAAAAGGAGGGGGAGGAAGAAATGGGCATAGGATAATATTAATCTAAACATCAATATCTGTCTCTTTTTCTTCCTGCTGCACTTTCTTATTGCTCTACTGAAATCAGCATCTCTGACAGATGTCACCTCTAGTTGTATAATCAATTATCTTTTAATTATGAGCATACTCTGCTCCTTTTCTTTGTATCAACATAAACTTCCTTTTCTACATTATTAGTTTACTGACTACTTTGCCAAATTTCTTATCTCTTCCATTATTACTTTATAAGGGTATTCAGTCAATCACTGCCTGTGCAGACAGAGGTATTACAATAAATATCTGTACTTAATTGCATTTTTAACCCTTATTCAATTTATCTTAACCCTGATATGGATACTTTTATCTGGTTTTGTAGCATATGATCGGCAGGGCGAATTTTATCAATTAAAAAATGAAATTAGCATTATAATTTTAAATTGTCTGCGTTTTAATTAATAGGCAGAGTATTATGCCCTTTATACATTTTTAATTTTGAAATATCACTGAAAGTGTCATGTTGTTTATTTTTTGTCCATCCAGCATGTACATCTGACTAGTATTTAACACCATTTCGGGCTCAAAATCACTCACTGGTGTCTCCATTAACATTTTCCCAGCTCCAATAATCTGATCTACTTCATAACAGACATTACTATCATCATCATAATCATCAGCAAGTATTTGCCAAGCAAAATTGTAATGAACCACACCAGGAATCAGACATTTTGGATTTTCTAGGTAGCCAGTATTTTAAACAAGCATTTGTAAAACTTTCTTCATGAATGGCTTAAATTATGCCATAATTTTTATTCCTGGGGATGTTGTTCTAATCAAATTTAGTTTCACAACCATTCATATCATGCTTGATAAACCCAAATGTGGACCAGTTGCTATCTGAAAAACAGATGTCTCAACAGGAACGGTTAAACAAAAATTGTATTCTTTGCCAAGAACATTTTCATATGTGGGACTTTTAATGAATTCTCGTGTCACTGTTCTCCAAGGGCATGAATTCGTACAAATTTTGTATGATTCATGCAATGGCACACCCTGACAGCATCTCTGCTTATTGTTGTTGTTGTTGTTGTAGGGTTTAACGCCATTTTTCAGCACAAGATAGGCTATACATGGTGGCCAGTATAATTGGTGGAGGAAGAACCCTGGAAAACCCCGGGAAGAACCACCTTCCCACGAGAAGCTACTGGCAGGCTTTCTCACATACCAATGCTAGCCGAGCCTGAGACTCGAACTCATGCAGACAGAGGTGATATGGCAGTGATCTGTAACGGTGAGCGCTTTAGACCACTTGGGGCCCTCATCTCTGCTTAAATACTTGACATATTTAACGACTCTCCCATGAAGTCTCTCTCTTGCTTTGCCTGTACTTCCTGTTTGTCATGCAGAGAATAAGCTACATTATTTCAGATTGGTGGTTATTGTTTAACCTGGAGCAGAACAAGCAATAACAACAAAGGAGAATTTAACGTAACATATTTCAAGATGTAACACGCCGGTAGCACAGTTTTGAAATCGACCAAAGATACATTTCAGAGTAGAAACATTGAATACAATTGGTTATTAAATGATGAGTAAAGTACTTCATTAAATATGTGGAACACATTTAGAATGTATAGTACATGCTGAGTATACTTCTGGGTTAAGATAATTAGCATGTGACTTTGTGTTAACTTGTAGACAGCGATTGGGTAGTATCAAATCTTTTTCATTTTTACTAATAAAGATGAATGCCTGTGACTGCAAATGCAGTTTCAGATGGATTATAATTTTACAGAATAACAATAATGATATGTATATCATTTCAGTAAAAGTACTGATGCATCGATATATCAGTGAATAGTTCCACCCCTAGCATTTGAAAGAAATGAAATATTACAGATGCAAATAGAAATTTGGTACAGGGACATCATAAACAATTGTCTCATTCCAGATTTACGTTCATGAGGCATTTATTTCAGGAGCACAAACCAGGAGATACTTCTGGAAATAGACAGATTTTGACACACTTGGATAAATGGTAGATGGCAAAGAACTTGGAGAGTTTATAAAAAAAATTTTAACTTTGAATAAATTTTAATTGAACACATTCAATGGCAACTTTGATAGTTCAATGTAATATATTTAATAAAAGCATTATAATTAATGCTATTGCCACTAACCATGGCAGGTTGAGGGTTCCTTAAGAATAGCATGTATTTTTGGCATAGTCTTTTTGTGTGAGTAATAATAAATACACAGTTGTTTTCAACTATTTATGTATAATTTGTATATTGGTAGATGCTAATAATATTACCAATAAAAGTGCTCCTTTGAAAGACTGTATTTTACCAAAAATTGAATTAAAATAGTAAAAGAATGAATACCATGATATATTTTAAACAAGGTCTTTATTTCATGATTTGTAAGTACTCAGATAAAACTGAATTACAACAAAATCAGTAACATTTTTCTATTTCAGAAAATGTTTTAAATACAAGTAACATATAGTAAACTTAATGGCATAACTACACAATATTTGCCCGTGTTTCATCCGATTTTAGACAGTGCACCAATATCTGCTGCCTCAGTATAGACTTTACAGTAGAGCGTACAATGTATGAATTATATCATAACTAAAATGAACAATGATGACCCACAAATTATACTTATTGACTTTTAACTTGGGTTGCTACAAGGAATGATTAACACAAATCATATTTACCTTGGCTTTGGAGAGCATAATTTTTCTGGGGTTGATAATCCCTTGTAGCAGCTAAAGTCAATTTCTTATTTCTATTTTCTGATATTTCTTTACAAATACAAAATGAGACGGCATTAAATACTTTTTTTTTTACAATTTAAAAAAAATAATTTTCAGTTCACTATACAAAATAGTGATATTACAGACATTCATAAAATAAAACATTAAACACTCAACAATACACGTTCCCCCATTAATTCCAGTCGAATGGCTCATTTAAGGTACAGAAAAGGAAGGATACAAGCAAAATAGGCAGATGGATGAATGCGTTTAAAAAATTATTTCTTAGCGATTAGTAGTGTATTTGCTCACTAGAGAAGATCTGTACACTATGATTAACTTACGGACAATGATGACAAAACATCAGCTGAGCCATTGCCTTCTTGTTGCTCATAAGAGTGCCATTCAACTAATTAGAATGTAGCAAACTTCAAAGTCATGCAGTGTGGCAAATTGATGCATTTTATTAACAGCTGTGTGCACATTATATATGGCTCCAAACAATATTTACTACATAGGCATTATGAATGAATGCTATCTCAACTGCTAATGGTAGCCATATATAAATTTTTAATGCATAATGTACTACCACCACCCAAAAAAAAGCCAAAGTAAAAGCATGAGAACTTGGGGGACAAATTGATAATTTCCAATAGGTTTATGAAATAACTATTTCTGTTAAGAGTTGCAGTTTTTGCAAGTTATATAAACAGTTTTTAAAAAGAAGGCACATGGTTATAAAAAAATTGGTCCTGAGAACATAAATCAAAGTGATGTTTTATTTCACAGTCAATTAAATAGGAATAGTTGGAAACAACAGGCACTTTCAAATATTAAGCTCTATTGGCCAGTTGGAACTTTAAAAGCGAGTAGCTATCTAAAGGGATTAGTCTTAGTGTGGTTACCTCCCTTTAGATCATTTTGACAGTTATGTAGAATAATTTCAATATGAAATGTTATAATCCGACTATACCTCCCCATTGTTCTACCCCCACCCCCAACCGATATAAAGACCGCTCTGGTGGTTTAGTGGTTAGAGAATCCGCCTCGGATGCGGAAGGTCGTGGGTTCAATCCCCGGCCAAGTCATACCAAAGACTTACAAAAAATGATACTAACAGCTGCCTCGCTTGATGCTTAGCATTAAGAGGTTAGTGTTAGAACTGGTCGGCCTGGTGTCAGATAATGTGACTGGGGAGGACATCATGCTACTTGTCTGCGGCATGATGCCCCAGTGCGAGACATCACTATAAACTGTCACACTGCAGACATTGTAGCAATATGACTGAAAAATTGTTAAAGCTACATTAAAAATCCAAATCACACACACCGATTTAAAGATGAAAAGCACAAATGAGATAATAGATTAACAGGACACAGCTCAACCCTAACACTGTTATTGTCTGTGTGTTTCATTACAAACGGAAGTTATCAGTGTCAAGGACGACCTGTTCGCCAGTCATTTCCAGTTCCTGGACAAGTCCATTTTCAGCAAAGGGATGTATGCACAACTACACGTGTATGTACATAGAAGGAAAATAATATGTTGTCTGCTTCTGATATTTACAATGTTGAATCAAGCAAAGGAAAAGAATGACAGTTACCAATTTGCCTTTCACATGGATTTAACAAGCGGCATAATTTCTATGTACATGTGTGCAAAGGATAGAACTCTAAACTCTCATCATTATGGTAATTTAAGGAATGATCCAGCAGTTACCAAATAGGATGAACTACATCATTTTTTCTGACGAAATCAACTTGCCCATAGTGTACGCAACATGGCGCAGTTTTAATATGGAAAGTATGTTAAGCATGAAAGATGCAGAGAATGCCAGTTTTAGGGCCATGCTGGTCACATTCAGGTTAGAAATCATAAATCAATGAATGAATTGACTAAGTTCTGTGCACTTTTTATTACATTAAAGATTTCCATTACTGAAATCAGCAGAGGGGTACAAACAAACAGGAGGTATAGTCAGATTATAAGGTAATTGTCTGAATATTACTTATTAATACTCTCGATGAATGTTTAGTAAATTCAATGCTAAGCGAGAAAGAGAACAAAGGACTTAAACATGTAACATTTGGTATTTGCTTGTTATAATAAAACGGAGCATGATTATCAATATTTCACAATGTTAATCCCTTTCATATTTCCTACACCCTTCAAACCATTGTATTTGCAAAAATATTGATTATAAATAGTATAATCTATATCAGACGTGACCTGTTTTTATCTGCTTAGTTACATCAGAGGGTGTGGCTTTAAAAATCATTTATCCAGTACATGCCTTGGAGAACATGCCTGATCCGTAACTTATTAAGTAAATGTGTGCAGGCATTCAAATAAAATTAAATTACAAGTCCTGCATGGAATACATATTTCATCACCATCATAGTCTAAGTTTCAGTTAAAGAGTCATTCATATTATATTATTTGAGATTTATCGCACAAAGGTGCACAAAAATCTTAGTATTTCTGCTGATATTTTATGAAAACTTACCTGTCTCTGGTCAGATAAATTTCAAATTGTTATGCTTACAATTCTATAAATTTTTTTTTTTAAACCTTAATACAAAATATGAGTTGAAAACATAAATTTAGTGGCTTTGCAGTTTGACCATGATAAATTTCAAAACACTTATCAACACTTATGTTCGGGGGGGGGGGGGGGGTTAAGGAAAAAGAAATGATGATTAACCAGTTATTGAATGTGTTCAGTTTGATGGTCAACATCAGTTACTTTAAATGTGTTTTATTTGCTCGATACCATTTCGTGTTTGTCAGACTTTATAAATTCAGATATGAAGTGTATAAGCACATTCACCGATTAATGTATGTAATATTCTGCAAAACCTCATGATTATTCAAGTTCCTAGTATTCAGTCAAACTGGGATAATGCAAGCACAATATTAAGTCAAACTGGGATAACACAGTCTGCAGTCAAATAACCCCAAACACATTTTGCAGGCAAAATATGGTTATTATAAATATCTTTCCATTGTTATTTATAATGTGTGATCTTTAGTCTTCCTCACTGCCTTTATCATTGTAGTTATTTTCCAGATGATTATGGTTTAAATAAAGTTTTACATATTCTTAGAATTTTTTTAATGCCAATTGATACCTAAATGGAAAAAACATTAATTTCTGTAACATTTTTAAAAAAAGACTACTGTGAGAAATATGTCTTTCATATATTCTGTGAACATTGTAATTATTAGCTTTAAACTTTTTCAATGTTGTCATCTTGTATCTTTCAGAAATAAATGGTTAGTTCTGCACTTTGCTGTAGATAATAAGTGTGAAAATGATGGGCATGAAGATGATAAATAATTTAACAGAGGAATGTTTTATGATTTTAACAAAACAATAGTTAAAATGTAATGCCACATCTTGTCTCTGTAATGCTGCTTATACATGTATGTAGTAGACAGAATACAGTTCAGTGAACAATAAGAAATATTACCCTGCCCTTTTGCCCATAGCAAGCCATAACAATTGTAATACTGTCAATTCATTGATTTTCATGCTTTGGCAGGGAAAGTACCCATCCCCAGTGGTAATTTGCTTATAATAGAAAAGCCACACAAAACAATGACTACCTGCAGTGTTTACATTTTTGGTTGGTAGTAACCATGAAAATTAAAACCTCATGGTAATGAATTCACAGTATTTAAATCTATTACATACATTTGAAACAATATTTCCTTCTAAGCTACTGTTTAAATTTCCCAACATAAAAAAATTTAGCATATGTAATCTACCACGCCTTGAAATATTTACAGAAATAACAATCAATTCCTCAGTGTTACTTACAATGACAAATGTTAAGATACAAAATTTCTGTCAACTTCATGCAAAAATACAGTTCCCATTTTATTTTTCATTGTCAAACCTGTATTGGAATTAGCTGGACACATATTGATGACCCTGACATGAAGGCCCATCTATCTATACCCTAAATTACCCCCAATGTTAAAGATTTTTAAATTTCTTTTATGCATGTCTTTTTAGCTAATAAAAGAATGAGTATCATTGTTTTATAAACAATTATCGTCTCAAGTATTTCAGAAGGCTTTATTATTTTGTTCCCTTAAAAATAATAATAAAACGTAAAAAAAAATATATCTCCATCCAGAAGTAGTGACAATATTTTAAGACAGTCAACATGGTGAACATATTGGAAGTAAGATTGGCATCAACCAACTGCACATAATGAGTATTTTTGATGAAAACCCTCTGTTGATATGACTTTCTGTTCAAGTAAGGGAGAAGCAATAACAAGATTTATAAGGATGGTGGCCATATCTGATGCCAGCTTGGCACCAGTTTCATTCAAGACCAACTAGGCATGTTTAAAATTGAGGGATTATACCAAAAGCCAGTATGTAAATATAGATTTAAAAGATGGAGTTTATCAAATCTGACCATTTCAACAATAACTGTCAGTGTTTACCATATAATAAAAGTTTGGGCATGTAGATTAAGTCATGCTTTACCTACACATTGTTTATAATATGTCTTTCAGATGCTGCTTATTTCTGCTGAACAAGTGAATTGTAACTGCAAGCCAAAACAAAACAAAACAACAAAAATAAACAACAAAGAACAAAGTGTTATGACAGAATACAAAAAGCAAAATGCATTGTGATCCCCCAAAAAATGAGCAGACAGTCACAATGTACATGCCAGATCCTCATTAAAATACATCCATGTTTGAAATGAAAATATTAACATGCATTTAATCATATGGTATTTCATTTGAGAATAAGTAATGAACCAGATAATAGGCTTTGACTGTTTCATAGTATGGCAATGATACATGAGAAAAATGGGACTGACACACAAGTTTTCCACAATAATAAATTAAATGGGTATTGTTCCTTTAATTCCAAGTACGCAAAATGACAAACAGCATGGTGGTGGCATGTTTGCAATAACTGATTTAAGCAATATGTAAAATAAATTCAGTGTTATGAATTGATTCCCACACAAACACTTGCACATCAGAGATCATTATATATCTTATTGGTTCCATCACTCTTAATAGATTTTAATATACTTCTTAAAAAAGGTCTGACGGAATGTATACATCAGTGTTGTAACAATGTCTATTACTGGAAATTCCCAGAATGCATAGGAATTTGAAAAATGTATATTACTGGAGTTGCCAGAATGCATACGAACATGAAGAATGTATATTACTTGAAATTCCCAGAATGCAAAGGATTAGGAAGAATGTATATGTGGAAATCCCCAGAATGCATAGGAAGAGGAAGAATATGTATTACTGGAAATCAAGGATAATCTTGCATGTATGACTGCAGTATATACATTTAATGATCTGAAGTTTTGAACTCCAGTTAATCCCAAATTAAAGTTTAGAATTATTTTGTTTTTTGTGAACAGGAAAACAGAAATAGAAAAAAAAGAAAAAAATATACAAATCCTATAAAATATTAAGTACAACCAATCCTTGGTTAACAACTAATACATTAAGTGCTCTGAACAGCCTAGGAAATTAACATAAAAATATCACAGAGGCAAAGTAAACAAGTGGACGAGAGAACCTGGAGAAAAACACTTGTCATGAATGGATGACCAATAAACCCTGCACATGCCATTTCTAGGAAAGGGAACACAGGTCTACTGAGATGCAAAGCACATACACCTCTCCTTCAATACCTCACACACAAAAGGGTCCAAAACATTGGCCACACAAGAAGGATACTAGTTACAGAGGGAACTCCCAAAAAATAAGTGGAAATTTAATTGGTATTTATATAAGTGCTACCTCCAGAAGGTGTCAGTGACATTTTCATTTCTCACAATTTTGATTATTATTGCTATTTATAGTATACTAAGAATGTTGATTGGAAAGAAAATGTAACAAAATATACGACTTATCATTAAAAGTTGAGAATTTCATAAATTAAATGTAGATTCAGATTTCCAGGTACTATCTACCATTTTGACCATAAAACGAGTGATATGTCAAGGTTGTAGTTACCAATTTTGATAGTGATTTTCTTCACTTTCAACAAACAAGGGCCAATTTTGGGGTATTTTTTTGGGGGAAAAAAAAGATGAGATCCATCCCTTTACATGCATAATATGAGAGTTTGCAATTTATCAGGGTATGAGATATCGAGGGAGTGGTATATTGCTTTAGTGCTTTCTATATACCTCCCTTATCCCAGCCTTACCATGAGCATATGGGCCTTTTGAAATATTAAATATATGCTGTTAAAACTATTTTATAAACTGTTTGTGCTAACTTCTTATAATATTGTTTTACTTTTTATACAGTTATGATTCCAGAAATCCATCTAGTTTTAGCACTTGTACTATTCAATACATAAGGCATCCTTAATTCTGGAAATAAAAAAGGATCAAGCACAAAATATTTGCATTTCTACATAAAAATTATTCATGACTATATTACAGAAAAGGATTGTGAGATTTAAAACATTCCCAAATCATGCAGACAGGTTACAATGATTTTCAGATCCACTACTGCTTGTGGAAATAGTGCGGTAACGACGAGGTAATCTCCTGGGTTCAAACTGCTTTAACAAGTTGCTGTCTAGAATCTGTCTGGCACTTGGACGCTGGTCTGGGTCCTTCTCTACCAGCAAGCTCACAAAGTTTTTCTGCAAAGCATGATTTAGATTGAAACACGACTCTTAAAATAGCACTTTTTCATAAATTTTCAAATGAATGAACAGAATAAAATGTATTTAATGCATTTATTAACAAGATGATTTTAATGAAAGAAACTGCTTAGAAAAAGCATTTTAACTACTACAGTTGGAACTTAGTATCACCCCATCACAAGAATCAAGCCAACGTATGTAACAATAAGGATCAAAAGAAAACAAGGTGAAAACATAGTCTTATATCTTCACTGCCTTTTCAAAACACCATTTTGTAACAAATTCTGATAGTGCCCACTATACCCCAGTTCCGTATATTACACTATTCTCAATATATTCTGGTTCTGTATATTACACTATTCTCAATATATTCTGGTTCTGTATATTATCGCAGTGCTTGGTATAACGCAGTTTGGTACATAATGAGGTCCACTGTGCTGCACCCTGACATTATAACAAGAGGGCTGCCACCATTACACTAACAAGGATAACAATTTTACTCTATGTGACGGGCATATGGTGACAAAAGCTGAGAGATATAGGTTACCATGAGCAATGCATGCAAATTTTGTTTCACATAAAAAACAGATTGCCAAGTGAGATGTCAAACGAGGCTTGGTGAACCTAGATACTTTGTTCATTTCAAGGTCACATGACATGTATTTAGACCTACCCTATTAACATGAGGATATGACTTAAAAGTACATATTCTAGTTCTATATTTTTATTTGCTAGCCTTTAAAGAGTATGGTGTGAAAAGTAATGCAAAATTGATGCTGAAATTTCCCAGGTGAGGTTAGCACTGGATAATACATATCTTAATGAACACTGGCCACTGCCCCAAAGTACAGAAATATTCTGGTCTTAAATATTTTAAAGTTCACTATAATATCCATAGTTTTTTGCTCAATAATGCAAGTTCACACTAATTTGCGTGGATCTAAATTCACACTACTTTGTGGGAGTACCAAATGCACTCTGATTTGTTGGGTACCAAATGCACTCTGATTTGTAGGGTACCATTTGTAGGGTACCAAATGCGCCCTGATTTGTGAGGATCAAATTCATTCTTATTTGCAGGGGATCAAATTCAAACTGCCTTGTGGGGGATCAAATTTAGTTTCATTTGTGAGGTACCAAATGCACCCTGATTTGTAGGGTACCAAATACACCCTGATTTGTAGGGTACAAAATGCACCCTGATTTGTAGGGTACCAAATGCACCCTGATTTGTAGGGTACCAAATGAAAGGCTCTCTCTCAATTAAATCACAACTATTTTATCAACACCACCTCAACTACATGGTAATAAGCGGATGCAATTTCATGAGAGTGGTGTGCTGAGCTGTTCTCCATGTGAAGCAACAGTAAGTAGTTCTATCAGAATGCATGAAGAGATGGTGGAGGAACCATTTCTTAAATTTTCTTTACCCCTCCAGTGATACTTAGAGAAATGAGAAAACTCACATGAGATGAACTACAGATGCATATCAGAATTCATTTTGTTTTGAAAAATTATTAATAAATATCATTTTCTGCCTAACAAATTCATGTATATAATTATAAGTGCAACAGGTGGTATTTATTTTAAATACATGCCAGGTACCCCTTTTACTCAAAGATTTCATATGAAAATTATATAAATTCTAGATGTTATCTTTGAGTGACTACCTCACACTGAAAGTAAATGCAACGAGTCCAATTATGTTTTAATGCAACAGCTCTTATGAGAAATTAAACCCACAACTGCAGTAAGTGTTGAAATATAGTTATCTAGCTTTTGTCAGCAACTTTTATTTTTATAAATAAAGATTCTACAGACTCCAGTGATGATATTATCACATCAATAGCAGCTCGTTTTATTGCATCAGCCTTGACAAAAACAATGCCATGACTCATAAGGGTTAAATACCTTGACAAAAACAATGCCATGACTTATAATGGTTAAATACCTTGACAAAAACAATGCCATGACTTATAATGGTTAAATACCTTGACAAAAACAATGCCATGACTTGTAAGGGTTAAATACCTTGACAAAAACAATGCCATGACTTATAATGGTTAAATACCTTGACAAAAACAATGCCATGACTTATAATGGTTAAATACCTTGACAAAAACAATGCCATGACTTATAATGGTTAAATACCTTGACAAAAACAATGCCATGACTTGTAAGGGTTAAATGCCTCAATAAAAACAATGCTATGACCTCTCTGTGTGTGTGTGTGTGTGTGTGTGTGTGTGTGTGTAAAGAATCTCATCCTGAATTATTTTGTGCAAAAGGGCTTTAACTACGGAAATGTTCATTATTAATCAATTTAAGCATTTTGTTCCATTGTTATCATTCATAGTTCTCTGTTTTACATTTACTTCTTCCAATTTCTTCCAGATATAGTCATCATTTCATTTCCATTTATTCTGTATTCTGTTGTCTTTTCACTCCTAAAACTAATAATTTCAGTCAATATACAGTTATCTGGGGTTTGTTTAGACCAACCACACACAATGATAATTTTTCTCACCATTTTCTTTTCAAGCAAGAAAAATAGAAAATATTAATTCTTCTCTCCTCAAACAACAGACTAATATAAGGGAGTCAATTTACAACATCTTAACCATCAGATGATTACGTACCTCTTTTGGCATCTCTTCAATGAATCTATCGGGGAAATTTTGACATCGGACTCTCAACAGGGTATTGATTCTTTCCATCTGAGTGCTAAATGGGTATAACAGCTCAAACAGTATCATGCCCAGGGCAAAAATGTCCACTTTCTGGCCATATGACGAGGCTGCACTCTGTAAAAAGAAGAAATTATCACACGATGAAGCCTTTTTTAGTGCCATCCTCTCAGGTCATAAAAAATGTGCACTTCGATATAATATTTTGAATCAACAATACTTCATACATAACTAGATCAATGAGTAGTGCAAAGTCAAACTGATATTCAGTATACATGATGGTTAAGAAATTTACTGCATAATACAATACAACAGTTAATACAATATACCAGATAATATGCCAATTCATACAGTATGCCATATAATATGCCATTTCATACAGCATGCCATATAATACAATATGCCACTTTTAGCAAGCTGCTTTAGGCATTCAGCATCATTCATAAACTTTACATAAAATCTCAAGGTACATCTGGTACCTTGGCCCAGGACTGGACTCCATGGTTATTGGATCAAATATCTTTAATGATTACAGTTGTAATTTTATTGATGAATAAAAAATGCATTGGAGTAAAATGTTAAGTGTGTTACTGGTCAGCAAAAGTGCATGAAACCACCCTTATCTTACATTACATTATCCATTTACATGATGCAAATGGAGCTTAGCATCAGATATCCAAAGCCACTGGACACCTCATAAACAGTAACAACAGTTTAATAATCAAAAGGTATATCTCTTATTCTTTGTACCAGCTATTTCTCCACCACCCCTAACAAAAAATTGTTCTGTCAGTTATGAATGGTAAAATTATCAGGGATTGTTGTTGTTGTTGTAGGGTTTAACGCTATTTTTCAGCACACGATAGGCTATACATGGCGGTCAGTATTAGTGGTGGAGGAAGAACCCGTGAAAAACCAGGTAAGAATCACCGACCCACAAGAAGCTACTGGCAAGCTTTCTCACATACCCACATTGGCTGAATCCGAGACTTGAACCCATGCAGACTGAGGTGAGATGGCAGTGATCCGTAACGGAGAGCGCTTTAGACCACTCGGTCACTCAGGGCCCCAAATTTATATGGGGCTGTGCAGAATTGCAGACATATTTCAAGTACACCACAAAGCTATGACTTTGTATATTGCCTGGTGAAGGGCGAAAAAATCTGACTATCTAAGTGATCTACTCATAAATACCAGCGGATTTGTTGAATTCAAGCTATGCTGAAGGATGAGATAATATAATTAAACATCCAAGCACACACACATTTAAGCAAGGAGAATATGGATGAAACCATGTTGGTTTTCTTACAAAAACATACATGCCTATACATGCAAGGAGAGTTAGGATAAAACTGAATAGCACATCATATGCATGTTCCATGTTTAATAGTCCTCTATGTAGATGTCTAAAATTGGGGTGGTAAAACCAATTTTCTTCATTCAGTCAGTGACCGTAACCTTTTACCTTTTCATCTGAACTCAATAGGCTTCTTCCTTTCCCTGTCTGCAAGCCATCCACAAAGTTTTGTTAAAGTGTGTGATATACAAATGATGTTATTGCTTGGAAACCATTTTTATTCTTTCAGTCAGTGACCTAGGCCTCTGAAATCCTGACTAACAGGATTCTTCCTTATTCCGAGCCCAAGACATCCATAAAGTTTGGAATCCACATATGATGGGGAACTCAAGTTACTGTGTGGAAATCATTCTTTTTCCTAAGACACAGTGACCTTCACCTTTTAAGCCCAAGGTTAATTATAATAGAGTTCTTCCTACCTGAAGTGAAAGCTATCGACAAAGTCTGGTAACTGTAGACAGCAGAGAAATTGAGTTGTTGTGTGGAAACCATTTTTATTCTTTCAGCCACAGTGACCATGACCTTTAAACTTTTGAACCTAAAATTGATAGGTCTCTTCCTTACAAACGTTCCACAAAATTTAGTAACTGTATATAGTGGATAAATCAAGTTTCTGTGCAAAAAACCAGTTTGGTAATAGATGGATGGATGAATGGATGTTGGGATGGACAGATATCATAACACACTCTGCTTTATGATGAGCATATAAAAATTGAAGGGTAGAAACTTTTCCTCCATCTAAAAATCGCAGATAAACTCTGTACTAAACATCAAATCTACCTGTTCTGGGCTCATGTACAGCTGTGTGCCAACTTGAGCAGTGTGTTTCTTGTAAGGGTTGTTGTTGTTCCTATATTCTTCCTCAGTCTGCTGATTCTCAACCAGAGCTGTCACCAAACCAAAGTCTCCCACCTTGACCACACCATCAAGTGCGAAGAAAATATTTGATGGCTGTGTAAAGAAAATCAAAATAAAATAATTCAAATTACTTAATTTATCATATTTCATCAATACTAAGCCCATTTGTTCATGTTATCGGACTAATACTATTTTCTTTGTTTACTTCAGTATTTATGACAACCCCTTAAAAAAGCCTTTGACACTGTCAGTTGTGACAACCTCTGAAAGATCATGACAAAATCAGACCTGCCAACTCTTACGATTTTGCTGCAAGTCTAGCGAAAATTACCCTTAAAAAACAGACTTATGGCATACTAGCAAAAACTACAGAAAAATGATAGTTGCTGCAAAATCCAAATAATTGGTTAAGCCATGTTTTATTTGGATCCGGGTTTCATCTTAGAATTAGTGAAATTAGTCAAGGAACCAGACTAACTTAAAACAGCACCCCAGACATTTAAAACTGCACCTATTTGTTCATAAGAAGTGTTTGCATGATCAAACTGTTGATTATAGAAGTTTTTAAAATGGCGTCATGAAAGCAATGCATGTTTAAGACAAAAGGGAAAATAAGCTTATAGAAAAGTGTTAATAATCAACACAAAAGAATAAAAAGGAGTATTCAGATTCATGTGAATAAAAGCTGGAAAGGACACAATTATGTTTATTGGACATCACCTGCCAATTTGAGTATGTCTCGTGCTGGGAGATATGATTGCCAACGTCATGTGAAATGGAAAAGAATTTCCAAGAATTATGTCAAGCTGAAAGATAGCAACAAGCCATTGAGCTGCATAGGGTTTGGAACATTTATGATGCAACTAATGCCAGAAGCAAGCACAGCAATTGAGAGACTGTGTGAATCGGGGGGGGGGGGGGGGGGGGGCACAGAGACACAAGTCTACAAACAAAACTAAAGGTCTACAAAGCCACTGTGTTGCTGACCTTGCTGTATACCTATGAAACCTGCAGTCTATAGAAGCCATTTTTACATGGGATACCTGCAGAATGATGATGAAATTACAGTTGACCCACATCAGCTGGATGTCAGAAGAGTGATTACCAAAGAAGCAAGCTGAAGGAGGGAAAGCAATCTCAAGGTGATGAGAAGAAATGTTTCAAAGATTTTCTTGTCATCTTTGAAACATTTCAAAACTGATTCTGAGTCTTGATAAGATCTGGCACAGTCTCATCCATGCTGGAGCTAAAGTCTCTGAACCGAGGAGAACTTCAGAAGCAGCACAGAAGTGTGAGCAATGTAAATCTCATAACTCCTCTACTGTCAAGCAACCCCAAGTGTTCTCTCCTGTCTAGCATGACATGGACAGTTCAGAGCTCAAAATGGCATGATCAGCCACTCATGTACTACAGAAACCAAACTAGTTAGTGAAGTCAGTGTCATCTTCGAACATGAAGAATGAACAACACATAATTTCAATAAATACTCGATTATATTCTTCCAATACACTGACTCTAAATAAAGTTTACATTTTCATATCTGTAAAATGGTAATATTTGTTTAGAATCTTCATCACAGTTATTAAACTCGATTCACAAATTATGTGTCTGGACCAAGCAACTACATGAAAAGAACAAAAAAAGCATTTCACAATAGTTACAATCCATTGAGATTTTTGCTGACTACTTGATTTGATTTTATAATCTAGTGACTGGAGTCATAATCATTATATTGCAAATAAATGCTTGTTTCAGAATTTTCAATCTCACGATAAAGTTAATAGTTGCAATAATAAACTTCTTGGAAATTTATTAATTATAGAAAACTCTTACTGCAACATTTTTAATATTTTGCATAAAGTTGCACAAATAATGATTTTGAAATAATCTGAATAGAAAATAATACAAATCGTCAGTCCAATTTTGTGAAACTGTGAATCGTTTTAGATTCTGTTCTTGATTAGAGACCAACATAAAACTGAAATGTACTCAATTCATTCATTTGTCTTTACAAGTAATTATGCTACAGAATACGAGGCAATTTATGTAAAGGTTTAGAAAATTATATCAAAAGATTAGCTGTCCACCTGCCAATGATGATCGTTTTGACACAGATAAAATACAGTAAAAATTACAGAGTTCGCACAGTGAACAAATGCTGACAGAAATATACTGATACCTTTATTTTATGACTATTGGAGAATCAATTTTATATACATGTATGACTAACTATGACTAATGGAGAATCAATTTTATATGTGACTAACTATGACTAATGGAGAATCAATTTTATATATGACTAACTCTATGAACCTTAATTTGAAATTGGGCTGATAAAAAAAAAACAATATTTGTCAGTGGCCAAATTGAAAGCTTTTGGATCAACACAATCGCCACTGATGGCAATTAATCACTTCTGACTGTGGTTGTGGTTTTGTGGGTTTAATGACATTTCCTGCACATGATAGGCTATACATGGCAGTCAGTGGAGAAAGAAGCAAGGAAAAACCTGTGAAGAACCACCGACCCACAGGAAGCTATTGGCAAGCTTTCTCACACATATGTACCCAGAATGGATGACAAATGAACCCACATGAACGGAAGTGGGATGTTGATGATCTGTCAAGGTGAACATCCTTGGTTACTCTGCCATCTGGGACCCAAACACTACTGGTAATTTTGGCAATTCCTAGTGAGAATCTTGCGAACATAGATTATTTATTATAGCAAAGTTATTATTTTAATTTGCAAACTGCTCATGATGCTGTTCATATCAAAAGCAGTGAAATATATATTTAATATCCTCACTACCACAAACTTGAGTATAAAATTCTAAAATTGTGAGTGAAAAATTGAATATGTTGAATACTGTACAACTATCAGGGAACAAAACTAGGTCAAACTCATTGTGTATGTAAAACTTCAATTATATTGATCTTTGAAATTCCTAAAATACAACAAATAAACAAAACAGGTCAAAGGTTAGGAAGACAATAAACCTCGAAACCAACAAAACTTAATGCAATAAACCAAGAAATATGAATGCAGATGCCAAAGGCATCAATGATAATTCATGTTGTGTACAGGCAATCAACAGTGAATATATCTCACTCTCTCTCTCTGGTCTTTGATTAATTACATAAAATGATAATCTTTTTAATTAGTTATGCAAAATAATAATCTAAGCATAAGCTGAATACTTATTCATTGCAACTGACTGAACAATTAAAGGCTAATCCTACTGAGTGATAATCTCTTGGTTTTCATCACTGAGTTAACAGTGCTATTACAAGTCGACATTTGGACTCCAGAACCTCTCTTGTGTTGCGAGATCATTTGCTGTCTTATATGTGTCCTCTAATTAATGAAAATGGATCAAACTCTACATGGAAAATATCTAATAACTTACTTCATTCAAATGAATTGGTACATAAATTGGTACATATTGGTATAAATTGGTGCATTCTGAGTAATCCACATCAATCTTACACTCCATTCACAAAGTACATAATGCCACAGGATGATAATTCTTATGCATGGATCCAAGATCCAAATCCCTGCTAATTACCGTATATACTCATGTATAAACCCATTCGCGTATAAGCCGACCCCCAAACTGAACAGGTATAAACACTAAAAAGTGGATGACCCACATATAAGCCAACTTACAACTCCAAGGCATCTCAAAATGCACGAGGTAAGTTCTAAATGGATTTATTTAGGCAAACTTGTATTCTTAACAAATTACATGTATACTTATCTTGAGGTTGGCATGCATGATTATTAAAAAGAAATGGTATAAAGTTCTTTGAAAAGTAATTTATTTAATTTTCTGTTTTCTTATAAAGTTTCAGAAATAATGCTTTGAAAATTATGATAATACCGTAAAAGCTGATTTGTAGTTAGCTTTGCTGTAAGCAAACTTACATCATACCTGTCAACTTTTACCATCGGAGGAAAAAAAACTCCACGCCTACCTTCCGATTTCATAATATCTTCCGATTTTTGCAGAGAACTCCTGATTATTACATTATGTCTTCGACTTTCATTTCTTCTAAACAAGAAAAGTCCTACATGTTCTGTTGTATCACCTGTGAATTATTGTTGTGACGATATAATTATTTTAGTATAAAGAATTAGCTTCTTCACTAAAAAGAATGTTAAGTTTAAACATTATTCACGTAAATTAATGATTTTCTTTACCTCTACAGTAGCACAAAAATAAAAAACAAACCAGAACACAAAAATAAACTACAACAATAAAATGGTCCACAATTAATTTCAATCCCAAGAATGATCACTACGAATGCTGTAAAGCCAACCCCACTTCTTCCAGGTCTTTATTTTTTTCCTAAATTATTTGGCTTATACACGAGTATATACGGTACCTACAATGTTATGATGTCTGCTCTACAAAATATTGTACTAACACCATAACAGAGTGGTCAGCCAAGTCATGACTGATAGTGTTTTTATTTGATCATCCAGAAAAACAGATTTTTTTTTTGAGGCTGTTAGAATCTGGGGCTTAGCTTAGCATGAAACTGTTCAAGCACATGATCATTTTTTTTTATGCTAGAGCACTCATTTTAATTACCATTTGTCTGTTTTTCTTTATTAATGGCAAGTGATAAATGTTCTTAAAGACACATACTGGGGCAATATAACATGATTAGAATTTCTGTTCTGATATAAAATAAATAATTAAATAACCAAAGAGTTTAACTGTTTAACTTTGATCTTATTACTTTGGATAGGTAGATCATTACAAGCATCTTGTTTGTTGTTTGCATGGATAATGAAAATGGCTCAGTTCAAGATAAATAATCCTCAGCTCCTTCGATTTTCAAAGATTATTGGTTTTGTTGCATGACTAACACTACCTATACATCATTTAATTATTTTAAAGTTGCAGTTGGAAAAATAAAATCACAACATATTAAATAGGTGTTAAATCTTTCCTCTGTTGAAAATAAAAAATTGCAAAATTAAAACAAATTAAATTAAATTATATCAGCATTTAAGATCTCAATTTTTTCATCAAGAAAGGTAAAATTGGCACTTTCAAACTATGAAACCCTTAAAACAAACACCATGAAAACTGAAAGACATTAAAAACTGTAAACCAAATAACTACGAAAATAAGTGCTGTATACTTCTAAAGTTCATGTTCAACTTACCTTTAAATCTCTGTGCATCAGATGACAGTCATGTATATATTCCACAGCACTAACTATTTGGTCAAATATATCCAGGACAAAATGTCGATCCCTGTTAAAGCTGTTGGCATTCAGCCAATCCTTAAGGGTCTCTCGTTTGCACAGTTGCATTTGAATGTACACATACACTTTGGGCTGAGAATTTTCAAGCCTTTGCACACCTTTTTGTTCTTGTTCATCCTCCTTCTTTTCACTGCCTGCCCTGTCAGATCTCTGATTAAGAGAGTCAGTATTTCTAGTTACTGGCCTGGAGGAGTGTGTTAAAACTGAGCCATCTGAATGGCTGGTATGAATGTCAATCACATGGCAGTCACCATTGCTACTTTTACTACTTTTCTCTGCACATCCAGAGTCTTCAAACACAATCAAGAATGAATCACTGTGATCTACCACGTCAATGCTATGTTTCTGTGATTTATTGGTGCAAAAGCAATCTGGAATGTGAATATTATTACTGGATGAGCTATTTCCACTTGATTCAACACTATCAGACTCTTCTGGTAATCTGAATTCAACAATATCTGTATCTTCTTCCTCTGCCATGAATTGATCTTTTGGTGAACCAACACTCAGACTGAATGAACCACTTTCTTCCTCATTTTCTTCTGTAAAATCACTCTGATGAAATTCTGTACTACCCCCTTTCCTTTCTTCTTGAGAGTAGCTAAACTCAATGTTTGGACTTCCAAATGGATTTAGCAAATTATCAAATGGACTTTTTTTCTTCTGATGAGTAAAGGTTTTAGTTCCTAACTCAGTCACAGAATTGCAAGGTGTTGGTCTACTCATGCATTCACTGTGAAGAGAAAGAAAAAGAAAACTGCAATCATTTTGTTCTGAAATAAAAGACTTAGAACTAATATCCAGAAATATATACAATCCAGAAAGAGTAGCTAAAAAGAGTTCTCCTGGCCAAAAGAATTTGCAGGTATGGAATTTACAAGATGTCTGTCTCTTCATTCCCTTCATTCTTTTAAACTGCCATCAGGATACTGGAACCATCCAAGATATCCTGAAGAAATCTCAATATGCCAAATATATTTGAGTAAACATGTTCACAAGATAAGAACAAA
This sequence comes from Sinohyriopsis cumingii, assembly GCA_028554795.2. Lineage (NCBI taxonomy): Eukaryota > Metazoa > Mollusca > Bivalvia > Unionida > Unionidae > Sinohyriopsis > Sinohyriopsis cumingii. The sequence continues at coordinate 55,218,806 of CM068830.1, forward strand.
ACAAAAATCTTTGTCATGGTCATACATTTTGAGCCTGATATCAGAGAGAAGATCACTGAACATGGCCATGTTTGTTTATACATTTGTTTCTATCATAAGTTTGGTGCTTTGCAAAATAAAGAACAATAATGACTAGGGATTATTTAGTTATATGAAGCACTAATTTTGAACAAAACCAGTTAAAACACGCAATTTGCATACAATACAAATTGTATCAATCTTTTTGTGTATACAGTTGCATACACAAAGTATGTTTTCATGTATAACAGTAAACTTCACTCAACAAGGTTACTAATTAATTAAAACCATATTTACAGATACCTATAAATAAACTATGGTGACTGATATAATGTCCACATTTTATATGTAAGCAAGTTCTATTTTTATCAATTTCATGAGGAATAAGCTCATCACAAATGCAAACAGGTGATACAAACATTATCCCACCACATGTTCATACTATAACAGCTACCTCCCTTGGTTGGGAGCTCTCCACCATAAAGGTGCACAGTCTTTCTCTCCCAATATGGTTGCACTGAATAAAGCATATATATGACTGAATTTTGAGACTAGTTCCACCTATTATGTCCTGCAGTAACAAAACGCCAGACATGCATCGTGTAAGTTCGGAGAAAATCATGATGCTCTACGCAGGACTTAGCATCTACTTTCCTCCCTGTCATGCTGGGATAAAGAAACGTGTTAAATGAAGGAAACTTTCTTACAAGTTTTGACTAAACAGAGGGCTGTGAACTTATTAAGGCGTGTGTGGGCATTACATCATATTCTAAAATTGTCCATTTCTCCCAAGTCATTCAGATGAACATCTTCTTGTGTCAAAGACACAAATATAGAATAATTCAGATACATTTACAAACATAACCACACATACAATATAAACTTTCCAGTATCTAATAAACACATTCCCCAAACATAAAGTGACCACTGTCTGCAATCACCAATCCCCTCTCCTCCTATCACTCATGGTTGGCAACTCAAGTCAAGCATTTAAAAAGAAAACAATGCCTTCATTATAATGCTTGGACAGACACCAGCACACATGTACAGACACACACACAAATACACAGACAACATATAAGAGAGTTTACCTATCCTCTATTTCCTTGTCTCTACCTTCCTGCCATCCTGTGGGTGGGGTTTCTATCCAGGCATTAAAAAACCGGACAATACCGATATGGTCAAGTTTAGCAAGGGCCTTAACTTCCCTCATAACCTTCTCCTTTGAAGTCTCACTGAAAAAACATTGGAACTGAATGTCATTTAGCCTGACTACCATTATTTTGCATATCTGAAAGAAGTGTGAAACATTTGTCTTAAATGTGATGTGACGTGATTTTGATTTTTAACGTAGCATTAACAATTTTTCAGTCATATCACTACGATGTCTGCAGTGTGCCAGTTTATACTGATGTCTAGCACTGGGGCATCATGCCGCAGACATGTAGCATGATGTCCCACCCAGTCACATTATCCTGACACAAGGCCGACCAGTCCTAACACTAAACCTCTTAATGCTGAACGCCAAGCGAGGCAGCTGTTAGTAACATTTTTGTAAAGTCTCTGGTATGACTCGGCCAGGGATCGAACCCATGACCTCCCGCATTTGAGGCGGACACTCTAACCACTAGGCCACCGGAGTGGTTACTGTCATAAAGGCATAGCTTTGAAATTTACATTTTTTCCTAAGTATACACCATTCCCTCAATAACTTGTGTAAAATGGAGTCAAAAAACATCAACCATACTATAAACGAGGGCATGGGTTACTAAGGGACCTAACAAACCTAATAAAGGATGGAAGTAGAGGAGTGTGGCAGGTTACATTGTTGAATACATTAAAACCTGTCTTGAAAGACCACTGCTATATGAGACCACTTGTTTTGGGAGACCATATTCTCAATGCACAAATTTATTGATTATATAGCGTTGTGACCTGTTATGAGAGACCACCTGTCTTCAGAGACCATAATTTTTTGGTCTTTCAAGAAAGGTTCTACTGTACTAAATTTATAATATTGTTATAATTAAATGTGAATAAATATCTCTTTATAATGGCATAGTTTTATTTTCCTTCATAAATTACCTTTAATATTTGGATAAATTAGATTGAAGAGATCATTAAAAACAATATTCCACATGTATTCCATACAATTAACATGTATACCACTAAGCACATTGTATACTGCATCACTTCTTTTTCTGCTGAATTGGACACATTCTAGTTTTATTTGTTCAAAATTAAAAAAGATTTCTTTTTACAAAAAGATCAGCATTCAATTCTAGAAACAACATTAAACATGTTTTCATTTTTTTTATTCCTCTGTCACTATACAGATTGACTGATAGATCTAGAATGAAAAAAATTCACAAAGGTTAATCATTACCAAACATGAATTTAACGGTCTAAATACTTTTAAAAAAAGCAAATGAGAACACGATAATATCTGCAGTTTGTGACTTTGCATGTCTTTTAACTATTTTACTGTATCTACCTTCATACTTGATCTGGCACAAGAAAACACATATTTAACATGATAAAACAACATAGATATATTTTTTATTGATTTTTAGAATGCTACAAACACTTCAGCAAGTTGTATATCAAAACAGACACAGCACTTAATGAGGTTCTCATGGAAATGCTTGTGGGAATCAATTACTCTTTTCACGTTTTAAAAGAGAACATGCCATGGTTATTCTGTTTACACTTACCCTGTGGGAATCAATCTGACAATCAATTATTCTTTTCACGTTTTAAAAGAGAACATGCCATGGTTATTCTGTTTACATTTACCTTGTGGGACTCGATGTGACAATCAATTACTCTTTTCACGCTTTAAAAGAGAACATGCCATGGTTATTCTGTTTACATTTACCTTGTGGGAATCAATCTGACAATCAATTACTCTTTTCACGTTTTAATAGAGAACATGCCATGGTTATTCTGTTTACATTTACCTTGTGGGAATCAATCTGACAATCAATTACTCTTTTCATGTTTTAAAACAGAACATGCCATGGTTATTCTGTTTACATTTACCTTGTGGGAATCAATCTGACAATCAATTACTCTTTTCATGTTTTAAAAGAGAACATGCCATGGTTATTCTGTTTACATTTACCTTGTGGGAATCAATCGGACAATCAATTACTCTTTTCATGTTTTAAAAGAGAACATGCCATGGTTATTCTGTTTACATTTACCTTGTGGGCATCAATCTGACAATCAATCTTTTCATGTTTTAAAAGAGAACATGCCATGGTTATTCTGTTTACATTTACCTTGTGGGAATTGATGTGACAATCAATTACTCTTTTCACGTTATAAAAAAGAACATGCCATGGTTATAGGAGAATGGACTCCTTCCTACAGAACCATTCATAGGGAGGAGGTAGTCATTGCAAGAATGTGAATTGGTCATACTTATATCACCCACACCCACATACTAAAAGGTAAAGACCCACCAAAGTGCATTTCTTGCAATGAACCATTCACTGTCAAGCACTTTATGATAGAGTGCTTTGACCTACAACCTACGCGCTATCGTTATTACATTGTGCATGACATGAAAGAACTTTTTGATACTATAAACATCACTCGTATTATAGAGTTCCCGAAAGCCGTAAATATTTACTCTAAACTCTGACTTTTATGTTATCACCTTGTGCAGTTTTATGCAATATATATACCGTCCCATTTTAATACCTTTTCATCTTTTTTCATTAACATAGAACATTTACATCTCCTGTTGATTGGGGAGCTTTATTTTGCACCGTTACCATCTTACCGTTTTTAATTTCAACCATTTGATCTTTTATATCGCTGGTCGATATAGGACCTTTTATAAGTTTTAAAAGATTATTCAAATAACACTTTGTTTGGCGCAAAATAGCCTAACAGTGCTGATGCGCTGTTAAAAATCAATCAATCAATCAAGCCATGGTTATACTTTACATTTACCTCGTGGAAATCGATGTGACAATCAATTACTCTTTTCGTGTTTTAAAAGAGAACATGCCATGGTTATACTGTTTACGTTGAAACTGAATTAAAAGATTAAAACAAGAATTTCACCTGTCAAGACATATTTAATTGGTATTTATTTCTTTTTAATGTTACAAGATTTTTTTCATTGACTGTTATTTTGCCATATATTATTATTTACAGTGTATTAGAAAATTTTCCAACATAATTTTAACAAAATATGTGGTTATCAGAACTTACAAACTTAACAATTTTGATTCTAACTTTTCGGGAACTAACTGTTGTTATGATAAAACAAGAGATATATCCAGGTTTTGATTCTAACTTTTTGGGAACTAACCATTGTTATGATAAAACAAGAGATATATCCAGGTTTTGATTCTAACTTTTTGGGAACTAACCGTTGTTATGATAAAACAAGAGATATATCCAGGTTTTGATTCTAACGTTTCGGGAACTAACCGTTGTTATGATAAAACAAGAGATATATCCAGGTTTTAATTCTAACGTTTCGGGAACTAACCGTTGTTATGATAAAACAAGAGATATATCCAGGTTTTGATTCTAACATTTCGGGAACTAACCGTTGTTATGATAAAACAAGAGATATATCCAGGTTTTGACTCTAACTTTTCGGGAACTAACCGTTGTTATGATAAAACAAGAGATATATCCAGGTTTCTTTTACCAATTTTGTTTGCAATTTTCTTCACATTCAACACATTGGGACCAATCTTTTTATATTTTCTCTTTTATAACATGGGATCCATGCCGAGCACTACTCTATATGTGGGTTTATGAGCTATCTGGGTGTAAATCGTTGATGGAGTGGCTCAAAAGAGTAAAATTATCAGAGACATATACCTTAAGAAAACAAAGGACAGACTGGCATAATATAAATGTACTTCACAAATCATGACATAGTCTTAAGACATGCACATTGACCAATCAGATGTGATTTGTCAAAGGGTACATACTGAAGCTAATAAATACAACTTTATCCAAGTCTTTTGCATATTTGTTAACGGATCTGATATAGAGTATTTATTCCTATTCCAAGGTTTTTAATAATAATATGATTCCCTTGATAGGACTGGTACTCTACTTCTTGAAATGAATTTCCAGGAATTCAAGTGATGAACATTTCTTTTTTTAAACCGCTGAGTGTTCAAATTATCTCTGATATTCTTGGGCAGTAAGACTTTCAAATTTGTCATCATGGTCGAAATGTTGGATGAAAGATCATATTACTTTCATTTAGACAAACTAAACACCATTTTAAGACTTTTGGCAAAAAACCATCATGATATAACAATCCATCAGTAAAATATGTTAATCAATATTCAACACATTCATTGTGGCAGCTATATTTGAGGTTAGACTGGGACCAGTTTCATTCAGGACCAACTAGATCAGGCATGTGCAACTGACAGGATACAGGCCAGATGTGGCCCGTGACCTGCATTTATGTAGTTACTTTAACATTATGGAATAGATGGATATCTTGGGTTCAATAATATTCCATAACATCTGGCAACATAATCAAGGCATAAACTCACCATTGGCAAAGTCAGGCAAAGGCACCTGAACAACAGGGCCTTTTGCATACAAAAATAAAGCATACAAAACTCTCCTGACAGTCTATGACTTGTGATTTGTGATTTATGTTAATTTTTGCTGATGACTGATTTATTCTCCTTCAAGTAGGGTCTAAAATAATTATCCCATATTTCTTCACCTGTGACAATCTTATTCAAACCTTTCTGGTCACTCTTTTTGTGCTGGGTGAGTAGCTGTTTGCAAATTTAAACCTCGAGTCTATTTCGAACAGCTGTCAACAAACGCAGGGCCCATCATGCACAAACCTTTCTGAACTTCAAATGAATCTTCAATATATTAAAAACAGCTAAAGAAATAATGCCTGTGCTAAATAGAAATATGTAAGCTGGATGCATGCCACACAGTGGAGAACCATAACATAAGCTGACCTGTCCTTATGGTGAGCCTTGCTAAAAATGTAACTGACTTTAACTGCAGTTACAACAACAACAACAAAAACAAAAAGCAGGAATCGCCACAAATTCCAAAAGTCCTGTGCCACCAAATGTAAAAGTTGTTTCATGTTGTTTCTAAGCAAAACTGACTTATCTGTGAGAAATTTCAAATCAAAACCGACTTACCTGTGAGAAATTTCAATTCTTTTTACTGCATATAGACAGTCATCAACTTTGTTCTTGGCTTCATAAACTATTCCAAATCCACCCTTCCCCAGGACCTGAACATGCTCAAAGTCAGAGAGATATCTGCAAACATAAATAGAAGATACTTATTTATTATATGAGCAAAGAAATTCACAACAATAGTACAAATGGAACATTATAACATGCTAAAAAAGGTTGAATATTTTTCTGTAGTATACTTACAGAAATGCATATGAACTGACATGTATAGAGATGGATAAAACAGTACTCCTAGGACTATCTTCAGCACTTTGGACTTGTTCCTGGCCTAAAATTTCACTAATTCTAAGATGAAACCCAGATCCAAATAAAACATGGATAAACCAATTATCCAAATTTTTTGGTAATGATCATTTTTCCATAGCTTTTGCTAGTATGCCATAAGTTCGTATTTTAAGGGTAATTTTCATAAGACTTAAGGCAAAATTGTAAGAGTTGGTAGGTCTGCCATATAAACCAGTGGTTCAAAACATTTTTGAAAATGTGTACCCCTTCTTAACTTCAAAAACTTTCAATGACCTCCACATGCTAACAGTTGTACATTTTTATGCACCACTGAGAAAATAATACCACCTGGAATAACCCATCGTCCCCCCTGGGGATCTATGTCCCACACAATGGGAACCACTGATATAGACAAAGAGAAGGAACTGTTACCCATTAACTCCCCTTGACCAATGCTGGGTGGCTCCATTTTAAAGCAAAATCAAAGTGTTACATCAAAAAGGTATGCTCAAATTCATGGGCATGTAGTGGAAGGTTTTACAGCAATGTGACCAGATACATATTCTCAGAGAAATATAATTTACAAAAAAATCTGCTTTCTCCTTTGAAACATTTACATTAGGAAAACACGTAATAGGAGGGAATGATTAGCATTCTAACTCTACCTGAGGCACTATTGGAGGGAAGAATGCCTGAATTTCCTGTATCAAAAATAACCTGCTTTTCAAACACAAGAGCAGCACAAGCAACAATTAAGTAACCCATGACGACTATACATGGCTAGAATTAAAATAATAAATTCTTCTTACTGATACATGTTCATGTTGAATCTGCATCAACTGAGCCTGGCCTCGCAGACACTGGACCCACCAGGCTAAATTCTTGTCTCAGCAGATTTGGCTTTTCTGGGATTTTTCTGGAAATGTCTATCACTAGATCAAACAAATCATTCAACCAGGATTTGTCCCACCAGAATCACCCTGTAGTTCTGAACCTTCAATTTCTGTATTATTTTCAGTACCACGACCTTATGCAAAGTACTGGCCCAAAACCACTCCAAACTGACATGCTATATCCAGGATCTGGGATTTTAGAGACAAAGATGGGCATTTAGTGATTCAATGTGTCACAATAAAGTCTATCATCAGGCACTCCAAAGCACACAAATTACAAAAGAAAGACCAGTTGATGAATGGATCACATGGTGTAAAGGGTCTTACCCCTTCTTAACATCACACCAGCCAGGACAATGAGCCTGCCAGGAGTGTGTCTAATTTGGATGGTTATCTTTAGCTGGGAGAACCAGTGCAGAGACTTCTACACCACTCTGTACAGCTCTAGTTATTTGCCACCCCTGATGTTTGAGGTCACCGCCTCCAAGATATCCATCATAATAAGGACTTCTTTGCCACAGAGTTATAACCTTCCAGAAAAGATGGAGTTTTCCAGAGCAGTTCCTGTTGTGAGCCAATGTTGTGCCACTAATGCAAGAATACAACTTTCGTCATGATCATAACTTGATGATCTAGTCTACCAGAAATAGGGAACAACAGAGCCAATTAGACCATCTGCAAGGAGAACATGAAAAGGCAGCCAAGGAGAATATGAAAAGGCAGCCAAGGAGAACTAAATCCACTGCCACATCATACAAACTGAAGAGTTGCAAAAACTACCAGGTGAATAGTGTCTCCACCAGTTCTATGAACTGTACTATGAATACATAAGAAGGATGAGGTTGAGACTGGTCAGAAACTCCATGCCCAGGTGAACAAATTCCTAGGATCTGACTTTATCCAGTCCAATAAAATGCCTAGATGACCTAAACAGAACAGACTATTCTTGCCCTTCACAAATACTGAACCTGCCATGTGTTTTAGAGATTTTCGTCCATCACCAATGCAATCTCTGTTGACAAAGTTGACAAGAACTGGCTGATGACACAGTGGATGATTTGTATGATTTGTATGAACACCCAGTGATTGATGTTAAGACCATGTGATAGGCAAACAGAATGAACTTGTGCGAAGCCATTGGATAGGGCATAGGACATAAAATATGTCAGTAAATTCATCCCTTTTATGGAATGCCTGACTGACCATGCCATTTCCATTTTGAACTTCACCACAGTGATTTATTTGTTGAGCTGGCTGAGGTCTATGACTGGTCTGAGTTTCCCACTGGCTTTGGGCATCAGAAAATGCCTGTATTCAAAAAAACTTCACCACTGATTGTTGAGTAATGACCAGATCTCCTGCAGAAATTCAGCCTTCTCCAAATCAGAAATGTTCTTGGGAGGCTTGGGGAAATATAAATCTTGTTTCTCATCCCTTGCCTGAGCTACCTCCTGAACTGAGGGGCCTGTTATTTCTTGATAATAGAGGTTGAAACTGTGGCTGCTTCTGGACACTAATCAGCCTCTTGTCTCTTTGCTGATGATCATCTCTCCACTGAGTCTGAGCTTGATTTGACCTGTATGAGGTCAATTCCTGTTCTGTCTGCCTCTGAACCTCTTCCATCCTAATGCCCAATAGCCAAGGTGTGACGCAGCTTGAATGATGAGTGAAAAAAAAACATCTCATCTCATTGAATCTAAGTCTGACAGCTGAAGTCATCAAAGATCAGAAAATAATAACCCAAAATCAGAAAATTACAACCCAAAAGTGTTCACTACTCACGAAAACTACACCCATGAATTAAACAAGCATATATATTTAGGCAGTTAGCATGAATCAACAACAGTCAACATGTATCAACAATAAACTGTTTGAGTACAAGGTCAGAACCAACTTTCTGGACTGATGGGTTGAAATCACAAATATATTCTAGGATTTTTGAGGTTTTGTGCTATGTAGTATGGTGCTGGTGCTGAGTGAAAGTTTAAAAACTGGAGCAAACTAGTGGTGGTCAAGGGGAGGTAAAAGGCAAAAGTTTCCTCCCTTCTATTATACATTGTCTAGATAAAAATAGATTCAATGTTCAATTTTATTGCAAGACTGGATTTGTCTATTCCTAAACATGAATGTGCTCAGGGAATGCATTCAAAACAGATATACACCTGCTCCCTTGCTTGTAGAAGTGACAGTAAGCTATATATCATTATTATTCATCATATATTAAAAATAAAAGGAAATAATAATTTTTTTCTCATCTTTGACAGCCATTATAACTTATAGCCCTGCAATTTCCATGGCCAAGAGATTGCTAGATACTGGCCACTGTTTCAATGTCTGATGACCATTCATTCATCCAGACAATAGATGCAGCCATATTAATGAGCTGTCATGTAAAAAAGATGATGTAGAGATGACCTTGTTGGTTCTAGCTTGCCTCAATTTAATATTTAGCATAGGCATCATGAAGACAATTATTTATCTTGAAACATGTCCATAAGGCATGGATACCTCCACCAGGATCAGTAAGCATGGGCTGAATCAAACAGGGGCCATAATTCAGTCAAATTTTGTAAAAAAAAAACAACTCTTGAAACTGAACTTGAGTAAGTCTTCCTAATACAAAACTTGATATCAAATCAAAATCCATGAACATAATGTTACAGCATAAGTTCAGGAATTAATAATGTAGCATTGTTAGAACATTTGATTAAAATCCATGAACTTAATGGTACAGCATGGGTTTGGGAATTAACAATGTTGCATTATTAGAACATTATATTAAAATCGATGAACTAAAAAGTTACAAAATGGGTTTGGGGATTAATGAAGTAGCATTTTTAGAACATCAGCAACCAGCATGACTACATAACATTAAACTTCATCCTTGTAGCAATATCACTACATCAGATTATGGAGATCAAAGAATCTATGTTACACTGTTACTTTGAAAATAGGTTACTGTTACTATATAGGTCTGCAGGATTAACAATGTAGTATTATTTCTAGCACATTCTCAAGTACAACATGTAATAACTTTATGTTTCTTATGCATCTTCCTTATATTAAACTCAAAGCTGTATCCACAAATGTTTAAAATTAATACAGAAGGACAACCAGGAAATTCCTTTTTTATTTAAGAAGCAACTGAAATCCTTCAAAAGTTATTGAACAGAAATATAATTTATGATGCAATATAACATGATGGGATGCAACAAAACGACCAGACAATGGAAACTCCATATATCCTGTCTACAATGAAGGAATGAGAGAGGTATCCATTTCAAAATTTAAATAACCAATGTCATTGTTAAAATTCTGTACATAATTGTCTCCCCACCTACATATGTATTAATGTATTCCTCCCCCTGCCCCTCTATCTGGCTTATTGTTACCTTTATCTTTAACTTTGTATACATTTTACAGAATCTTAATATCTTTACATTTTATATTTTATCTTCTTGAACTTCATGTTACATTTATTTGAAAGGGTTCATCTCCTTATATGTGTGTGCAATCTAGATTTACATTTTTTAAACTTTACCTTTAGTTGGCATCATATAGCCAATTTTGAATGAGGTGCCATCAAATACATAATTATCAATTGTTTACACTGACTCAACGTTTTGGTCAAAGCACTAAGGTAACAACAGCCTTGTTGTGACTGTTATGCTATGGAAAGTGCTAATGCTAGCAGTACAAAACCTTTTATAAATTATTTATTGTGCAAGATAAATATTGGTTTCTCTCAAATCTGTTGCATAAGGAGATGACAGATTAAAGTTAGACCAGATAATCTGCCTAATGTTATTCAAGAAAGAATAAATCCTGCATATAACAGAAAGACCTTACCTTGAGACATATTCTTTGTTCTCATCAGAATTCTGGCGACTTGGCGTCTTAGATTTGTCTTCCTCTTCCTCCTTGATTTCCTTCTCTGAATCTGTTCTCTGTATATCACTGCTTGCATTCTGAGAATAAGAATCAATTATTTGTGCTGAAATAAATTTAACCTTGACATTAGATGCCAATTACAAATCTGATCCAGTTAATACAATGCACACCATTCTGATTCCAAAAGGTTTTGATATACTGAAATCTGACAACTTTATGGAAAAGATGAACACAGAATCTTAATGTCAATGTTGCTATAGACATCGGTACTGAAAAAGTGATATACATGCAGGTGAGCAGCAAGGTCTCACGATAGCAAATTACTGTGAATTCATTTATTTTATGGGTACATTTTGGTCAATACATATCACTGTGGGGTTCTTTCATTTTCACAAAATGATTTTGTACACTGAACATTTAAATACATGGTTTGTCCATGCTGGACATTTAAAAACGTGGTTCAAACATTGCTGGACATTTAAATACATGATTACAAGCAGTGTATTTAAATATAATTCCAATTTACTTCCTTTCTGTCAGCATATCAGCATATTTCATCAACAAAACATTCACTTTTAGGTAGATCAAAGTTTTCTTTCATTAGCCTCTTAACTGTGTTAGAATACATAGCCCCCTCTTCTCTAGCCATGGGTCGTTGATTTTTTATATAGTAATACAGGGTAGAGTGTCAGAGAGGGTCACGCCAGTGATCTATATTGTTATGATCATTATTTTAATGTATACAAGACTGGTTAATTCTCTTTAAACCAGGCTATTCTTTTCTTTCTAACATTGCACTTGCATATGGAACATCTTATAGCATTCACTGTTGCTGCTTTCTGTGCATTTCAATCTTTCAAAACCAAAATCCAGTTTTAGTAAGATCCTTTGCTTTACATATGTACCTGACCTTTAATAACAGCTGGTGAAACATTGCTGAAGCAAACTGAAATAATTTCTCAAGACTGGCTTGTAAAGCATGCCATATGCTTTCTTTTGCAAAAGGATGGAATGCAGGAATGACTGATCACTTACAGTTTTAACTTCTTATGGGCGATTTTATTCTGTGGATTGCTCATTTTGGTCATAAATCACAAAGGTGGGTGTGTATGGCTTCTTTGTTATATTTTATAAAACAGTGATTAAAATAAAGCTTCATATAAAATTACCTGGAAAATGAGAACCAAAAGCAGTCTGCAGAATTTACTATTGTGTAAAAAATTGTTATCAGTACCAAGTGACCATTAATATCTAATCAGATTGCACAAAATTTGGTCAATTCATAACAACTGGATCTATTGACCCCTATCTCCCTCTTCTTACTGAAAAATTATTCTAAACAGAACTCTTTTCTCTCAAGTTTTTCAAGAGTTCATACTTAGCAGACACTGGTGGAAATCACACTAAGCCTAACAGACTCACTTAACAAGACTTTGTAAATAAGCCATGACTTTTGAAAGATTCCTATATAAATAATTATAACCTTAACAGATGCCTATCTTTTAATTCCCTTTTCAAGCATTTCGGACTTTTCCATTCATCTAAAATAGTAATCCTACAATACTGTACTTTAAAATGAGAAACCTGAATAATTATCCTCTTATACAGTGATCAGCATACTGAACAGCCTGAAACAGCTACAAAATATGGGGAGAGCACTTTTATACACACTCTAATAAGACTAGAATGTCCCTGTCATTCTGGGGTCAATGAGGCCTGAACGTTTGCTTACACAAACATACTCCGAAGGGTTCATTTTCTAATAAAAATATAATATGACTTAAAACCAAAAATGCACCATCAAGAAAATGACCGAACAAAAATCATACAGGGGATGGATGACCATTGTCATGTGTGACATGACTATACATGTCTTCCCTCCATATCAAAATGGGCCATTTACAGTATGAGACAGCCCTCCTTTAAATATAACATGAAGAATGCATAGTTTATAAAGCAGGTGCAGAATGTCTGCCGGCATTTTAAACTCACCTCATTAAGGTTCTGACCCTGTGGTTGACTATGGGCTAGCTTCATAAGGGCAAAATGGACAACAACGGATGTAATAATGCTGATGGCCAAAACCTCCTTCCTGCAATACAAACATAAAAGATGTCACCATGCTGATGATAAATTAGTGCATTATCCTGGTAAACAAACTGAATTTATTCAACTCAGTTTTGCTTGATTCAAAACACATCCCTATGATACTGAGTTGCATAACCACACAAAACTTTGACTTTCACACTTAAAATTAATTAAAAATCTTTCCTTGAATTTTAGAAATGCTGAAATATGATGCATAAATAATTGGATCATTCAGATTTTAAATAAAGACAATGATCCCTCAAAAATATGGCTTGAGCCTATGTATAATATTATATTTAGCAGAGCCCCACATGCATACAGAAAATTTTAATAAATTAAATTACATATTAAACCAAAGGAATTTTAAGCACTTAGTTGGAAGGTGTCAGCATATTTGATCCTGTCTTAAGCACAGTCCATATTTTGTGGTGTATTTGATCAACATAAAACACGCTAATGGAAATGTTACAAGGGTTTCATATGTATCTGAAATAATAGCATTTGGCTCTTGTAAAAACAGACAGTAAAATAAAGCCATATAATCAATAGCACCCTGAATTAGTCTTGGTCGATTTGCCATTTTTACACATTTTAATAGCTACTACTCAATTCTTGATGCCTAAGACTCTGACTAGCAATCATAAATTTGTGGTCTGTCATATTCACAAAATAGGCCAACAAATTTTCAAAAAATACAATTACTAAAGTTCCAAACCAGGAAGTAAAATACCCAATTAATCAGATTTCATACATATAGTTTCATCTGTTATTTTAAAATGCACTCCAAGAACAAACATTATTCATAGTATTACCTTTTTGTCTGTCTGACTTGCCAACAATTCAACAACAATGAAAAACAAAAGGCCCAAATAGGACTGAGATGATTCATTTTATCTGATGTCTGCATTAAAACCAAATGCACAAGCAATTGGCCAAGAAACCTGATTCATTAAGAACACTTCTGCAGAAACTTCTTCCAATGCTGTTGACTGCACATTATGAAAATAAAATTGTTTCAATGCTTCCCTGCTTTTTATACTTTCATTCCGTATTTGATGGCACAACAAGCCAAACTTGTCAAAAACTGAAAGGCCTCTACACCAGGACGTTTTCTATCAAAGTAAGTCAAACTCGCTTCAATTGTTAGAAAAAAATGTGTGGATATGTTTATTTCTTAATTTTTAGTAATGGCAGATTGGCATCATTTGTAAAAAAATATGAATGGCCTGCAAGCAAGGATGTTTTCTGTCAAAATGTTTAAATTCTTTTAAATGTTTAGAAGTTATTGCCTATTTTTAGTTTTAGTACCAGCAGCCATATTTGATGGAAGACAGGCATCATTTGTACAACCTTAAGAACCTTTCATTCCAAGAGGCTTAATGTCCAATGTGGTCAACTTATGTCAATTTATAATTTTTTAAAAATCATTTAAATGATTTTATATTCTATTAGTAATGGTGGCCATATTAGAAGGCAAATTAGCATTGTTTATAGAAAACTGAAAACCATCTATGCCAAGATGATTTCTTTCAAATTTGATCAAAATCTGTTGAATTGTTTTCAAAAACAAGCCATAAAAGGTTTCTTATTCTGAGTAACAATGACAATAATGGATGGCAAATCAGCACAAATCTGAAAGCTCTTAATGCCAAAATGTTTTCTGTAAAATTTGGTCAAATTCTGCTAACAGTCTGAGATGTTGTTTAAATTTATTTCCTTTTATTTTCAGTAACAACGGCCATATCAGACTGCAGGTCTGCATCACTGGTACAGAAATTGTAAGCCTCAATGCCAGAAAGATGTCAAACTTGGTCTCTTTCAATAATTTAAAATTGTAATGTTTGGAAACAGTGGCAATATCAGATTGCAGGTCTGCATCACTGGTATAAAAAATGTAAGCCTCAGTGCCAGAAAGATGTCAAACTTGGTCAAATTCTGTTCCAATAATTTAAAGATTTTAATGTTTGGAAACAGTGGCCATATCTGATTGCAGGTCTGCATCACTGGTACATAAAATGTAAGCCTCAATGGCAGAATGATGTTAAACTTGGTCTGTTCCAATAATTAAAAATTTTAATGTTTGGAAACAGTGGCAATATTTGATGGCAGATTAGCATTTTTCCAAAACTGAATCTATGCTTTCTCACATTTTTGGTCAAATTCTCTTAAGCATTGTATTTTAGAATTTATTTAAGGTCTCTCTATTTATAGTAATAGTGGCCATATTTGATTGTGGATGGGCATATATGAGCATATTTTAAAAACTTTATGCAAGGATGCTTTCTGACAAATTTGGCCAAATTATGTAAAGCGGTTTTTGATAAAATTTAAAGATTATTTTTTTATTTTAGTAATGACAGCCATACTGGATGACAGATTGGTATCTATTAAATTTTTTTTTAAAGACCTTGGTGCCAGAATGGTCCCCAAAAAGTTTCATATAAGACCAACTAGACATCAAAAGAAACCTTTGGGAGCAATCCGCATGTTCATATGACTTTCTATTCTGACTAGGTAGCCATAACAAGATTCTCAAAGTGACTATGGTGATAGACATACTGGATGTCAGATCAGCAACATTTTCATTTAGGACCAAACTAGATATCATATAAAATACGTGAAAACCCTATGCTTACATGACTATCCATTCTGACCGAATTGCAAGAAGAAGATTGGCACCATTTTCATTTCGGACCAATTAGACATAAGAAGTCTTCTGATCAAACCCATATGTTGATGTGACTGTTCTTTCAGAAGTAGCAATAAAGCAGTTTTCATAATGGTTTCCATGGTGGCCATATTGGACATCAGATCAGCACAATTTTCATTAGATAAAATAGGCATCACATAGGCCATCAGACCAGCACAATTTTCATTAGACAAAGTAGATATCACATAGGCCATCAGATTAGCACTGTTTTCATTAGGACAAAGTAGATATCACATAGGCCATCAGATTAGCACTGTTTTTATTAGGACAAAGTAGACATCACATAGGCCATCAGATTAGCACTGTTTTCATTAGACAAAGTAGACATCACATAGGCCATCAGATTAGCACTGTTTTCATTAGACAAAGTAGACATCACATAGGCCATCAGATTAGCACTGTTTTCATTAGGACAAAGTAGACATCACATAGGCCATCAGATTAGCACTGTTTTCATTAGGACAAAGTAGACATCACATAGGCCATCAGATTAGCACTGTTTTTATTAGGACAAAGTAGACATCACATAGGCCATCAGATTAGCACTGTTTTCATTAGGACAAAGTAGACATCACATAGGCCATCAGATTAGCACTGTTTTTATTAGGACAAAGTAGACATCACATAGGCCATCAGATTAGCACTGTTTTCATTAAGACAAAGTAGGCATCACATAGGCCATCAGATCAGCACAATTTTCATTAGACAAAGTAGACATCACATAGGCCATCAGATCAGCACTGTTTTCATTAGGACAAAGTAGACATCACATAGGCCATCAGTTTAGCACTGTTTTCATTAGGACAAAGTAGATATCACATAGGCCATCAGATCAGCACTGTTTTCATTAGACAAAGTAGACATCACATAGGCCATCAGATTAGCACTGTTTTTATTAGGACAATGTAGGCATCACATAGGTCATAAGATTAGCAGTTTTCTTTCTTTTAGAACCATCTTCGTATCATAAGAAGTCTTTTAGTCAAAACCACAAGCTGATATAACCAACCATTCTGGAAGAGTAGCAATAACAAAACTTTCAAGATTGCTGCTATAGTGGCCATAATGAATGTCTGAGAAGCACCATTTTGACTGAGGACCAACTAGACCTTGGGATGAATGAATGAGTAAAGTTTCATGGCCATCCTACAGTTAATTTAGAGAAGCAGTGATAACAAACATGTGCAAACAAACTTCGGATGACGGACAACAGATGACAGACAACTGGGCAGCCCATAATCTCTTCTGACCTTCGACCAGTAAAGCTAAAATAAAAATGTATTCAGTATGTTGTGTGGACTTGGCCATTATAGACCCAAGTAGACCAGATCATGTCAACAGATAATAAGCCACTTTTTAACAGAGTTGATGCTTGCTTCATGCAGTATTTTGCTCAAGGGCAACATAAAGATAAATCACTTCTAAAAATGCAAATGCAACCATTCAATAATCTCACAAATTCTATTGTGTTCTAAAATGAATATGTACTCTTGAATTCAAGCATATCTTACTTACCACCAGTTCCATAGAGAGACCGGTATGACATCAAACATGGATTCTAAAGTGTCTGCTTCCTTGTTGTCATAAGATTTTATACCTTCCTGCAGATTAAGTGTCAGAACTCTGTCTTGATAAAGGTAGTACCCAGTGTCTGAAATCAAAATGCCATATTTTTTTTTAAGACCATGCAAAATGCAATAATTTGATGACCAATCAGAGTTTATGTCAGAATTTAACTGTCAGGGTTTGTACTGACCATAGGTTGGAAAAAGGATTTAAAATTCTGTAAATTAGATTTCTCTGAGAATATTTACCTAATTATCATATTTTACAAGATTTTAACTCCCTCTACCCCTAAAAATCTAGCCTTCAATAAAAAAAGTCAAACTGTTTGTCTTTCCAATTACTCTGTAGAGGTGAACTAGAACTAAACAGATGCAGAAGTAGAAAACAATTGACATCTCTAGTAATGTAAAATAAAAATCTGGATAGATCGCTGAGATGAAATGTCTATGACTTTCCATGCACATTATAGAATTATTTTTTGGGCTGTACATAAAAAAATGAGTAAAGTTTGAAAAGAATTTTCAGCTGAATCTAAAGTACAAATATCTGCAAAGTTTTGGTATGAATACAAAGTTTTCTACAGAAAGAAACTGAAGGACAACAAATACACCTTGAACAGTACATTCTGTCCCCCTCATGTTTAATGGTACTCTATGTGACGGTTGCACCTGGAGATTATTGACAAATGGGCCCAACTGAAAGGTCAAATATGAAGTACGCAAGTAAAGTTACTACGCAAAAACCATTATTTTCTTATCTAACTTACAAAGACCTTGACCCTTGATCCTTAGACCCCAAATATCTAGGTTTCTTTTTTACTATAAATGCAAGTCATCCACATAGTTTTTAAAATAACTTATTATAGTTACTATGTAAAACCCATTTACCATACAACCTTTTGACCTTAAAGTCAATAGGCTTCTCTTTCTTACCCAAAATGTAAATTATTCACAATCTCTGGTGATGGTATAAGGTTGTGAATTGAAAACTTTGAACAGAAACCATTTTCATTTTCCAGTCATAGTGACAACTTGATCTTCAACCTCACAACTAACGGGCTTTCACATTACTCCAAGTGCAAGCCTTCTACAAATTAAGTTCTAGCCTGTGATGCAGAACTAGAGTTATTGTGCGGAAACCCTTTTCTTTCACTTAGTCAGTGACCTTTAGCATAGACCTTTGACCCAAAAATTGATAGGCTATACCTTTGCTCAATGTCTGGTCCAGGTCTATGATGCATAACTAAAGTTACTGTGCAGAACCAATTTTCTTCAGTCAATCACAGTGAACTTGACCTCTAACCTCTTATCCCAACATAGATAGGGTTATTCCTTACCCTGAGTGTAAGCCATTCACAAAGTTGAGTCCAGGTCTGTGATGTGTAACTTATGTTATTAAGTGGAAACCATTTCTCTTTTTTTCAGTCACAGTGACCCCGCTCTTTGACCTTTTGATGCCAAATTTGACAGGTTTCTTCCTTACCCCAAGTGCAAGCCATCTACAAAGTTTGGTCCAGGTCTGTATTGTATAACTAAGGTTTCATCTATAATTTTTTTAAATTTGGGCACAGTCTGCCCTTAAAATTGAAAAAAGGGAGAAAATTGCGGCATTCTGATGAGGCATCAAAACAATAACTAAAACTAAAAGCAGAACAAGATTAAGTCTCCTTTTTTCACTTGTGTTAAAATGCTACAATGAAATCAATATTCTCTTTTCTTTAGCTCCTATTTAAAAGAATTTGTATACTCTTGCCAAAATTGGATATCCAGGCTGCATTTCCATCAAACAATCACTCATTTGTCCATCTTTAAGTTCTGAAGTGAACTTTGCAGACAAATTAAAGTACAACTAAAATGAAGAAAATGCAGAAACACCTCTGGTACTAACTTTTTCTTGAAATCATAACAAGGAATTGCAGAAACACTTCTTGTACTAGCTTTTTCTTGAAATTATAACAAGGAATTGCAGAAACACCTCTTGTACTAACTTTTTCTTATAACAAGGAATTGCAAATCATGTTTGATGCACCAGATAACAAGGAATCACAAATCAACATACGGTAGAACATTACTTCAATGCACCAGCATTGGTATCATTTGCGTATGTCAATCATTCACATTAATCAACAGTATAGAATAGTACAGATCAAGATATGATGGCATTTTATACGATGCAAGATGTCAACCCTGATAGGTATGATGATCAAGTACCATAACAATCTGTGTGTGTAGCTCTGTTCTGACAGTGAGGCCAAATTGTCAAGAATGTCTCATGCAGCTGGCAGTCCATACTGGCACTGTTACACAGCTTGGTCTCATTGCTTTATCTGTACCACACTTTCAGATGACATTTTCCTTATTAAAGTAAATTCAGGCACAATAATGTGGCCGCATTTTTCAAAATCTGCTGACTGCCATCTCAGCTGTTTGAAGAGCATCTATGGCCAAAGAATGATGAAGTTGCTTAAACCAAGTTTGCATTTTCTTTCACGAAAAGAATATGTCTAATCACATTTAGCCAAATGTGATTAAACATATACATCTGGTTCACGAAACTTAAGCATTATTTCAACTAAATTTGGCATTCCTCGGCTATCATCACTTCTCAACCATATGAAACGGCAATCCACAACAGCATATCTATACATGAGAAAAATGGGTACATCTATATTTTTGGGAGATAAAGCATGAAAATATGTACTCAAGTCTTATTTTTTGCATGATTATGGCTGCACAGATTAAAAACTTATTATAGAAATTTAAAATTTTAGCAGGATTTTCACAACTTCATGTCCTAGATGCAACATTTTTCAACTGATGTTTTTGCCCAGAAACAAATTTTTTCTTTCAGTTACTGTGACCTTGACATTTAACCAGTGGTCTCCAAAACTAATAGGTTTTTCTCCAAATCCATAATACAAGCTATTTGCAAAGACTGGTAACAGTGGATGGCAGATAGACTTGAGTTATGTGTTGAAACTGGAAATGGACAGATGGACTAGGAGACATCGCAACATGAGAGACATCGCAACATGATATGCTTCACTTATGGTGGGTTTATAAATAATAATTCTGATATTTATAGCTTGACGGTATACTAAAATTTAGAAGGTACAAAAGTTACAGATATACTCATACGTATAGACTGGTAAAAGGCAGAAATTATCATGTTAAGATATGAAAAACAGTTCATCTTCAGAATGATAAAAGTGAAGACAAATGGGAATTGTATTTCCACTTACCAAATGGATAGTTATCAGACCAAACTATCATTGCATTTTCATTACTTTCCTCCTCACATGTTTCCTTATCATCGTGCTCTTTGTAGGTGATTTGAGGTCTATCTGCCATCATGTGGGGTGTGCGGAAGGATGCTGTAGAAGTAAAAAACAATTACATTACTTTGGGTACAACATCTGAGCACAATAAGAATGCGACCACAATACTAGTAGAAAGTTACAACACACATAACAGCATTTTTCTTAGGATTTCAGAATTGGAAGTGCCATCAAGCATTCCAATGTTATCTATATTAAATTTTTCAAAAAGTGTGGTGTCCCAAGACAATTTTCAAAAATAATTATGAATCAGGAACCATACCTGTGGGTTCAGAGAGAAATTCTACATAATCTCACTCAGAAACACATATCCAAGCTTTATTATACAATCAACATTAAATGCATATAATGTAGTTCCACCATGGACCCATAACTAAACTTCAACCACTGTAAATGAATTGATCTATCAAATGTGTCCCAAAATGGGTTGAAATAAAAAAAACAAAGCTTAGCACCATTTTAGTTTTATTTCATTTCTAAAACATTATTCCACCTCCCCCCACTGTCGAGACCCATACAAAGTCATATTTTCAATCTTTCCTGCAATACTGTAGATAGATACAGATCGCAGTTCTTGTTATACTGTGGTTCAGTTGATACCAGGGTTCTCATTAATGTGGTCAGCAGGAATGGATCCCAATTATATGCATTATAATGAGTATATACACCGTAAATCACACAAAAAAAAACCATTTAAAATAACTAAATTGCTGGAAAATTTAGCAAGCAAAACTTTATTTTCTATAATTTTATCCATATTAAAATTCTGTCATGAAAATATTATAATATATGTAACAAATGCCCATGAATACCCTGACACATGCTACAGGAAGTCTGTAAGCAGGGTTAGATACTGGTGGGCACTGCTATGACAAACTATGAAACAATAAGTGGAAAGATAAATGGACCCATTCTCTGGATTTGTGAAAATGAAACCTTGCAACTATTGTTTAACTTTAACAACCTGCTGTGGGTTTTGAGATGCATAATTAGCCTGATGCACTCTCTTTCATGTTGCATAGGCAACTAATGGAGGATGGAATTATGATGACAAGGGGTTAGCATTCTGGACTCCTGACTGAAAAGGTGTAGGTTTGAATCCTATTATCAGATCAGCTTTGGTCAGTTACTGTGCTGCAAACTTGGGCAAAGTACTTTAAATTAGTTCTAATACTCCAGCTCTTAATAACCTACTTGTGTTGATGTGCCATAAAATACCAAACCAAACCAAAGTCTACTACAGGGTCAATTCTACAACAGAAAATTTACAGGGAGGGGGAATTCCCATCACCATCTGAAGAAACATGGTAATTTTCTGAAGATAGGAGAGATTTAAGAAGTAATGGAACGGTTCGAAAATATAATGTGTGATTTTCATGCATTTGGTTTAATTTTTCACGTCTTTTTATAAAGTGGTATATAAAGCATTCTAAAACAGATCCTGATACAATTTTACATGAACTGTAGGAAGGGATTTGTGCTGTTTGCAGTTCAATAATCCCCTTGCGTAAGAATGAAGTGACCGGTAAATTCTCCAGGATTTTCAGTTTTTATATGAAAACATAATCCATGAATAAACACCTTACTGTATTTTTCAGCAAATATGTGTCTGATATATAATTTTTAATGAATAAAAATAATACTTAGTAATTTATATTCATTATTGACACAGCAGCTGCAATCAAGTATTATGACCATCATATGTACTAGAGCTGTATGTACCAGTAAAGGCATTATCACTTAATACTGAATGCCCACCATTCTAAACCATCACAAACTATACTTAGTAACTAGATAATCAAAAAAAGCATCTCACTATTCAACTTTAAAAACTCACTAAGTGCTTGATCAAGGCAGCTGATCTAGAAGTCAAGCACTTACATGATTAGGCTTAGATTTGTTAGTATTAATGAATGTTACATGTTTCATCACATTCATGGCAAATCAACAATGAATGATTTTCATGTTCTGTTATCCATTCTTAAGGAAGGGTTGACACAATCTAGGTGAGATTCACGTAGACATGCATCCAGAAGAAACACTGCATGACCACCCTTATTGTATCTTTGTCAACATATTCATAGGATTTGCCAATCATTAACTGACAAATAAATTTCCTTGCCCTCAAGATTCACAGTCCAACTGTCAAAACAGTTTTTATACATGCTTTGTCAGTTCCAATAAAGTTTCTGTGTTCACTATTTACTGTGAATCTCTTTATTTTCTTGTCTTAACTTTCGTGGTTTAGGTATATAAAAAAATTGTCTGTACCAAATTTGTGGATTTGGGAAGAAATATTGTTCAACAGGAGAGTCCATGCCTGTTTGAGTCTTTAAATTTCTGGTTTGCAGAAATAACAAATTTCAGGAAAATTGGTACACCATGAAAAATAGTTAATTTAATGTAATATGCTTAATTCACTAACAGCAAAATAAAGTATTGGTGAACTAGAAATATCTCCTGGAATTACAATGCAATATAAAATGAACTGCTGCTCAAAACATTTGCATGAAACAAATATTTACTGAAATTTAATACCATATTTCTCTAACAAGTCCAGGTGGCATGCCTGATTTTCTTTAATAAACAATCGGAGGTGGCTTATGAACAGGCAAAGCTATTAGTAACTACCGTTCAAAGTTTTGTACAAAGGTGGGATAGATTTATCACTGGATAAATGCAGTAAGAAAACAAAAATCAGGAGAACATTATTCAAGTCAAAAAGCCTTTTCATCATCTGTCAAGGAAAATAAAGTAAATTGTGAACATTTTATATTAAAAATATTCTGAAAATATTATAACAGTTAATAATGCTAAAATAATAATTTATAGTATATACCAGTGTTGAGGTAAGGTTTCCATGCGACACTAGGCACATTTTGGACATTAGAACTGGATGCCCCAGTGGGGTATTGACTGGCCATTGATACTCTCTCCTGCATCTGGGGTGAGGGCTGCACATACAGCTGGCTGTGATGCATTCCTGGCAGAAGAGGAAATATGAAAATCTGATGTTAATAAATCAGTAGCCAAAACTGACTGTGTCTGCCATTACAACAATTCAGTTAAAACTGACCGGAAGGTCATCATTATCTGACAACAGCATTTGCAAGGTCTCGTCAGTAATATAGCTAATATTAACCAAATAGTAAGCAGACATCTATTATCATGACCATTTCCGAAAGAGAGCTACTAAATATAGCCTGATTGCCAATTATCTGTAAATATTTTAAGAAGGCATATATAATATTTTGCTTTATTCAGAGAACCACATGTACACTGTTTATATATACATGTCTAATGTATAGCATGAATTTAGTATCAACACTGTGTACTCAATCGTGAATCTCATCACATACAATGAATCTTCAATACAACAATACAATTAATTCATTAAAAATATGCACAGAGATTTAAAATAATTATACAATAATTTTGTCACATGTCATAGCAGTCTGAATTCAGTGGAAATAAAATAGCACAATCACGTAACAAATGATGATGCACATTTAATTTTCAGTATGTCCCAAGTTGGTATAAATTAGTTGGCATTTTAAACTGCTGTTAGTAGCGTTTGTAAGCATAAACTTTATTCCAGCATAAAGGAAACTTTCACGACACAGTAAACGTGTTCTAGTCATGCTGGAAAATGAAACAATCTATCAGATTTCATTGCTTTTATTTAAGTTTGGTACTGACGTCCTCTGAAGAAAGATTCATTGTTTCTATTGAAGACTGTAGTCGGCTATCTTTGATGAAGGGTGCATGCATTATTGAAGTCACTGCTAAAGGACAGCTTTGGAGAACCAAACAAATGTCTGTTACTTATTGTGGCGGCAACATCAAATAATTGTATTGCATGAATGAGGCTGATTTTTTTCCCATTTGCTTAGGATGTTTTCATAACAATCAGTGCTTCAAACGTAATGTTTTATTTGAAATTTCAGCGAATTATTTTAGAATGGAATTGGCTGTCGTTTGTAGTTCCTGTTCCTGCCTGTTCCATAGCCCAACAAGCAAGATGTTGGGGTTTATTTTGTTCTTGCATTTGGGCTTTTCTTTTTTACGTTTGTGGTAGCGGAGTGATGCTGCATTCCACGCATGCATCAGAAATTTTAAAAAGGGTCAATGGACGATAGAGACACAGGTGTTCTGGTCTGATGATAGAGATTACTACAGAAAATGTGAGCGTTCTGAAGGATTTAATTCTGAGTGAAGAGGAATTTTACTTACCATCCACATAAAAATGTCAGCCTATGTAAATAGATTAATTACTGACGAGCAGCTGAATAGCCAACGAAAGATAGATTATGGGAAAATGCCTTGTCCAGTTGATCTCTGCTACCAGATTTTTTAGCAACAAAAAAAAGCAATATCTCACAACATACAGTACTCTTGCTAGATGTCAACATAAGCTGATTATGATATAACAATGCACTGTTTAGATGGTTTGTCAATATGTACAAAGAATTTGTTTATGTAACAATAGATAAATTTCAGGGCATTTTGTATCAAGTCGGTGGCTTTCTTTCATGGGGCCTCTAAATTTCTCCACTCCAAAACAATGGTTGTATATACAAGTTTAAACAGCTAACAACGTCGCCAATAAAAATAAAAAAATCGACAGATGGTATATCTTGCAGCCATTAAGGAAAAATATTGCAATTTGCGACATTAGTGAACCCCTGCATGATCCCTGACTAAACTTTTTACATGTTAATTTTCATACTTTCAAGACAAAAAAAAACTATTTTTTTAGTGAACGAGAAATATAAATATAACATTTCAGGAGCCACATCATGATCATCTTGTATTATTCATAAGCAATCTCTTCCACAAAATGATATTAAAATTTTTGAAGTTTTTTCTGAAAGATTTTTTTCTTTTCTTGTGTAAGGTCTGTTTAAATATTATTATTTGGTTAAATTTTATGAGGAAATATCTCAACATGATAAGGTCACTCCAGTGAGGTTATAATATCCCTATTGAATGTAGGTACATCTAAAAGAGTTAGCAACCATTGTTCATACTAGAAACTCTTGATCTTCATTGCATTTTCTCTCTCCAGCACAAGTAGAATCCATTTCAGAGACTGATTCAACACAGACAAATGAGAAACCATGACAATAATGATATTCTACACAGGACGTGGGTTTAAGCAGCTATTTTTCTCCAAAGAGGCATGCCAAAATCAAGATGCTTATTCTTAGGAAGGAATATTTCTAGTAGATATGTTTTATTCAAAGGCAAGGTAACAGTGATAATTTGGTGCAGAAAATATGTTCAATTTGTTGAGAATGCACTTTATGCACACCTACATATCTACCTACCCACATAAAGCAGTGGTGGGGTGAACTCTTTTTGATCCTTAGGCTGAAAGTCTGATAGAGCTGGAATGTGACGATTGTCAAACATGTCCACTGCTTGTAGTTCCCCCTGGTGGAGTATCCATGCATTAGCCACTGGAGTTGAGAACTGTCAGAGAATAAAATACAAATTAGCTGGATTTGTATTTATAATTACATGCCAAATATTACGAAAGGATTCTTATGACCATATGCCCACAATCAAGTACATGATTATTATTGACAAGTATTGTGGAGGTAATAAGCATGCACAAGAAGATTTTAATGACACATCAGCACAGTAATGACCTTTAGTGCTGCACTATTGTATAATAATATCTCCTGGAATTTACTACCATTAAATTTTGTAATAGGCTGTGTTTTTCTTCATTGAAAAACTGAACAATTATGCAGTAGTTGTTGTTGTTGTTGTTGTAGGGTTTAATGCCATTTTTCAGCACACAATAGGCTATACATGGTGGCCAGTATTAATGGTGGAGGAAGAACCCAGGAAATCCCCAGAAAGAACCACCAACCCTCGAGAAGCTACAGGCAAGCTTTCTCACATACCCCCATGGGCCGAATCCGAGAGTCAAACCCACGCAGACAGAGGTGAGATGGCAGTGATCCGTAACGGAGAGCGCTTTAGACCACTCGGGGCCCCCCAATTATGCAGTAATTAAAATTAAGGATGGTTACTGGATGTCAGATGGCAACCTCCTTACTCACCCCCTCATAATATAAATTTTGTAAAGAATTTTCCCCATTATATAAAGGTGAAGGTTAAGTGCTATAAACATCTCAGCTGAAATAAATTTCTGGATGGTGCCCCATTTGCCAGGCACCCAGGGGCAATTGCACCCCTCCCAAAACCCTTTTACCCTCCTCATACCACTGCTGTTAAGAATCTTATATAGCACTGATTCTATGATCACTGGGGCAAAATAACGGATGTACTCCTAATGTATCATGATCAAGTAATATATTTAAAAAAGTGCCAAATTT
Organism: Sinohyriopsis cumingii; assembly: GCA_028554795.2. Classification (NCBI taxonomy): domain Eukaryota; kingdom Metazoa; phylum Mollusca; class Bivalvia; order Unionida; family Unionidae; genus Sinohyriopsis; species Sinohyriopsis cumingii. Next base: position 55,246,111 of record CM068830.1, read on the forward strand.
GTAATTTATTTAAATAACCACTGCAGCAATTTTCAGTTGAAAGGTATCAGATGTCCATCATGGTGCAAGAAGAATAATCAGCAATATAATTCATTTTTGTAATATAAAATAAAGTCACAAGTTACTGGTGGTCGATACAATACAATACAGACCAAGTCATCACCTCCATAGAACCACATATACTTGTAAATACACTGATAAATGAAAAGTTAATCACAGTCATTTTGTAAATAATACAATTCATTTGTTTATCAGTTCTAATAATTTACTAATACTCTTGTTCAGAAAGAATAAAAAGAAAAAAATTACAAACTAAAGAAAGAATCTAACAAAATAAAATAAATACTACAAGCTTAATAAAGAAATCTTAATTTCAATTTTTGTAATTCCCTTTGAAAATATAAAAAATGCTTAGAAAGATTGTAAAATCAAATCCATAGGTAGATTTTGACTCTCACCTGCTGCTGCCATCGTATACTATTATCGTCTAAACCCAAACCCACAATGACACCATCAGGGACAAGAATCTTAAGTTTTCCATCAAAGCTGTCAGAGTCAACCCCCTCATCCTCTGTGAATGACAAATCATTAAAAAACAGTAATAATAGGAAAATTCACATCTGTCCTACTAGACACCATATAAAGATAATTATATAAAGGAGAGCTACTTTAAAAGGGAAATGTTTATGAGTCCCTTTTTGTTAATTTTCATATAAACTGGACCCATAAGATATGTTTTACTGCAGAATGGATCCACAGAATGTAATGTCTCAACTGCAGAACTTTTAGAAAATCAATGCTAACAGTATAACTCAAAACGATATCATTGTACAAATATGATGTCACTCATTACCTAAGTGTATTGTGACAAATCACATAGTTGCAACTTCTGTCACTTATTTAAAAATGAAAACTATAAACTTGAACAATTTTAATAACTGCAGCAACAGTCCTGTGGAAAAAAAATTGACAAGTCAACAAAAAGTACGAAACATTGGAAAATGCTGAATGATTTATTAACTGCTTTAAATTGGCAATAGAGCTTTCTATTAACTGTGTCATATGAAAATATATGCTCAACAGCTTAACACTTACATATCATGACCATGAATCCATGGTCCAATTTTTAAATAATTATTCAGTGCTATAACGGCCAAGAAACACCTGGCAACACGACCTTGAGGCAGACATCACTAAGATGGATAACACCTGGATTCAGCTTAAGGGTATGGCCCAGGACAGAAGCCGCTGGTGATCTTTTGTGGGCGGCCTATACCCCGACAGGGGTGACGGGCAAAATTGATATATTGATTATTTAATGAACATTTAGTGACTGGCACTTTTATGCATTTAATTTTTATATGTAATGATTTGGGGATAGAGATTCAGCTAAGAATAGTACAAGGAAATGAATACTAACAAAATTGTTTAAGTAGCTTTGGGTTGCCTAAACCGACATGTATGCAAAAATTTAAATTTTTCAGAAAGTTTAATACTTCAACATTTTACAAGATGTCATACTTAAGACAGAATCTTAATATTCATTACTATAATAAATATCATTGGCAACATAAAGGGATACATATGTCTCGCCATCTGCTGATGCAGGTCAGACAAAATTTAAATACGTGGTAATGCATCCCACAGGTTTAAAACCTGGCAATTATTCACTGAAAGGATGGCAGGTACTAAATGTGTGCAATTATTCACTGAAAGGATGGCAGGTACTAAATGTGTGCAATTATTCACTGAAAGGATGGCAAGTACTAAATGTGTGCAATTATTCACTGAAAGGATGGCAGGTACTAAATGTGTGCATTTATTCACTGAAAGGATGGCAGGTACTAAATGTGTGCAATTATTCACTGAAAGGATGGCAGGTACTAAATGTGTGCAATTATTCACTGAAAGGATGGCAGGTACTAAATGTGTGCATTTATTCACTGAAAGGATGGCAGGTACTAAATGTGTGCATTTATTCACTGAAAGGATGGCAGGTACTAAATGTGTGCAATTATTCACTGAAAGGATGGCAGGTACTAAATGTGTGCAATTATTCACTGAAAGGATGGCAGGTACTAAATGTGTGCATTTAACAACCTTAATATGCAGGGACAGAAAAATCCATTGCCCAGCTGCCAGAGACAACCAAAGTTTAGCAACCTAGTGTCTCGGAATCACGGCTTGGTTGAGCAAAGTAGCTTTTGGTGGGTGTTTTATCATGCATCTGTTACCAGGATGCAAAATCAGTTAAACTGACTGCCCACAGGTCTGTTTGAATTTAATTCCTGCAAAGTCGTAATGTAGAAATAAAACTGGATACCTTCTCTGTCAAGTTAGCCATACCTAATAATCCCATTTAAGTTGACATCTAGCAGTTCCGGATTGGCTAATACCAGATGTTCGGCTGACTATATGGGACAATTAAGATACTGTCAAACAACAACTGCTCAAGGAAAACATACCAGGAACATATTATTACTCAAAATAATCGCATTTCTCTGTGGCCATCATTGTTAGATCAAGACATTGTGCTGTCTTTGGGTGACCTATTCTGAGATTTTACACAAAAATCAACTATGAATACATATGTTTACCATTTGTTTCTAAGTGTGCATACCTTAATAACTTGTCAATGAGCTGATCTCAGAACAAAAAAGCATGACAGTTGTTACACCATCTTTTTGTTGACTATTCCTGCCTCAGATGATGTGGATTCTCAACCTCAAGAATTAGGTCACTGACAGTTTTTGAAACATGATTCTTGGTATTAGCATCAAAACCAGAACCACCAGAGCATCGTATGTGGCTCAAGAACCTTGTTCTTCTGACTTGCCAAGTGACACCCATTGTTAGATTTTGTAGGATTGTAGTGGTTTTCCAATCCCCCCACATCATACAGTACACCTTCAAATGGCAATTACTTATTCATATTTCTATGCAAATACACAAGAATCATTGAGATTCAATCTCTTTTATTAATCTGTCTATGTTTTTAGTGAAAACATGGGAGATAATGTAAGAAATAAATAACCTCAGAATCAATCTGGTACATTGCATGATACATGCATATGCAGTACAATATGGTATATTTTGATCATTATAACCAGTAAACATTATATCCAAATTCAACTTTTAGTTTTCAGAATATTTATGTTCTCAATGAAGTCGATAATGTTAGATATATATGTAGAAAACAAGTTATACTAGTAAGATTACTGTCAGATACGCAATGGTAAGACAATTTTCAAACATCATTTGTATAAAGATGTATCATGATAACAATGAAAAACCAGTCATTTTTACCATCCAATGACTGTCAACTTATGAAAAGTTCTCTGTTCAATAAAAACTAGCAAATTAGTCCTTTGTTTCTTTGAATGAAAATAACTTAATCAATGGTCATCTTTTTTTTAAAATTAATCTGAGATTTCTATGTTGATATGTTTTTCAATGACATGCAGGTACTCAAAGAATATCAGGTGTCTCCTCACTAAACCATGCATTAATAAAACTGTTTGCAACACAGTCTGTGGGAACATCATGCTGTGCACGATAAATCATATTAATTTTGGATAACATATTAATTTCATATTCAATTTTCATGATCACTCAGCTTCAATTCCTCATATTGTTTGTAGCTTTGTGTCTAAAGAGACATTTGTTTGTCTGAAATAAATTTTCCGCCATTTTCACAGCAGCCAGAATTAAAAATCAACACAAGTAAAATATACTTCAACCTGTATTCAATTAGTCAACATAAAGGTATAGAAAGACAGCTAAACAATATTTCTAAATTACTTAGTAAAACAACTAAACAAAAAAATCATTTCTTTTTCATGTTTTGCACTGAACCAGCAACTGGTGATTCTAAATTATGGATTATGAATGATATGTGATTATCAAGCCTTTGTTACCTGGCAAATATGTTAAACCTTTATTATTTACAGATTATGACAGACATGTGATTATTGTGCTTTCATTTTTAACCCTTTCTTCTTTAAGTGTCAGCCACTATTTATCTGAGCTAATTTTTCTCCATCAAGCCACACAAATCAAACTCAACAACAGATCAGACATTGCAACAAATACACATCAATTAGGAATTGGATAGGGAAATTGAACTCAACCATTCTAACAAAGAAACTATTGTATATAAGAACCTAATCAACAATCCTTACTCTGTGTGTGTGTGTGTGTTTACTTACTAACCTATTCTAATATTTGTATTTCATGTCCTTATTAATGCAAAATTTGATTTTGAATTGGACAGCCCTGCCCAATTATTGTCAAACACACCATTAATTGCATGCAGCAGTCTGTTCACACTGTGCTTGCACCACTGAAAAAAATTCTACTGTGAAAGAATTATAAGGTAAACAAAAACCTTTCCTGTGTAACTTCAAATGATGAAAGAGAAATACGAGTTCTGACATTAGAGATGGGTATATCCCAATACCAACTGATCCTTACTACTTAGCTTTCAACATATAACTTACAGCAAATTACCTGAAGATGGGCAGGTTACAATGGAAATGTCCTCATCTTCTGCCATCTTTGTTGTAATAACTTGTCTTTGACCTTTGATAAATGATGCTTGATGCTGACCTACACTGAAGTTCCATCTATGATAGAAACAAAAACACTAATGAAATAATTTTAACTTAACTTCACATACCTATTGTTATATGGAACTAGCTGATGACCTACAGATAAAAACTTTATAAGTGCATAATATAAAAATCCATCTAATAATCACATAGTCTCTTTCGAAGAACTTCTGGTTTTGTTATTTAATACACTCAACAACAATTTTATGTTTAGTGGCACTGCTAGGCCAACAAGTTGTTATATGCCATAATGGCAATGGTAGACCAACAAGTTATTATGCCAAAATGGCAATACTAGACCAAGTTGGCTGCATATCCCATAATGGCAAGGTTTGACCAACAGGTTATATAGACCATAATGGCAATGCTACACAAACAAATTATATATACCATAATGACAATGCTACACCAGCAAGTTATATATACCATAATAGCAATGCTTCACCAAAAAGTTATATTATATATACCATAATGGCAATGTTTCCCAACAAGGTGGCACTCTACAGTTTCGTATTTTCCATAGGGTTAGGATTTTAAAGAAAAAGAATTTCCCCGGCTTTCCTCACTGGTTATACTGGCTATTTAAAAAAGACCTTGTATATCTTAGGTATAATTAAAAGAACCTTTAATTCCCTTTATTTTGGTGTATGATTGATGGGTGTACTATGGGTTATAGAGTATACAGCTTGGCCTTACTTCAAATGTGCACCTTTCAAAAAAGTGCTAGCTCTACTTGGTCATCCTGAACTTAAAGAGGTATACTGTATAAAATAGAGCTGATAACTTTTTTTACATTTTATATATTTGGTAATTCATTCCGTGCACTTTCAGAAGCTGGCATTGTCTAGTCTGGCAAAATTTATTTTCCCTATTTTAATAGCTGCTATGTATAGTGTACTTTAGACTAATTCAGGCTGATTTTTTAACACAAGGAAGCAGTCATTTTAGTTAGCAGTGTGCTTAAATCATGTAAAATTTCCAAAGTACAATATCCAAAGAAATATCATCCACATTACATTACTGTAGCATATAGGTATCCCAACATTCTCTCCAATGTGCATGTTTTAAATGTGAACTACTTCACCTTACATACGTCACTCTCTCTAAAGTACATATTAATTGGTAAGCGCCCCCAAGTTATATATACCATAAAGGCAATGATACACCAACAAGTTATATATACCATAATGGCAATGTTTCACCAAGTTATAATTACCATAATGGCAATGCTTCAGCAACAAGTTATATATATACCATAATAGCAATGCTTCACCAACAAGTTCTATATACCATAATGGCAATGCTTCCCAACAGGTTATATATACCATAATGGCAATGATACAACAACAAGTTATATATACCATAATGGCAATGCTACACCAATAAGTAATATATACCATAATGGCAATGCTTCACCAACAAGTTATAATTACCATAATGGCAATGCTACACCAACAAGTTATACATATACCATAATGTCAATGATACACCAACAAATTATATATATCATAATGGCAATGCTAAACCAACAAGTAATATATACCATAATGGCAATGCTACCCCAACAAGTAATATATACCATAATGGCAATGCTACACCAACAAGTAATATATACCATAATGGCAATGCTACACCAACAAGTTATATACACCATAAAGACAATGCTACACCAATAATATATACCATAATGGCAATACTTCACCAATAATATATACCATAATGGCAATGCTTCACCAACAAGTAATATATACCATAATGGCAATGCTACACCAACAAGTAATATATACCACAATGACAATGTTACACCAATAAGTAAAATATTGCCATACACCAATAAGTAATATATACCATAATTGCAATGCTTCACCAACAATATATACCATAATGGCAATGCTTCACCAACAAGTAATATATACCACAATGACAATGCTACACCAATAAGTAAAATATACCATAATGGCAATGCTACACCAACAAGTAATATATACCATAATTGCAATGCTTCACCAACAAGTTACATATACCATAATGGCAATGCTTCACCAACAATATATACCATAATGGCAATGCTACACCAAGCTGCTATATGCTACATTTAATGGCAGATGGTCAACATGCATGCATCAGCAGTTTACATCAAAGTTTTTACAATTACTGAGGTTTCTTACAAACAGTATTTGAAAATACTTTGAATATAATGGATTAATGCAGAGGGGCAATTTGACTTGCCATCTGTATACAAAGGTCACTTTACTTACCTAAATTGTTTAGTTGCAAACTGGACAAAATCCAGAACTTCTATGAGACCGACCATCCACCCTAAAATTTGCCACTGCACAGTTATTCTACACCATGCCCAGTAATGTCAGAAAATAATAAAAAGTGACAGGAGAATAAACAAGGTGGCAGAACAACTTGTTACTCAAGTGATGTTCCATCTGAGACAGCCTTGGACTTTTTAGAGTATAGTGGTTTGGATCAAAGATACGACTTTGTATTCTGAGGATTTGACATGTTTTTGCTTTTATCTTCCCTTTGTATGCCTTTATGGGGCTACCTAAGCATATCTCCCACAACAGAGCCAGGATTCTGTCAATATTAAACAATGATGATCACGAAAATAAAGACACATAATAAAAAATGAGACTATACACACAGCATGGGGTATCCACTTCACTGGTAACAGTGGAGAAAAATGAATTGGATTTAATTAAACAATTAAAATGTTGTAATTAATCAATTAACGTGCTCTGTGAATATCTACAGACTGTGACAGTTAAAATGAGACCACTCTAACTCAGAGATGGGAGTGTTCATTCAAAGTTAGGTAATTTGTTTAACTTCCTATTATAAATGTTATACTCTGAAGCTATTACCTTCAACAGAGTCTGTAATTAATATAAATTTAAATGAACAATTAATCATTTGTGTCAATAATAGGATCATTTATCTAATTCAGGAATTTACATGTAAGTACAGATGAAAATTCCTTTTCCCCTCATCATGAATATTGACCCCACAGATCATCCATTTGTGATTAAGCACGGTTAATGCAACAATTTTCATGTAAATGGTTTGGATAGGATAAACAAGATCAGTCTGTAATTGAGACTCACTTTTCACCACCTGATCTAGAGTCCACAGCTCTGACTGTCTGTGTGTTGCGTGTAATGATCAGTATATCATCGCTGTCTGTGATATCCTCCCCAAACACAGAACAGCCATCTGAGGTACAGGTGTAACGAACCTGTGAAAAATCAATCAATTAATCAGTGGCTGAATGAATGAATGAATGGATGAATGAATAAATTTATTTTTGAGTTTGTTCAAGTGATTTTGACTGAGAAGACCTGTAGGCTAACTGGCTGATGAGCATTCTGAATCTTCTATTTAAAAGCTTCATATTAAATAATATAAATTTGCTAAACAAAATGAAACACAGACATAAAAGGATAAAGTACCAAGTAGTTATTTCCGGATGTACAACGTATACCTTGATGTCAAAAGAGCTCACTATAGTAAAAACACATGCTTCCATGACCTCCAGTATCTGGTCCTAGATTATCCATTTTCAAAACCTGATCTGCATTTTATTATATACAGTACTGGACTCAGTGTCTGGAAAAAGTACATTTCTAGTAAGTTATGTTTCTCTGAGAATACTTACTCAATCACATTAACATTACAAAATAAACTCTGCTATCTCTTAAAATCCAGTAATTTTGTCTTTCCCATCTGTAGAACATATAGTCAAAGAGAAGAAACTCTTATCCATTACCTCCCCTGATCATTGTAAAGTGGTACCCATCAGCTAGATGTTTACAGGTTTAAGCTGAATGATAAATTGAGGATGCTGACAATAATGGGGAGAGTGAAGAGTTTAATAGTAATGTAATCAGAAAAGTATTCTTACAGAAACATAATTTACTTAAAAATTTACCTCCTCCATCAAATACATTCCCCAATTACATTAACATTAGGATAAGTAATTGGAGATGGAAACGTATAGCATCCCAACTTTATGAGTACCCTTAGAGGAGCAAATTGCTGGACTTTTGATTGACACAATGCTGGAGGTCCAATCAGCACAAACATAAACTACTCTGCTACCATGAGGACATTAAAATAAACAGCTACATAATCAGTGACAACAATAGATGGATAAGAAAGAATAGCTTTTCCTAACCGAGAAAAAAAAAACACAAGTGAATCCAGCAAAAGCACTAATCCTATGCCCATATAAGAAAGTGGTGCTGATGTCAATTTTGCCAAATGCTGATTCAATTATATTCTTTAGATGATGTAGAACAAAGTTTAAGAATGGTAACCATGCATGCCACCAAAAGCGTTTGTTATAGCTCAGATGGAAACATTACAAGGGAGTATCTAATTTTTTGTGATTTCAGAGCATACTAGGGTACATTGCACACTTTAGCAATGATGCTGGCTCTAAAGGGGTTATATTCCCTTTCCCAGCCTTACCAGAGGAAAGAGATGTTGGATCCCATGACTGTTCTCCACGTGCTTTAAGAAGAGAGAATGCACCAAATTTTGCATTAATGTATTCATCAAGGACAGGAAATGGATGATCATGCTTGGATTGCCCAATGGCTGCAACCTATTCTAAGCTACAAAACCTGGCTACATCATTAGGACCATGGAATCATCTGGAGATATCCTGGGCCAGTTCAAAGGGCATGCAACTCACCCTACATTCTGAAGCTAAAGCTCTCCAAAAACACATGATAGCAATGAGGTTATGGTTCAAGGCTCAAACTCATTTGAGTTCAGCCATGTCAAAACTCACAACAGATTTCCTTTAAGAAACTAGATAAGAGATTTGGGCATTTTAAATTAAAACTGGCTAGCAGGTCTAACAGACCCTTATGATGTCCAATATTGCCTCAATCATGACACCTGACAGCATGGAAGATCATGGAACAGTACTCTTTGATAGTAATTGGAGCTAACTTCTTTTCCTGAAAAATTTAGACATAATTTAATTGCAAGACTGAGGCACTGAAATGTCATTGTTGTTGACCTAGTATACAAGTCACTGAAAACCAACAACTTTCTCTTGTAAGCCTTTAAGCCAGAAGACCTTCTAGCAGTCTAGCTCATGATTCTATCCAGACTGAAGTTTAAATTCCCTTTTACAAAAGGCACCCCTAATAAGAACAGGTCTCCAAAGAAGCCTGTCCAGACACAGGGATGAAACACCTGCAATGGTTGATTGAGAAGGTTCTGATCAATTTTATCCCAATCACATAAGTTTCTGATTGTGGTTGACCTTGCATGGAAAGTACATATATTAACTGAAACCAAGATACAAACTGTAAAAGATAGCCCAAAATGAATTTCTTTTAGTTTTCTAAATTTTGTAATTTAGTTTGGTGTCAGAATGTTACATCTCAGATTCTTATCAAATACTGGTAGAAACTGGAAAAACAGCTGACAGTGTGTATTTAAAGTCAATTTAAAATAGCCTGACATCATAAAATGCTCATGATTTTATGCTGATTGGCAGATTAAGGGAAAGTATGCATACTTTCTCATTCGCAGTTGTGTCTATGTAAACCACAATTTTTTTAAGGCATGTCTGTTCTATAATGATGGAAAATTATATAAGTAGTTAAAAATTGATGAACAAGTTCAATTTACGTAATACCTACCTTAAATTAATACAGAAGCGATTTAGTGTCACAAATGATTTTTAAGAACTATACTTTTTCTAGCCTCTGTTCCTGTTGAATAACCAGTTTTCTTCATGTCCATTGCTGTGTACTCATTAGATTTCCAGTAATATTTTTTATTATGAATTTGAAGATGATTTCATGACAGTAAATCTTTCAGGAAAAAAAAGGATAGGAGTTGTAAAGTCTGGTCAATATGAGTACATGTATAAACATTCTATGAAAGGCATATCGGATAATTGCAACGTAATTTGTACCACGCTGTCCCCAGACCAAGGAGTTATAATGTAAGTTGGTTTGACATCACATTTTGACTATTAAAATGTTATTGAAAAACAAAAAAACATATGAAGGATACCTATCTGTAAGAATTACAGAAAATGGAATAAAAAGTTATCCATTGTACATTAACTGTATTAGAAGATTTAATAGGAATAAAAGAAAATGTTATACAAAAATTTCAATCTGAAATTAATTAAAGGCTCTATTTGACCCCACTGATGATTTTGAAAACATCAAATGGGAAAGAAATGTCTTTGGGTGGATGTAACAAAGGACACACAAAATGTTAATTACCATCTGTACATGCTTATACATAGAGTCCAACTGCAAAGCGCAGAGACCCTGATCTGCCATCGCATTATACCGTGGCAGGTCTAAGTCTGTGCAGTTTTTTTTTTGAGTAATCAGTAGAACAAACAAAACAGACTCTAATCTGAATGCTATGGCAGATCAGGATATTTGTTGTCTGCAGTCTGGCTCGGCATATAAGCAAGTAAATATGGTACCCAAGTTAAGGGCATTAACCCAGGAAGATGGAAACCAAGGATTTCTTAAAATTCTGTCAACTTAATTCTTTCAAGCTGACCATCATTCATTCAGAGTCCTGTAATGTGATTCATAATCTTTGGTGAAAAGCAAGATGGTGTAATGTTACATCATTAACTAATTAATGATTACTATTTTCTGATACCGATTTTAATGTTCAATATAATAAGTAAGATTGGTTATTTTGTGTCTTCTGTTAGCACACAAATTGCAACATCAGTTGATAGTTTCTATGATATTGAGAATACTGCTGGGCAAAGATTCTATTTGTGTCTTATATTACATCTTTTTTCCGAATGAAAAAGCTATTTTTTTCACAGAACCTATGAGGATCTATTACCTCCATTCATATAGAAACAAATTACCCACAAACCAATATTCAAATTTAAGTAACATTTGTTATTTACAATAAGTATGAAATGCTTTAAAAACTACAAGATGTAACGTGATCTAGTATTGTGATATATATACACACATATATATCTGTCTCACAATGCTATTCTGGACATAATGTGCCACCGCTATGGGAAAAACAACATGTTGTTTAGTATTATATGTTTATTTCTTTTCAAAACATTATTTGACAAATCCACTATAACATAATTCATTATAATACACGATTCTCACTATACCACAGTGGTAAATAATGTTGTTCTCAGTATAACACAGCTCCATATATAATGCAGTTGGCAGTTATAGGCCCCAACAACTGCATTTTAATATAATCTTTGACCTTGATATCAATGTCCGAGTATTCAGTATTAACTTGTTCACCGAAATATGATTTAATACAAAGTCTGGTTGTTGCTGTTGTAGGGTTTAATGCCGTTTTCAGCACAAGATAGGCTATACATGGCGGCCAGTATATGTGGTGGAGGAATAACCCTGGAAATCCACGGGAAGAACCACCTACCCACGAGAAGCTACTGGCAGGTTTTCTCAAGTATCCACGTTAGCCGAGCCTGAGACTTGAACCCACGCAGACAGAGGTGAGATGGCAGTGATCTGGAATGGTGAGCACATTAGACCACTCGGCCACTCTGGGCCCCCAAAGTCTGGTAAAAAAATGTCTGTACACTGAATGCAAAAGTCACTGCAGAAGACATAACATTAAATAGATTTTAAAAATGTTTTGTCAGGCAGCCATTTGTAGGTTAGATCAGCATAATTTAAGTAGGAAAAACAATATATTGTAAGAAAAAGAAAATAGTGGGTTTTTAAAATAAAAACACGGTACAAGCATCCATTCAACAAAAGCAGCAGTAGCTACGTAATTCACAATCTCAGCTATGGTGGTCATTTTGATAGGTCATACTGGCATCAACTACGTGTAGTGATTAGTATTTCAGTTAAATCCCTTTGTTGATAAAAACATCCCTTCAAGAAAATGATGACAAGACTTTGATGATTGACACAATGCTGGAGGTCCAGTCAGCACAATTTGCATTTAGGACCAACTACATATCATAAGCAGTCTTTTAGGGGAAGATGATTTGATAATATGATATTGGGAAGTAGCTATAACAAGATAGCCAAGATGGACACCATCATGACCATGTTGAGCAGATCAGCACCATTTCCATTAATACTATCTATATATCACAGAAAGTCTTGCAGCAAACAATCTATGTCATTATAATCATCATTCAGGAAAAGCTGTGATGTAAAAATGTAAAACCTCACCATTCCACTTTTAGGGTCAATTCCATAGGACTTTAAATCCTTGCTCCCAATCATGACAGTGTTGTCCATCACTCTGAATGAAGAGCTAAGAAGGGTATCTGCCGTCATGGGGACTGCCTCAATACTCTCTCCATCATATCTGTACAGACCACCATCAAGGGAAGGAATATACCGGTTGGGAATACCATCGTGCATTATCTGTAATGGACGAATAAAAATAAAAATGATGTAACAACACAACTGGCTATTTTCTTAATTTTTATTTCAACTGGCATGGATTAAAGGATATCTTTCTTATTTTTTAATTTCCATAATATAATTGTACAGGTGTTTTGTTTTAGGGTGGGGGGTGGGGTGTAATTTAGGGTTCTCTGAGGTGGATTATGGCACATGATCTAATAATAATTCAAAATTACAAATAATTCAAAACTTTAAAAGCACCCTACATGTGACCCTTGAAGTATATTTCCATGGATTTTATTATTTTCCCAAATATGATGGGTCCATTACAATAATTCAAAATTTTAGCAGCAGCACCCTACAAGCAACCCATGAAATTTGTTTCCATGGATTTTATTATTTTCCCAAATATGATGGGTCCATTTTTCCTAACCACTTTTTGGGAGCTGTGGTGGCCGGTCTGCCAGACTGATGACCAGAAGTGTGCTGGTTTTACTCTTGGCAGGAACCACACTGGATTGACTGCAATGGTATGTTTGTGGACAGATAATAATCACTGCCATTGCCTCTATACAATATAATCTTTCATGTGTTGATTTACATTAAAACACCAATCAATCAATATCAACCAATCTTGTTTCTTTTTAAATACAAATTAACCTTAATTTATTAACATATATCCATAGGTATATCAGAGCTCTCTGATGCTGAGGGTTAATAACATCCATCCCTTTTACAATGGAAGTTCCAGACCATCAGTCCTCCAAAATAAGGGGAAAAAACTTAGTATGGCCACATAACATAAAGGTGATACATTTTAAAATCTTGATAAATTTGCTCTATTTTTATAGTGTGACAACAGTAAACCATTCTGACCCATGAATGAAAAAGTGAAAGTATTGAAAATATATCTTTCAGATTTTTTCAGGGCAAAAAAGGTAGTTTTAAGGTTCACTTGTTGATATAGTTCAGTCTATTGCATCAAATACATCAAATTCCGTTTTGTTGTCATCACTTTTGAAAAGTCACTATGTTCACATCTAGCATCATTTCTGGCAATGCTTTATTATTGATTTCATCTTCATCTTCATCCATGCTCTCGTGGTGGTGTTCATGCTTAGCATTGTCCTCTCACAAGACATTTCTGACAAGGCCCATGCTGATAATTTTACTATCATTGTTAAGGTTCAAGATCGAACACATGATGCAATGCAAGTTAAGGTCCACTATTTACAATTATTTGGAATATCATGACATCTTCTAAAATATATCTCTAACTGTTACATCTGCTGTATAAACATCTCTAAATAAATAATTTCACATTGAATGTATACTATTTTTAAAAAGACTTTCAATGACTAAAACAATCACAATGAAGACGAAAACTAGATGACTGTATATAACATGACACATAGTAAAAATGTCAATTTCCATCCTTTCATAAAGTAATACAGAACGATATGGCTTTTGTTATGTTCATTTGTATGTCGGTCTCCACAAAAACATTTTTTTCCTAAAGTGAAACTCAAATTGTTCAAGATATTGAACCAAACTTGTGTTGTGTAGGGGTGTGTATTGCCAGCTACAATGTGATATACTGCAATATAAACTATTGCACTGTAATATGTGTACAGGTCAATACATACTGATCACCTGCTACTGACCTGAATAACTTAGAAACCCACACAATACCAACTGTCAGCATTTGATTTTCTGAGCCAGTAAGTATTTTGTTATTAAAAATAACACATTGTATCAAATTTGTTTCTCCTGAACTTGGGAATGAATGAGAAGGAGTACATGTATGGCAGGGTGTTTGCAGCTTGTGGACAATAACCAACTTTCCCCGAGGGATAATTCTCACACACGTGTGGTGAGACTACCGCTAGTCCCTCATACTACTCAAGCATCTAATCCATACCGCCAACGATTTATTAAGTTTCTTTTTGTCATTGCATTTGAAGCCAAACTGAGTATAAACAATTCTTTTCCTGCTAATTGAGTATAAGATCCTGTTTAGCTTTATTCAACAGTGACTAAACATCAGCCACTACAACAGAATGCATTCAAATGGTTGCAACTTTCTTTCATAACACCAAGTAATATTTTCAGTATGCAAAATTAGTTCCACAACCATTCTAAGTGATAGTTATAGGTTACTGCATTTGTATGGAAAAATATGAATGAGTTTTTCGAATGGATATACTGTATGGCCTTGGGAGTGCAGTATATCCATCTGACAAAACGAGTTCATATTTTCCCATACAAATGCAGTAACCTTTTTATTATATGCTAATTTTTTTATTCTACCTAATGCCTAATTATATTAAGAAAATACACTACACGAAACAAAGTAACAATGTATGCCGCATTCCAAACTAAATACACAAGCGCATATTCATAATTACATAACAACAACATTATTACTGCGCACATAACTCCATCCAGATAATTTGAACTTAGTCGCGCGCTCGACATAACTTTGGAAAGAAAATGGCGTGTCTAATTAAAATTGAAGTTTGGAGTCATATTGTGAATGAATGTGCATTGCAACAACTTTTCCATTTGATCTGGAATGAATAAATTTGGGTACTTTTTTCGATTCTACAAAATTTCATGATTAGGGACTGTGTTTATATGTGGCAATTCCACATGAAATACATGGGACTGAAGAAGAGAGGGAGAAGCATGTTGACATCTTAGAAATGTATTTCTGTTTCTGTCACTGAATGTTTGAAATCATAATGTGGGGAAAAATATGAAGTCTTTCAATTGAAATTATCAAAAAGACTATGGAATTTAATGCTTATTTCATTTTGAGTGCAGTAAGGAGGATGTAATTGCACTTATCGAATTTACAGTACAATTTCGAAATGTGTAATCAAGATTGAGAACCTATGACATGGCTCATGTAATTCGGTTTCACAGTACTAAGAAAGTATATTTTGAGGAAATTCAGGATATAAAACTGTAAGTATATTTTTTTGCCATTCTTATCACCAGCTAAAGAAGACAGTATATAACTTGTCACTTGTACGTTATTTGTAAGGACCCTTTCTTGCATCTGTTGTATACTGTAGCTAGCCTAAATCCAAAACATTGTATCAGTGTGGAATGTACCAAAGCAGCTGGTATGCGGCAGTCCAAGAAACATCTGTTTTAGTTCATTTAGAAACAAATATAAACATTTACAATGTAAAGCGCCTCTTATGCAAGTGTACATGATTTGTTTACAAATCAAAAGTGCTGATATCTGCGTCCATTGTTTGTTTACAACAGAAAGTAGTTCCTTTATGCACGTGAATGCAATATGTGTATTTGCACGCGAGTTCAGTATCAGGTAATATTGGATGATTCTGACTACGTAAAGTTAACAGAGGAAAAAATGACCATATAATAATTAGGGATGAAATATTGAAATGAAAGAATTGTAGTACACTGATATGTAGTAATATATTGATATATCATTACAGAAATAGTCCTGGGGTACCTTTTATATTGTGCACATTCAATATTTGTCACGGGGTACCAATTAATCAATACACTGTTACACCACTAGTGTTGGGGTATCTTTTCATACTGTACATTCAATGATTTATCATTACACCACTAGTGTTGGGGTATCTTTTCATACTGTGCATTCAATGATATATCATTACACTACTAGTGTTGGGGTACCTTTCATACTGTGCATTCAATATTTGTCATGGGGTACCAGTATACTGATATATTGTTATACCTAAGCATTCACTATTTTTTATGGGGAAACAATTTTCTTGGATTTCATGGTTGCAACAAAGCATGAATTTAACTTGAAGACTCAATAAATAATTACTGCTCTGTGAAAACAATAGGACCTCTTCCCAATCCATAAATTTAAGGACAGACAAGAATGTAATTTTCCCCAAAACAAGGAAGATTGATGTTCATGAAAATAATTCACTGCACTGTATTTCTACATTAAATATTTTCCTTGTTACCATGGAACAAAATATAGAACAAATAGTATAAAAACAAAGAGAACTAGACCATATAGTGCTTTTGCTCAGAGTCTTTGCAAAAGGGGAACTAACCAGAGGATGTCATCCCTAGACAAGTCTTGGCTTTTAGCACAAGATCTAAAAGGTTAACAAAAATTGTGGAATAAGGTTCAATGTGCCCAATGAGAGTGAAATATGGATTTTGAATTCAAAACTGAACATTTTAGCTTTATTGTACTGGCAAACTGAACATAAAATAATACTGAACTTCTGATTGAGCCTTTGGTACATGTAAGTACTCAAAATATTGAATGGTCAATTTGTGTGGCCCTTTCTGAAAAGGCCATTCCTTGATCAAAAGTCATTTTGCCTGCCACCTAAAAAGTACCTTTTAAACATTAGTCTGCCCAAATGAGAGGCAATTTTCATATGCCACCTTATCATTGCATAAGGGACAGCATAATACAAGGAAACTATTATACAAAAGAAGTGGGATCATATAAAAAGACTACTGTACAGATGCTGGGTGGCATGATATGAGGAGATTAATGAACTAATGTACAGGGGACTACTGTACAACCATACAAAAGACATTAAACTATACTCGGGGACCAGTGTTCAGAAGGGTTGGTCCCATTTTAGGGGACAACTGCTAAGAATCTGTGTGATTTACCTCCAGCTTGCTAATGCTTGAGGACAGCAGAGGTCTGGAGTCAGCATCTATGCTCCAAAGCAGTCGCCCATTGTCATTCACATCCAGAGCAGACATCTTGCCATCAAGTGTACTCACCAGGATCAAGTGTCTGAAATGAACAGGGTTCAAAATCAAGACTTCTATAAACAATAATATATCATAACAATACATACAAATTATTGATGTTCAGTCAGGGATTTCAGTCATCGAGCTGAACATTTGTGTCATATGTGGGCATGGATTCTTTTCATTACAACTGTAAAAAAAAAAAAACCAGAATCACAGCAAAATAATAATAATAATAATAGGAACAAGCATTTATCAAAACTGCATCTGCATGGCTAAAGTTATTACTCATTAAGCATAGAAAATGATAGACATTGCAATGCTTAGACTAATCAGAAATATATATATATATATATATATATATATATATATATATATATATATATATATATATATATATATATATATATATATATAATTGGATATGTATATAATATAGAAGATATGCTCTATTGTGTGTGTATGTAAGCACCCTCAGCTTATTGGCAAATAAACAATACCATATTTTATTGTAATGCTGTTTCACTGAAACTGGAGATGAGCGAGTATAAATCATGAAATCCAAGCTTTTCGGACAACAGTCAAATCATCAATATACAAAATCAATCATACAAAATAAGTCAGCAAAAATCTGTTCATATTTGGGGATATGGACTTGTGATGAAAATGACACCAATGCCAAAAAATGAAAGTGAAACAAAAGGCAAAAGTTTCATTTCACATGATATTTAAGTATCAGTACCTGAAGCTTGTGAGAATGCATCTTGACAACAGCTTACATCTGCAGCCTTGGGTTACATGTAGCTAGGTATGAATGGTGAAGAGTGTAGGGAAATATGAATAATGAAAAATCTAACTTTAAACAAAGATTTGAAAGTATGTCTCATTATAATTCCAGACCCCATGATGTGGGGAGCCCATTATGCTAATTGTCATAGGTGAAGTTCACAAAGTGGAACAACCCAATTCATCTGAAGTAAATGAAAGAAATGCTAGCAAGTACGAACGTTATTACACATCTATACCTTGAATGAGAAATTTTAAGCCATCTGTAATTTAATGATTATCAAAATGTTTGTGAACAGCAGCAACATTTCATTAAAGTAGAATTTTACTCCATACATTGTCAAAACACAGTTCCTGTGATTTTGAAGCAAAAAGTTATCTGCAAAGCAAGCAAATCTAAAACTCAGAACTCCTGGCTGATGGAGTTTTACTTTGTGAAACACAGTAAGAGGGAGCCGCAACACATGTATGCAACGTGTTCTACATGCTTTACTGAACATTCAGAGTAGTTCTCCTTGTTTTTATTCACTATCTTTATCTTGCTGAAATACCGAGTGTTAATTTGACCCATGCTATTCGGGATGATTTTAGCCATGAAATAGCTTGACCGGAAGACATGAATAAGCACAGGCAATGTTTTCAATGATTTCTGTTGATAAAGCATTAACACAGTACAGTATTACTGCTGCATTAACTATAGAGTCTCCATTAAACTTAAAAAAATATAATGACCCTGCCCCTTATCCCCAGTGAATAAGTCAATCACAAATGTGATATATATTCATTTCTGCCAAGACAAATATATCTTGCAATCAAACTGCTTTTCTGACCAGGATTTTTTCAGCAATTCCAGCTGGGAAGTTTGAACAATGCCTTTAATACCTTCCAGTCTCTAGTGAGTGCAAAAATGAACACTAATAGCACTTTTCCCACTGATGTATTTCAACACCTCATTATGTCACAGAAAATTAAATTGTTCACCCCTAATATAATTGTGCTATACTGTTGTACATACAGCAATATATTCAGAGTTACCATGGTACCTATTTAGTCATGTTACCCAACTCAGCAATTACCATGATAGTTTTCTCTACCAGGGGTAATTTTTGCTGGTGAAATATTTATGGCACGACATAAAAACTTTTTACTCATTATTTATTTATTAAGCTCTTTCTTTCCAAAACACAAAGCAATCAATTGACTGACTGATCAATCAGCTTTTAATTGATCAACAGAACAAATGCTTGATCATTAGATTAATTAATACTTAAAAATATAAAGCTGACTGCTGAGGTTGCAATCTTGCATCAAACTGCTTACATTTTTTAAAATAAAAAATTCCCTTTTACAAATTCCAAATCAATCTTGTTTTATGATGCTCATACAATGTAATTTTCCATTCATCCATCCAACCATCAATCAAGATTCCATTTATTTATTTTTCTATCAATGATCTTGTGCTCTTTTAGGATGCCAAAGAAATGTCAGATGAGGAAAAAGAATAGGCAGAAGTTTTGCCAGTGTCCTTCAATGTAGTCAAGATAGAGTCTTGCCAGTGTCCTTCACTGTAGTCAAGATGGAGTCAGCATTATACATTCTGAGATCAGGTTTACCTTGTTGTTATCACTTGTGCTCTCATTTTTGTTACATTTTTGCCTTTTCTTAGCATTAGTGTCATTTGCACCAAAAGTCCATTTCCCCAAAAAACAAACACAGATTTTGCTGACTCATTTTTATGAGAAGTACTTTTCTGCACTCTTAAAAGTGTCTAATGATACTGTAGTGACACACATCTAAATCACACATAATGAAGTTGTGAGAAGTACTTTTCTGCACTCTTAAAAGTGTCTAATGATACTGTAGTGACACACATCTAAATCACACATAATGAAGTTGCAGTTATTATTACAGTATTGTCATTACTGGGTTGACCATATGTTCTAACCATATTTTCTAACTCAAACTCTGAAAAAGCTCTGATTACATTTATTATTTGCATATGTGCTAGCATAAATTTAAACACTGGATTTGCTGAATGATGGTTGCAAGTATATATATATATATATATATATATATATATATATATATATATATATATATATATATATATATATATATATATATCCATTTAACAGAACATGTGTCATTTAAGACATCATATTACAGCATGTGACATTCAATCTGGTTTGTAATGGATCACACAAAAAGGTACACTCCATAGAAAATGTCCCTGTCCTTTAGCATTGATGTTGCTTTAAGTATTATAATGACCTTCCAAAAGAAGCCTACTTAGCAAGTCTGATGAACCCTTCTTCCACCTTTCAACCTGTGCCAATATATTACCAGGTCTTACAGATTCCTTTTATTGGAGGAGGATATTTAGTTGATGGTTGCAACATTACCAAAACAAGTAGTCTTCCCATACCGATGCTGCATACTCTACTTCTGGAAGAAGACCCAATCAAGGAAGATATTTTCTTGTGTCCTCGTGATACCCCCCACAAAGAAAAACCACAAAAACTTTACTATTGCCCATATAGGCATAAACAGTATACAATATATGTTTAAAGAAATTTGTAAGTTCTAGCTGATACAGTTGTTGATTTCCATGGTATTTTGGAAAGCAAACTTTATTCTTTTTTTCAGCGACAGTATTTATCATGCAATGTTTAAAGACGGGATCACACTGCCAGCGGTGGTGGGTGTCATGTTGTGTGAGAAACTTTGTTAACAATTCCTGCTCATGCTTATAAATACCTTCTGAAGGAATTTGTAATTCAAAGTACTTTGGGTAATATCAATACGTGTTACATAATAATACGACTTTAGACCGATTCTGAAACAAAGAAAATACCTGTCAGTGAATTACCCATTGCGTTAACTTCAAATTTGCAGTTACTTCCCTTGAAGATCCTGCCACGAGGCAAGAAACTCAGCTGTTTGCAATTAACAGAGATGTACCCCGGTCAGCTTAGGCTTGGAGGCTGGAAACCCAACACTGTAGCATCTCAGTGATACCACTGCAGACCATTTTCAAAAAGACCACCGGTATCCAATCAGAACTAAAGTAATTGAATTTTGGGTGGGTTTCTCACACAGCTAGGCATTATTCTGTTTAATTCATTGTGAAAGAGTCAGTGCATGTCTGGACTTTGAAGGGAGCAGATCATAGGGAAATTACAGAGACTAGACTGCACTCCAAGTTTTGCATTCATTAAAAAGGGCAGGAAGTTAGTTCTAGGTAAAATATCTTCGCCTGAATCTGTCTCACTTTCCTAACTGGGTGTCGTATGATTTATACATTATTATGTGCATTTAATTTAGTACTAATTTAATCTTCCATGCATGCATAGCTGAATTATCAACATGTCATAATGTAGCAAATTATTAATATTCAAGATGAATGTATATAGTTGTTAGGATAAAATCAAAGTGGATGGTGTAATCTCCTACATTTTTGCATTGTGGTGCAGAACTGATTTCATTTTATATTTGTATCTCTTTTATAATTTGTAAGGTAGAAAATGCATAGGAATATGGTTGATGTTGATAGTTTACTATACAGAGAATTATGGATATGTATGTATCAGAAGTTGCTATATTATTGTTGTTGTTATAGTCTTTCTTATAGAACAAGCTTGTATGGAATATTTAGATGCGAGTGTATGAGTTGACCTAATGATTTAATTGCCACTATGCAGATGAAAGATCTGTGAGAATGTGTTAATCCTCCTCTGTTTGAACAAGGAGGCACCACTGTACGTCCCTTCTAATCCACAGGAAGCTTTCTAGGTGGGAACGGACACCACCCCGAAGATTAGAGAGGAGAAGACATGGAGAGCATGTAGAGATAGGCAGCTGTGCGAGGAAGGAGGGCCAGAGACGGAAACAAGGGTACCGGAAGTACCGACAAGGAGAGCCAGGAAAGGAATACAAGGCGAAGTTACAGATGAGTAACACAGAAAAGAAATGGGAAGGAAACCCTCTCACCTTTAATTTTGCTGGATGAAATAATTGGCAATTTGAATAGGTCGTGGATTGATTGGAAGCAATTGCACTGAAAATCATCCTGTAATTGTGAAATACTGTGATATAGTTTATTCAATTGTTATACCTTTTACCTTATTAATTTTATATTTAACACCTAGACCATTGGCTTTGCTGATTGGGGGCTCGAAACTACTCAACTTTTAAACTGTCTGTCCTTCTCCAGGGGTTACTAATAATTCCATAGGGGGCATGTGACAGTGGGATCACGTCATTTATTCATTTGGATATCCTTGTGCACAGGAAGAAGGAACAAGAAAGTGAGTACCTGGCACAGATTACTTATAAACTTCATCTAAACAATAGACACTGGGTAATCCATGTATAGCGTGTATAGGTCAAATCAACGAATGAAAGCTCTTTCAGAAAATTTTGCAAAAAACCTTAACAAAAGTCTGGTAAATTTGGAAACCATATTATCATTTGTGACCTAAATATTGACATGCATGACCTATCCAGACATTGATGCCTGTATGTGTGATATTATTGATCTTGCACACCTGCAGGTTATAAGAATGAATGTACTCCATCTTGTGTTGATCTCATACTTACAAATAATAAAAGCCAATGTATATATACCTTAAATACAACTAATGGAATTAGTGATTGTCATGTATTATTTGCTTTTAACCAGTGAAGAGATACAGCGCATGGTACATTCTGCAACCAGAATTAAAAAAAACAATGTATACAAGTTTCAAAGATTTTGATTTCAATCATTTTGTAAACTATTTACAAAATGCTCCATTTACAGTGCCCTGTACACCAGTACTGACTAGGAATCTGTCAACTCTATGTTAACTTTGAAAAGGTTCTGTTAAATGTTATAGATATACATATCCAATAAAACATATCTATCAATACAGGAAACAATTACCTTACATGAATAGAGAACTAAAGGAGAGCTATATATGCTAAGACAAAAGTATATTTGATTAGAAAATACACTTGGTACAGATCAAGCAAATCCAGAGTCAACTAGAAAGCAGAGAAATTAAGTAAACAAATTAAAGAATAAGTCTCTGAGAACATACTTTATAGAAAGATGTGCGAGGGGCATTAAATCTAGGAACTTCAGTCAACAATTAAGTCGCATATGTATTTCTAACAAACGTTTTGATAGTCTAATTATATAATTCTTGTTGAAGGTAAACAATATCAGAGAAATATGTGAACTCTTCAATCATTTTGATGAAGATGAGGCATTAGACATCGGAAAATATGTGAACTCTTCAATCATTTTGATGAAGATGAGGCATTAGACATTGGAAAATATGTGAACTCTTCAATCATTTTGATGAAGATGAGGCATTAGACATTGGAAGATATGTGAAATCTTCAATCATTTTGATGATTATGAGGCATTAGACATTGGAAAATATGTTCTATTGACTCTTTATCCCATCAGAGTATCAAGGCTATTGAGGACAATAGTACTAATAGGTATACTTTTTAAATTTAAGCAAGTGCATAAAATGATAAGTTTAAAGTTTTTGCATTAAAAGACTAATTGTGGGGATCATATTGCTATTAAACTGTTAAAAGCTGAGGCACCAATTCTTCTTGGTCATGTTACAGATCTAATAATAAAACAAAACTCTGCAACCAGTATTTTTCCTCATCATCTCAAAGACGTTCAAGAAGCTCCAATTTTTCAAAAAGAACAATCATACTGAAAAAAGTAAGTAGAGACCTGTCAGCATTCTAGCCATAATATTTAAACTGTCTGAGAAATCCAATGAAACCTAGTTAGCATCATTGTCTGAACATTTTTAACAAACATTTGGGTGCTTTTCATAAAGATCAATGATGCTAATTCACCGTTATGTTTACTTGAATGCTCTTGACAAAAACAAATATGTATGCAGTTCTAATGGATTTATCCAAGGCTTTTGATTCTCTCCCTCATCACATTCACACCTGTGAGCTCTGGGTTTATAGTATGTCAGATGGCTCAGGGGACCTGAGTGGCCGAGTGGTCTAAAGCGCTCGCCGCGTTCTTCCTCCACCATTAATACTGGCCGCCATTTATAGCCTACCATGTGCTCAAAAATGGCGTTAAACACAACAACAACAGATGGCTCAGTAGGACTCCTACTGAACTATCAACAGAAAGCAGCAAGTAGGATGCAGCGTGTCTAAGTATCTGGACTGAAATTAAAAAGGGGTTCTGCAAAGAGTCAATCCTGAGACTGTTACTCTTTAATGTTTTTATAAACTATATTGTTCATTTTATTAGATATGACTCTTTATACACTTTGTCCCTTTCTTCACCAGATTTGGACTCTTTGATTAATACACTTAGAACAAAGTGCAAAATTCTGATTGCCTGGTTCACTTCGAACAAATACAAGCCAACCATGAAAAATTTCAAACACTGGCTGGGGGGAAAATGATATTCAATATGAAGAATGTATTTAACATAAGCAGTGCTATCATAAAATGTGAAGAAGCTGTCAAATAGGTAGAAATTGACATTGACTATCAACTGCAATTCAATTCACAGGTAAAAATCTTTGTAGAAAACCATCAAGGTTACTGTCCATCTCAAAACGTATTTGTAAGAAGTTAACTAGATTCAACAAACTGACAATCTTGTATACATTTATAATCTCCAATTTCATTCTCTGTCCTGAAGCCTGGTATTTCTGCTATGGCATGAACACTACTAAACTTGCAAAAATACAAGAATTCTTTCAGATTTGTGTATGATGATTACACACGCAGTGATTATAAGCTTGTAATCAAGGCAAAAATGCCAACCCTCTCTCTTCTTCTGGTTGTAAATCCCTCTCTGAAGTGAGGTCAGCCACATGTGTTCTCCTTCTCCAATCATCTCTCTGTCACCAATATATTTTGCAGTGAGTATCCTGCTATACCACATCCATCTATCTTTTCTTCTTTCATCCTCGGCTTCATTTTCCATACACTTCTTCCCTCACGATTCTTCTGATGCATTCGACATGCCCATACCACTGTAGCCTGACATCATGAACCTTCTCTGTGATACAAGCTACTCCAGCTATTCAGTGGATGTCTTCATTTTCTTTCGTCTTTTTAAGAAAGATGCTACATATTCAATGTAGAATCCTCATTTCTGTTCTCTCTAGAAGCTCTTCTTTCCTCCTTAATGACCCTATTTCTGCTCCACATATCAACATTGGTTTTATTGTTTTGTTAACTTTTCCTTTAACTTGGACTGGGATCTTCCAATCACAGACCTCACCTGATAAGTCTTTCCACTTTTGTAAGGCTGCCCTTAATTCTCTATTTGACATCCTCCCTGCATACACCCTTAGAGAGTCAAAAATGCCAACCGTATAGGTGGACATATTTTGGTCTATGGCTGTTGAGACTTTCAAAATTCTTAATAAGCATCTGCATGCTTCCTGATGTTTGGTATGTTTTAAATACAATAAATACAATTAGGTATTCAAATATTCAAAGTTTTCCCAAGAATTGAAACTTTAAAATATGGCAAACAATGAATCTGTGAGATATGAGCTACATAAATCACTTAAAGAACAATCGGATTTTAATTCATTTGGACCATTCAATTTAACCTGGAATAGTAAATACTGTAAATGTGATATCTGCAAATGACCCACAATCCCTCTCCTGCAATGATGCCAGCAATGCCCATTTTACTGTTTTGTTTTATCTGCCCTTGTCTTATGTACATGTACTATCAAGTACCCTAGAGTAGATCATTTCCTTTTTAAGCAAGGCATAAACTGCATCTCAGCATCCTACACTGGTGCTTTTGCATTTATTTTAAATCAGTAGTTCCCCTAGGATACAAGACTGAGAGAAATCCTCCTGGTGTTGAATTTGGGGTCAAATTAACAAATTTGGTAGTGTCCAATGCATAAATGAAGGTAATGGGAATTAATGTAACATTTTGTTCAATTTTTATGTATGATTTTTGATAATGTAGCTTTTTTCATTCTGTATATTACTCTTACTTGTGGTTTTTAATTTACATGAATACTAAATTCACTTTTACTTACTGCCTTTTAAAATGTTTTGCTTGCTTTTTTATCCTATGTGCTGTGTGTTTTGATGCATTTGTATGTCTTGCAAATCAAGTTTAACTTAATGCCTTTATTGTTTTTATGTCATGTCGATAAAAAGTTCGTTACAGCTTATGGTGAATTGTTATTTTAAATTATGCCAACTT
Source organism: Sinohyriopsis cumingii (assembly GCA_028554795.2). NCBI lineage: Eukaryota > Metazoa > Mollusca > Bivalvia > Unionida > Unionidae > Sinohyriopsis > Sinohyriopsis cumingii. The sequence continues at coordinate 55,272,858 of CM068830.1, forward strand.
TAGATAGATCTTATCTTAAAGAAATATGGATGTATGATGAACCAAAAAAAAGTGAATAATTGCCATTGTAAGGTTGGTGTAATCAAACTTTTAAATAAATGACACCCATTACTGAAAGAGAGAGTACTGAAGGCCTACATGATCTGTATGGCTTTTACTATATATTTCGCATTAACAGGAATGTAATAAAAATAGTAACTAGAAGGTACATAGATGGCATTTTGTTAATATATATTTGGGACTACCCTTATGCTAACTGGACTTACTTTTATGCTTTTCAGAATATCCACACTTTGATCAAAAACACTTGTAGCTGAATTTATAGAAGTGTTTTGTATGGAATTATCCCAATCTATCTGACTGGACATAATTTCATTTTTTAAAGCTATTTCTTGTCTGTGACCAATATATCTGCCCTAATGTCAATACTGGTGTGATACACATTTGACCTTCATCCTGTTAGCGAACAACTGGATAAACATTTAGTGTAATATACATGTAGATTTGTCCATGTCCCAAATTTGTCACAATATGACCCACTAACCATGTACACACACCACACACTGAAAATAAGATTTCTTGGAATGTCCAACCAAATGTTTTTGCAAACAACTTTATTATGGGTTTATTTCCTGCAAGTATTAGCTCCTTCGCAATGTTTTCAACTTTTTTAATTTCAGTTTGCATTCAACAGATTTCCTTTTTGCGTGCTTGCTAATTCAAAGTTTTCTAATGTGTCTCGCTTTTTTTTTCTTTTTTTTTTTTTGACAACTGTGACAGGTGTGTCCCTAATGACCAATCAACTTCTTCCCTAGATACAAGTGCTCCAAATAAACCAATCACATGCGCTCTATTATTCTCGTCGGTAAAACAATCAAGGACAAGGTTATATTCTTGACGATTTGTTACACATGATTTTATATTCCTATCATTTCCTATGCATACCTGAAATTATACTTTGGGAATAAAAAATAGCCCATACAATGTAAACACAAACCTGTTTGCAATATCCTGAACAGCGTTCCCTGTTGCCTTTGCCGAACATGACAATGGCACGTCGACCGATTTCGAACTCCGGACATTTTCCTCATCCACAGCTCCAATGCACGAGATAGACAAACACAGCGCCCCAACAGAGCTCAGAAACCACATCAAGCACGAATTCCTCTTTTTACCTCTCCTTCTACCCATGAACAACTAGGGTAGAAGTTAGTCATACAACATAAAAAGGGATTATTCTGACGTAATCAAGTTTCTAAAGCTTATCCAGTATTCACTGTTTACGTTCAGGCGCTTATGGCAAGGTGCTCATTGATTGGTTGATTTGTTGGGCTGATCTATTTACTACGTGGTCTTACACATAGAACTTCCGGTGGAATCCTAAATGTCTATTTTTAGTACCAATACATCAACTCTGACCTAGCGTTTATGTCAATAGTTGTATCTGGAATATTCTAAACCTGTTCATCAGTACAAGTGATAAAAATGACTCACACTTCGATCACTATACTCACGGCGCGTGTTCAACATTTATATGAAACGAGATAACAGGAGCATACACAGACGCATCAGTGACTTATTGGAACAGTATATAAAAAGGGAATTTAAAACTCCAGAAAGCTGTCAGATATTATGTTGACCAATACTAGTACGAGTTCCTGTGACCCTTGCCACGTCCCAACATAAAAGTCCGAATATAAAAAGAATGGGGTGGCAAGGGTTAGAGGAAGTCGGATTAAATGACCAAGAAGTTTGTCTCCTTTTTTTATTTTTATTTTGTTTACTGACATGACTATAAGAGACAGAAATGAGGGCGGAAAATAAACTGTACGTCTAGAACTCGTCCCATTTTGACGTGCAAACGAGGGTCGCTGTGACCGGTTGCGCACAGAGCAGTGCATATTAATGTTATGCTCAAGACAATTTATATGTTCTACCACTGATATTTTAATGTGAGACTTGATAATTTGCTAATATCAGTAACCAAGGAAACAAAATGTTCATCTCCATTCTGATACATGAACACCAGCCTGGTGCAAACGTGTAATGCTCTGCTATTAATTTTAAAGATGTAGACCAAAAACCTGTTTACAGATGAAATCCTGGGGGGGGGGGGGGGGCAGCAAGTGCCCCTTGCCCCTGTTGCGGGTACCCATAACATCAGATGTTCCTTATGCCAGAATGTTATAACCTACATAGGGCTGTATAGCGAGTTATATATAGCTTCTGATATCATTTACCCACTAAGCATTGCGCCGTCGGTCATATTGATTTCGAACAAATATATGATACCACGTTCAGTAAACTTTATTGTAAGTGATAACTTTGATGTGTTGTCCAAGACGGACTTTTGAAAAAATGATTGTGAAACACTGCTGCTATGGATATTGGACTAAATATTCCTGCCTCTATGCATTGTGTTACCCTGTAATAATAATAATGATAATAATAATAATAATAATAATAATAATAATTGTGGTTGTTGTTGTTGTTATAATTTGATATTTGTACGATTCAGTTGTAAATCTTTGGAAGTGATTACAAGTACGGTATTTTATAACTTAAATAATTGCACTGGTCCGCCATATTATTATTTGAGTGTCTGAAGCGGGCTACATTCTATTTTTAGATATGAGGCATAACTGCTAAACAAAGCTGAAATTGAATAACTTAAAGTGCAGATTGCGAACAACTAGCTTACATATATACGCAATAGTAGTGAATAGGGTCACCTTAGGGACAATGGGACTTACCATTAAAAACAGGGTTGGGTCACTATAGGGACTATGTAAATTTAACATGGGAGATATTGTTGGGTCACAATAGGGACAATGGAAATTTAACATAGAGTTTGGTTTTGTCTAGGGACAAGGGATATTGAACAGGGTAGGTCTGTTGAGCCTCAAGGAGGAAATGGAACAGGGTCGGGACCCTATTTTAATACGGTCCCGACCTGATGGGTCTATGGAAATGGAACAGGCGAAAATTGAAACAGGGAGGGGTCTCTATTTTTTATTTTTTAAACAAAAAAAAAAAAATAAAAAATAAAATAACTGAGGCTAGGCAATTGAAAGTCAAGGTCTTTTCGAGAGATAGGAGTGGCTTTTTTGGTTTTCTTCTTTTTTCTAATTTCTTCTATTTCTCCACCAGCTTCTTATTTTCTGTCCTACACGTTTTCTATTCTTTTCTTTCTTTTCTTCCTCCTTTTTCTTCTTTTTCTCCTCTTTCTGCTTCTCCTCCTCTTCTTTCTTCCTCTTCTCATTTTCTTCTTTTTCAATTTTTTCGTTCCATGCTCTCATCCTTATCCTTTCCTCTTCATCCTCCTTCTCCTCCTTTATTTCTTTCATCAGATAACTGATGATTTCCTTTAGTTTTCTTAAATTGTTGATTTCCATCTTCACTCGATGGGGACTATAAGAATAGTGATCCTCGTTTAGGTTAACCAACATTTGCTCCATCATGCCCAAATTGTCCAGGACGTCTTGCAATTTTTTCATTTTATCAAGGTGGTTCGAAGCCATCTTCTTTTTTATTCTTTCTAGAATGGTCTGAACGACGAACACTGTGGGTTCTTATACGAAAAGTGCGGACGTGAAGGAAAACATCCCCTAAGACCCGAAACTTATATTACCTAGATCATCACTTAAAACGCGCGGACGTGAAGGAAAATATCCCCTACTTTTCTCTTCTCATATTATCTACTATCCACATACGCGAAGCAGCAATAAACAAACCCCAAATCTACCTTACACACACACTCAAAGCATTAAAATGAAACCCAAATCTACTATCCACACAAACCAACTTAAGCGCTTACAAAACCCAATAATCTACTATCCACACAAACGTACGTGAGCGCTTACAAACAAAAACACATACACTCACACTAGGAAAAAAAAGAGTCAGTGTTTATATTCACACTACTCTACATACACACATTGGCAAATTGATTACTATTTCTTTTCTAAAGGTTTGGGTAGCCCTGAAAAGGGCTGTTTGTTTTGAACTCCAGGGCACCTGGTTAATGGTTGCACCTCCCCGGCCTGGTACCACACACACATCTCCTACTCCAATCTCCTTTCACTCTTTTTTGGGGGAGAGCAGAGGCGTAATGAGTGGCTTCAGAATCCCAATCTTCTGTCTCTGGGATTCTGAAATTTCCTTCTTGTGTCTGTGGTACAGCCTCTCTCCTTTTCCTCCTCTTCTTTTTTTCTTCTCTCCTCCTCTTTCATCCTTCCCTCTTCGACGATGGCCTCCGCGGCCAGTTCATTTAGTATGAGCCTGGCGTATTCCAGGTGCACATGAAGTTCTAACAGTTTCGCTAGCCTTCTGCTCATTCTCCAGTGTTGATCAGTCAACAAGGGTAGCTAGACTGTTGTTGTTGTTGTTGAGTTGAATTATAGAGGTGTTCGTCTGCAATAGACATGTACCTCTGGTTTCTTTGATTACTCCTGAGGGGAGGAATGGTGCCACATCACTCAGGCATTTATGTACTCACAGAGTACTAATTGATTGGGCCGTTAGTTCGTAGACAGTAGTGGCGTGCCCAAACGATACTAGATGTAGGGCCTAAGTTTTGAGTAGGAATAGTGCAAACCCACACTCATGTATTCAGTTTGCTTTTAGTTGCCCCAGGTGTCAACCCAAGCAGTATGTAATGTCAGCAGCCATTGGCTAGCTATTACGTCACATTTAGGACACCTGGGCTAGCAGCAGAGAGACTGAGCCCACCAACTATTCGTTCCAACAGAATCCTCTATCGAGAACACTCTTGACAGAGGGTCTTATTTCACAAAATAAACCCTCTATTCAGAAAACTATGATAAATAAGCCTTCTCTGCTGACTAGAAGAGTTATTTCATGAAAAATAACTAACTATAAAAATACTTCTTGACTCCAGGGGAGGGTTAGACGAAACACTTGGGGGCTCAGTCTCTCTGCTGCTAAAAATGTAAATATTTTTAATCCTTCAGGATTTCTAACTAAAAATTGTATCCAACCCAACTCGATACCGTGTCCGAGGATCATGTAAATTTATCGTTACAAATCCGTGTGGTTTTGCCTGAGCACGACTAAAGAAATTTCTGAATCTATTTATGTCCATGTCACCGCTGCACCAAGTCCGATGAATATTTTGTAACGTGTGTGCGTCAACGCCGTTAAATACCGCGAGAACGTTACAGTTATCTCTGATCACTTTTGGTATTTGTGTATACCGTTGAGTTACATAAATCACATCAACGTTTTTGTGCCTACCGCGTGAGAATATCCTGGCAGGGTTTGATTGTTTGTCCAACATGATATCATCGTACACAACTAAATTATTAACACTCCCATCAATATCATCGATACTCGGTGCTTCATTGATATCAGTTATAAAATCAATAACATCTTCTTCACTTATCGATTTTGCACTTTCGTTAAAATCTTTTAATACCTGATAACATCGCTGATCGTCCACTGATGGGGCTATCAAATATAATTTATCCCACTTCATTATTAAATTAAGTAACAACTGCGTCTTACCCGACCCAGATGGACCTATAATAATCATTCGAATTGAATTTGGTAGCACTGAGTTATGTTTGATTGGCTCTCGTCGCTTTGACGCAGAAAAGTCAGTGATCTCCATTAGATATATCATAAAATAAATATGAATTTATATTGTGTGAAATGCCGAGCACATACCCCAACTGCGGATATGACAACAATTACAACAAAAAATAATCGACAAGCGCTTACAGGCAAGTGTGAACGATGCGGTATAGCGAAGTTTAAATTTATTTTAAAGAAAGGGAGGTGATATCGCAGCCAAGTTAGCCAAGCTACCAGGGGCTCCGTGGGCTAAATACCCAGGAGAAAAACATCTTCCAGGATATAATTACTGTGGTCCAGGAACCCGACTTGATATCAGACTTGATGCTCAGGATCAGCCCAATCCAGGTGAGTATCCGATAAACGCTATTGATAAGGCGTGTCATGCGCATGATGTAGCTTACCGAAGCAAGGATTTTCAGCAGCGCCATCTCGCGGATGTGAAATTAATTCACGCGTTAAATGCTATCCCTGATAAATCTTTCAAGGAGAGGTTAGCATCCTGGTTGATAAAAACTGCAATGAAATCTAAGCTTGTATTAGGCTCTGGTAATTAATTATAATGGAGTCGATTTATTATTCCCCAAGAGGATACTGGACAGGTAGCGCAGCAATTAGTAAACTCGCTGAAGCAGCAAAAGTTACAAAAGTTGCTGCTAAAAATTGGTTATCCCGACAGGCAATATGGCAAATTTATCTACCGCGTCCTAAACAAATTCACTTTGCGCATTTTGATGTTAGTGTACCAAATGAAGTTCATCAGGCTGATATATTATTTCTGCCACATGATACTATCCGAAGACGCACATACAAGTACGCGTTAACTGTAGTTGATGTTGCAAGTAGATACAAAGATGCTGAACCGTTAACGACTAAAACAGCATCTGAGGTTGCTTCTACGTTTAAACGAATTTATCAACGTGGTCTGCGATTTATTACAAGTTGATCCTGGCAAAGAATTTCAAGGTGCAGTATCATCGTTGATGAAACAACATAACGTCACCATCAGACGAGGATATACTGAAATTCACCGTGATCAGGCAATTGTTGAGCGATTCAATCGAACACTTGCTGAGCGGTTATTTGGATATCAATACGCGAAGGAATTCATTCAGGATACAAGATCTCGCGAATGGGTTGCAAGATTACCAAGCGTGATAGCTGCGCTAAATAACGAGATCACGCGAACAACCAACATGAAACCTGCCATCGCGATCACAAAAAAAACGTATACCCGTACGACGTGATTCTTCAGCACAGCCGATACTGGGTAATGTTACAGTTAGATATTTATATGAACCAGGTGAACTTGAAGGTGGTAAACGAAGAGCAACTGATCCTATTTGGAGCGTTACCACACACAAGACATCCACCGTGACAAGATCGTCAGGCAGACCAGCAATCTACAGGTTGGATTCAACTGCTCCTCAACGTGGATTCACACGCGAGCAACTACAGGTAATTCCCGAGGATACGCAATTACCGCCAAAATCACTGAAGTGATTTCGATCACTTAACTAGCGCTGGCGCCTCTACGTCGATTACACTCAAGACAGGTCAACATGATATTATCACGTGTATGACCGCGATTGTTACCTTTTCTATATACGGTAAATTGTCTTGAATTTTTATTCGAATACTGCCATAGCATTATGCAATTACAGCTCGCACAGTGATTATTCTGCTGCTGTTTCAGCGCTCTGATAAATTCAACATCAAGATCAAAGTCGCGATTACTTTTTTTGTCACTCTGTTTGTAACCGGCGAGTTTTTTTCTTATTACATCACCATCGGTGATGCTGTTGTTTTCATTATTAATTTTATCAGCGTTTGATTCATCCAATACAATCCTTCGCAGTTGAGATATTCTTCAGACTCTGGACACCGCTAGGTAGACTAAGTTCGACCATTCGATTCGATCATCAACAATCCAGACAGTTGTATCAGAGATAGTCAGTCCTTGAGATGAATGAATTGTCATTGCGTATCCTAGCGTCCACGGGGATTTATTCATTTTTAGTGCATCTTTGACAGCATTAATATCAACTAACACAATATCATTCAGTACTAAATTCTGTTTCTCTGTTTTTCCAGGAATATCAACATCTATAATTTGTAACCGCGTATCAGCTGGTCTATAACATAACGGCGTTGGCAGCATCGGAAACTTTTCTTGTTGTAATTGAAATAACTGCTGTTGAAGTGTGTCTCTGACTATCTTTCTACTTGCCACTATCAAATCGTCTGGTTTCCACACGCGTAAAAAGTCGCTCATTGAAGTTTCAGGAATCATCTCGCGCATAATTTCACATTGAATTTTATTCGGTTGTAATCTGATTAATGTTTTAAATTCTTTCAACTTTGCATCAAGTGCTCTATGATCATCAGACACTTCTTCGTAATAATCAACAAAATCCCTCAGCCAATCATGTGGAGATGCGCCGACAAACGGAGGTGGTTGACCGTGATCGCCGCACATAACGACTGCAGTATGTTTCGTTAGCAGCCAATCAAGAAATGTTTTTAATGTTTCCAGCGGTACCGTACATATCTCATCCCAAATTATTTTCTCGGGAATATATTTTGTTCCCATTCGATCTGGCGTCCACACACCGCCGCTGTATTTGAAAAAGCTGTGATAAGTACAAGAATTGACTCCTCGCTGTTTCATCTCCCTGGCAAGCCTGTGTGTAGGTGTTAGCACAATCATATCCGATTTTCCAAATAATTCAATCGCTCGAGTTGTTTTACCAGACCCGCCCGGCCCGTTTAAATAAACGGTTTTGGGTATAGTGATTGGATCATACACAGATGGCAACATTGACTTTGTCAATGTCGAAGATATTTCTGACATTTCTGATTTACAATAATCATCCTTAATTGCAACATCGGCGGATTCACAATATTCGTGTAACATCTCCGCTTTTATTCTCCACGAACTCCATGATTCATCAGTGCTTGTAAAACAAGCCAGTGATTCTGAATATCTTTTATTCATGTAAAATGAATCCGTTGCAACTCTAACTGCGGTGTCAGGAAATCGATTTATCATTGATAGTAAATTTATAGAAACATAAGCCGGCATTGAAGATCTTAGATGTGTGTATTGAGGTGATTCTCCGTCGATATAACTTACAATTGTGCCCAACTTTCTTCCGTCGGACAAGAACACATCCTCCCGATTACAAAATATATTTCTCGCAACAGCGTCAGCAATTATAAAATCCAATTCAGCATCGTCGATAATCAACAGCGAGTGATGCATTTTATGATCAAATGCTGCACCCTGAGTAAATTTACCGATTATTCTTCGTCCAAGATCTTTTGCTGCTTTTTCACTATTGCTATGTTTGATCTTGAGAATTTTAGGAGCCTCACTGACAATGACATCCATCGGGGTATTTGGACTCTCTCGTGCATACTCGCCGATAACTTCATCTACACTGACACGCTCCGGTGTTGGCAACCAAACTGAGGTCTGCGGTTGATATGATATGATTGCTTCACTGACAGTCAACGATACCAGTATTCGGCTGTCAAGCATATATCGCAATAACACTATTGGTACCCAGCGCTTCTCTGAAAAGTGTCTGCCAAACCAAACATAACAGCACGGATGAAGTCCCGCGGCGAATTCAAACGAAGTCACACGAGCAAATCCCGTCAGGTCAAAGTCGGGTAAAACGCCGTTTATAGCAACTCGTGTCATCGAGTTCGTGGGATGTCCAAATCGCTTAAAGTATTCGCTGCACTCGCCGTTCCCGAGAAAGCTTCCTGGGTAGCAAGCCGTCATATCCACGGAAATCATATCCCGGTAGTCATACCGGGTATTCCACAGCCCGCCATGCCCATACTCGACACAACTTAATTGTATATCCGAAAGAAACTGACTTCGGGTTGGTCTCCACGAATTTCTTTCTCTGTTGGCGTGAGCGGCAACACTTGGAACTGTAAAACAATTAACCAATAACTGCTCAATGTTTTCTTTCGCACATTTCTCTGCGAGTTTTTTCATTTGTTGTTGCAACGACTCCGTCCGGTATAATTCCCCGTTGGGTTTTACAAATTGATCATACTCGGAATCTTCGGAACTCCTAAATAACCACACCGACACAGGGTCGGTTTTACTCAACGTGTAAATAGCATCAAATATATTTCCGGAATAAAGTTTGACAACACGATCTCGTGGAAATATTGTAACCGCATCAGTCCAGGCATGAGAGTTATGATCAATAATTTCAATCGGTGATCCTGACTTTTTATAATGCTTCGAATTATATAATATTTCCCCGGTTAGTGTTTTTACTGTTATTGAAAATTTTAATTTACTTGATAGCACAGCAACATCACTTATTGTTGCCCCAGTATCCTTAACCGATTCAGCCCATGCTGTTATTTTTTCACGTCGCAGATCGGTTAAACCGTTTCCTCGTTTTGCGTTTTTAAAATATTCCATTACTCGCTCGGCTACACAATTCAGCGTAGTCATTGATGACGTCCGCATCGGGGTGAGTTTATCAATTTTTGTTTTTTTTACCGGATATATTCCATAAATGACTGCGGTTACAGGATACGCTCGAGCGTAATATGGTTTATCAATCCCGGTCAGCATTCCTGGTTTGGAATCTTTACTTAGCAGAATGGTCTTTCCGTTAGCAAGAACAGGGTCGAGTTTGTCACGGATAATCCATTCATCGGAATCTGTTTGCACAATAAATTTTATTCTGAAAAAATATTTCTTGTTGTGTTCATCGCTTTGATGAATATCAAATAGATAATCAATAATTGTTTTTGCTCGGGCATCAGTCATTGTAGCATCGATGACTTCGTCGGTGTTGCGGATAATTTTAAATGACGACCATACATGAGAAGCGCCGTCGTCGTGGAATTCTTTTTTGCCCTCGTTGATAACATTAAACAGATCAGTTAGATTCGGCCGTCGCGAGTCTCTGTTTAGCCTGTCAAGAAAGAATCTCCCAGTGCCAAATAAACCCTTCATATTATATTTAAGACAAATATTTAAATAAGAAATATTATATATACAATGAATAACTGCAAGTGTTTAAAAGGTGGATTCGTAACAGTCTGTGGTAAGCCCTGCAGGAAGGAATTCTGTGGTGAACACATACAAAGCATCAAACGAGGAAGCACAGGACCTATTCCCTGCCTGCTATGTGGCATTGGTGTCAAGGGTAAAACACAATTATATGCGGGATGCCGGGGGAAACGATACCGTGAACTCAAGCGATATTACAATAAAAAAAATAACGGAGACGCGCTGAAATCCGAGAGTGATTATATAACTAAGTTTTCAGACAAATTATAAAATAGACAAATACATTATTATATAAATGAATCAAGAATTTGTCCGACATCCAACCATTAAAAATTATGAAGCATCACGTGAGGGAATAGTTAGAAATAACAGGTTGAAAAAACCAGTTGGTGTTGTTAATAATGCTGGTTATCTCCGATTTAGGGCTGGGGGTAAAAACTATTATAATCACAGGATCGTGTTTGAGTGTTTCCATGGAGAGATCAAAAACGGTCTTGTAATTGATCACATTGATGGAGATAAACTTAATAATAATTTATCTAATTTAAAAGCTGTGACACAGAGTGAAAATTGCAGAGCTGGTAATACTGGTCATGGTAATAAGATCGCCAGGAGAGTTATATCTATAAATTTAGATACAAATGAAGAAATAATATTTCAATCGATATATGCAGCTGGCAAGTATTTTGATATTTGTACACCCTCAGTACGAAAAGTCGCAGAAAATATAACCAAATCAGCTCTGGCAAAAACATATAATAATCAGAAGATTGTTTTTCATTATTTTTAGGTAATTTGCTATAATCCGAGGACTTTCCAAACGGAGATAACTCTGCAGTGACTGTGTGAAAATCGAAGGATTTTTGAAGTCAATGATACAATTATTTCCCCCTTGTCACCGACAGGTAACAGCAGACGATTTTCTGCACAAGGAAGTAAATAACTTTCCTTTATCTCCCCTTGATTTTATCAAGGTGACAGCGTCAAGAACGATTTTATCCTTGACGCTGTCAGGGACAAACGCGTATTTATCTTTTTTTTTGCAGACAATATCACTATTTTATTACACTTGTTCGGGTTTATGGTACATCTGTATTTTTCACAAGATCATATTTAAGAAAATACGTTTTAAACAAGTTACGTTGAGCTATTTCTGAACTTCTGGGTATCAGTCGTTTTATATACAATATCGTCCTAATACTATACGGGGTTTCGAAACCCAACGAAGTTGCACAACTTTCTCAGTTATCGCCCCGTTCAGGGGTTGTCTTTTACCACCCAACGGGATTGATTTCGGGGTAGGGGTGCAACTTCGTTGGACGTAGAATATAACCCCGCATAGTTAGAATTAAGTTATATGTTTGTACCGTATTCTTCTATTGCTGTAAATATGCTTCTACTGTAAATATTGTAAATACTATATGTTTGTACCGTCCCTAGGATAAGTTAGAATTAAGTTATATTAAGTTAAGTTAGAATTAAGTTATATGCTATGTGTGTTGTCCCCATATGAACCTTGCTAGGATATCAAATGGTAAGCTAGGGGGTTCACAAATGGGCAATGTCTCGTCGTTCGCAAAGCGCTCCTGAGTTTGGCAGCCTATCTCAAAGGAGATGTGATGTTGTTTTATTTTAAATATATAAAAATATATATAAATATGAATCACGAAAATATCAATAATGTGATTGATGCTATTAAAACATTAGAAAAACAAGGATTTAATATATTACTAAATCCTGAAACAATACTGTCTGATTTTGAATCATTATATGAAGCTAAATGTGCAGGGCGTTATATTCTTCCTGCTCAATATCGATTCATAAAGATGATCCAAAATAATTTCTATAAATCGCTGGCCAGCGTAGCGGAGGCACAAATAAATGAATTTGTTCCACTGTCTCGTGCAATCGAAAAGATCAGGCTGGCACTGGCAGCCGAGTATGAAACTAAAAAGATAATAAATAATCGAGTCCGAAAATTGAAACATTTTATGTCCGCTGACTTCGTCACTGACGAGGAAGTAAATACCTCACCTTGATTTCGTCAAATACCTTGATAAAATCAAGGAAGTGAAATCGAAAGTAAAAAAAATATTACTTTTTTTTTACTGCGTAAATTATGCAATTGTCCGATTTCGTTGGTTTTTACTAGCTGATACCCCATCAGGATTAGCAACGTGGACAATTTCGTTGGTTTTTACTAGCAAATACCCTATCAAAATGAGCACTTTGGACTGTTTTGTTAATTTTGACTAGCAATTACCCTATCAAATCCGTGACTTCGGACTGTTTTGTTGATTTTTACTAGCAATTACCCTATTACGTTGAGTACTTTGGACTGTTGCAGAAAAATACTATAATAAAAAATAAAATCCAGCAGTGAAATAATTATTATATGAAATTTATACAAACTGCACGATTTCATTGATTTTCATAGCAAAATACCCCTATGAAATCAGCAACTTGGACATTTTCGTTGGTTTTTACTAGCAATTGCCCTATCAAATCTGCGACTTTGGACTGTTTTGTTGATTTTTACTAGCAAATACCCTATCAAATCTGCGACTTTGGACTGTTTTTATCATTTTTACTAGCAAATACCCTATCAAATCCGTGACTTTGGACTGTTGCAGAAAAATACTGTAAGAAAAAATAAAATCCAGCAGTGAAATAATTATTATATGAAATTTATACAAACTGCACTATTTTTATCATTTTTACTAGCAAAACCCCTATGAAACCAGCAACTTGGACAATTTCGTTGGTTTTTACTAGCAAATACCCTATCAAAATCAGCAACTTGGACATTTTCATTGGTTTTTACTAGCAAATACCCTATCAAAATCAGTAAAATTGTCAGTGAAAAATCTTCGATTTTCAAAGAAATATATCCAAAGTAAAAGTTCTTTAGAATTTTCAAATATTTTTACTGCACAAAAAATAAAATTATCGTGAAATCGTCCGATTTCTGTGATTTTTTCCCCGTTGACTTTCACTGCAATATCTTATCAAGATGATCCCGTGAAATGCACGAGTGAGCATAATTCATGATTTGGTCTGGAAAACATGTGATCGCTATGATATGATTCTCTTGTAGTTGTTTCAACTGCGATTCTGTCAGTAAAAAATTATCATTGCCGTATTTATCAATAACTATTTTAACTTTACTCGATTTCATCATTGATGAAATCGACGACGATCCGCTGAATAATTTTTTGATATATTCTTCAAGGGTTTGTTTGTCATGTATGAAACATTTCACGTGCTGATACATGCTATATTTTTTTTTATCATTTAATATAATTTATTGTGACAGTGCTGTCATTGATGGTGATGTTACCAACAGTGCCATCATTGTCGTCACTGTCACTAACAATAAAATCACTGTCAGAGACATCTTCATCACTAACAATAAAATCACTGTCAGAGAGATTTTCATCATCATCATCGTACTTCCGGAAATTCGAAGATTTTTGGGACATTATTATGATATGATATTATTAATTGAAAATCGTTTCAGGGCTTGAAAATTGTTTCACGATGAAAGTCCTTAGGACTTTACCAGCAAATTAATACTAATAGTTTCATTTCTCAGGTCCAAAAGTCTACCCTGTTAGTCAGTGACTTTAAAATTTATTCTTGACAGCGTTGGATTCAAACACTGCAGAAATACTGGATTGATTGGCTCTTGTACAATCAAAAACCCAGGTGGTTCTTTAGGAGTAAATGAGTATAGTATAAACCCTTGCTGGGCTTGATTTGATATTGTTGTGTCTATGTTGTAACTGCCATCAATTGCGTCAAACACAAGATTGACCGCGACGAGATCAGTGATATTTACGATTCCCGGAGAAATATGCCGGCCATCGCCCGCTGTGGAATTATCGTGTCTGAGGATAACGGGTACCGGTAGTGTTTGCTTGTGGTGTTCAAGTATGTCATCGAAGTATTCACTGATGACATCAGTAACGTATTTTCTCAAGATGACCGGGGAAACATATCCTGGTAATTTATAATTCGGTAGTTCAGCTTCTTTCAGCGAGTACTTATCCAACAATTGTTGTTTATCGCGGGATCTACTGTTAATTACTGCCTGAATTACTTGCTGGTTAATATATTCCATATCTTCGGCAAGTTGATTTAATATCTCAATTTGCTTAATAATTTCGCTGCGTGAACCTGTCACATCGGAAACATGTTCTTGGAAGCGTTGCCGTAGATACCATCGTTGCGCTCCATGCGCCACATTAATAAATTTCAAGTATTCAATAATGTCGTTTAGGTAAACATAAAGTCCAATACGCAACCACTCTGATCCCACTTCATGAGTAAAATTCAACATAATATCGACGCCACCTTCAGCAGGGAAAATCTTGCCATCCAACTTGTCCCTTTTTATCTCATCAAGACGTTGTTTGTATGGCGGTGTAATTCCGTGATATGACTGCGCGTCAGTGATATAATCAGACTTTTTTGGTTCTGGTGGTATCGGTGGTGTCGGTGGTTTTGATTCAGGCCATCCTAATACTGTTCTGATTGAACTGTTATAAATGTATACGTGGTAACCCGGTGAAGCGACTTCGATGATCGTTGACAACGTTGGCTCGTGTGCGATTATTGATATTTTTGCTTCTTTTCCGGTGATACGCTTCATTTGACGCTGTATTTCTTTGTTGATTTCTTCTATCTGATAAGACCCTGTTGGTAAATGAATGACGTTCCAATCTGGTGTGCCGTCAGGGTTATTCTGATACGAAAATACAAATGAATTATCTGGCAACTGTCCGTGAAATGATGTCGACCTGATGTTGGGCCAACTGTGATATACTCGTAATTGTGCCAACGCGATTTCGCTTACCGGAATCGCAGTTGGAAAATTAATATTAAACTCTGGTTGCGTTGAAGATATTGTTATCATTGATGTTTTTGCCGGAGCTGTATTTGCTGCTATCTGCTGAAGTAATTCCGTCATTATTTATCTTCATCGTTTTCAAATTAAAATTCTTTGTGTTTTCGTAATCGTTGTATGCGCTGGACATCAATGTGAATTCGGAATCGGATATAACTGTATCGTCAAGACTGGATGATATCAACGAGGACAATTTCGAGTAGGTGCTTGTGGCCGCGTTGTTTAACTTTTCATACTCGTGTAATTTTGTTAGCGCGCACGAGGATATTTTTTTTGGAATTATATTAGCAACTCCTGCAATCGTCGTTGATGCTGAAATTGTGATTGTAATCGCGATTGCAGTTGTCACTGGTGTCAGCGCTGATAATAACACACACGTGGATGCAACTACCGCGGATACCGAATACACTATTGTGTCTAATACAGTTACACGCCGTTTGTATTTTTTTATCTTTGTTGCACAATTGTCAATAGTGGTTTTTAACTCTGACTGCCATTCGCGTACCTGATCATATCTATATTGCTGAGCATCTAATGTTGTCGTTGATGCTGATTTCATTTTATTATTTTACGCGGTAACCAATTGAAGCGTTTCAGCTACAAATTCCAAACACCACCAGTAAGATGTTGCGGTTAATTTCTTGTCTGCGGCTTCCAGTATAAATGTTTCTTCGGTTTCCTTGTTTAGTCTGATAGTCACAACCCCGGAATATTTATCGGTGGAATGTCTCCAGGGATATGTTGTAAAGATCTCAAATTTAGCGGCACTGAATACAGACAGTCTATACACGCCAGTGGCTGTTGCTGTATATTCGATATTATTATTTTGTCGGGACCATGTTGCGAATCCCGATGATACCGTGTATACTATGTTGGTGATATGACCGGGGGTAACCCCAGTGGGGACTTTTAATCAAACTGGTTTTGGCAACGATCTCAGGAATTCCCGCTACGATCTTTTGCTGTGTTTGTTTGATCGTGTTAATGCTATTTTCTATTATCTGAATTTGATCTGAAAAACTTTTCTCTGTTCTGACTACACCTAACCGGGTATTAATCTTATTGATATCGTTGGCGTTATTAGTAAGATTTGGTATGATTTCAGAAAGTTTCATGTAGATGACTGGAGGAACCCCAAAGAACTTATCAATGGACTCATCAGCTTTTGCGAAGTTTCTTCGAAGTCTTATAAACGCGCCCACGTGAACATCATACTCTGCCCGCAACGTGGCTAGTTTACCGTCAATGGCGCTAGTGCTTGCGTCTGCATATTGTTTGTTTGCGGCATCTTCCGACGATGTTGGATCTCTTAAAACGGTTATTTTGTTACCGTTCATGCTGAGTTCACCTGTCATTGTATCACCGGTCTTCGCTACACGTTCCCCTGCGGATTTTCGTGCATCATCTCGAAGCGCCGCGATTGATATCAGCGAATCTCTAATTCTGCCGCTGTCAGTGAATACAACGATGTTGTCCGTGGTAGCTCCAATAACCCTGCGAATTATGTCATTCCACTTAATGTTACTGGTTTTTAGCTTGCCATGTCGATCTTGAAAAATGACAACCTCATCTGGGTCTATTCCGGTTAACGTTAAAAGATTATCAATTTCATCTTTGGTCGCATACTTTGATAAATCGATATCTTTTTTTTCTTCCTTTGTTCTGCTTGATCTTCCGTAAATATCAACCATTATTAGTTACAGGATTATTTAAATTTGCAGTATATTCATGCACGACTTCGTGAGGAGAACTCGCTGATTTTGAGATTGCATCAAGAACATTTAATACTTCACGACCGCATATCGGAGGATCAGTTAATGTTTGTGTTGGCAGCGTTGAGTACCAAATCTTACCTGTCAGGGGGATGTTTTTTGTATATCGAAGAAACTCAATTGGCGGTGCTAGCCCGTACGAATCGAAATAGATAATTCCACGTGGATCGATCGCGTAAGCAACCCAGTGAGTTCCTGGACCATCGCTGTTATCAAGATTAATAATTCCGGTTTCTGGATTATTCGGTCGTGCTGGTAATTGATCTCGCATAAAGACGCCTCTAAAGTTCTTTATACGCAATTGTTTAACAGCATCAAGCAAATCAAAATTGGACATCGGTGTAAAAACACTTTGTGTTTTTAGAACCTTTTTGGGTACCATGACGCCGGAGTTCCTGGGAGTCTTAGCCCTGATCCGCGGGCGGATCTCCCCTTTTTTTTGTATCCTCGCCCTGTGGCTTTCTTTAATGCCATTCCAACAGCTGTTCCAACAGCTCCTAACGCTGCAGCGTTTGCGACTGCGGGAGCAGCAGCAGCTATCAGTGCTTGTATCGCGGCGAGAAGAGGAAATATACCACCGGTTTTAACCATATCTTTGACCGCGACTGGAGAGAAATCAAGTTGAGTTCCAGTCGTTGCTTGCTTTGCTTTATTAAAATGTTTTAGTTGGGTTTTAGTCAACGATAACTTGTTTGGACCGCCCATTAGCTGATCGTGTTTTAGTGTTATTGTTGTCCCATATGTGCTCGCGTTTTTCGATTGTAATTTCTTCACCTGACCAGGAGTCAGAGTGACATTAACATGACTGTATGACATTTTATTTAATACGAGATTGATCTAATTGTTTACACGTTGCTGCTAGCAATGTTACATATTTTCCACCGGGGCATCGATGACTCTCATTCGTCCACCAACACCTTCAAGTAGCATTGTTTATCGGAGAGTATGACAGCGATCCCTCTAAAACCACCAGGAATTGCAGGTGGACCAGCAACTGCAGCGGGGAAATCACCCACGGTAGCCTTGAAGTGTATATCAACGACCGATTGTTTGGTTAAATCAAGATGTTCCAGCGAAAAGTAATAAATCGGATACAGTGTTGTAAAATCCAACTGTGATATCTGCAAGCCGGTATCAATATTTTGATCACGTCCCATAAATGTCATCAGACGATGATATGCACGTGCGACTTGATTGTTTTCAAAATCTATCAATATGTCTTCGGATGGTTCTTGATGTCCGTTTATTCGCAGCGAAACTTCAGAGACATTAAGTTTGTCAAATATCATATGACTCCGCGTTTGTGAATTTACTCTCGCATTAGCCTGGAGTGCAATGAAAATATGTCGAGGTGCTGACACCCCTTGCTGTGATGCTATGTGCCACGTGAATTGCCCGGCACCGGAGCCCTGAATGGTATCTGTGGATGTTGGTAACCATGATATCAGTGATTTACCACCTGTGTCCATGAAAGAGAGTAGCCGTTACTCTTCAACTAACGATGGGGACATTACTGGCATCCACAACGCAATCTTGAATAATATTACTTTACCGTTAGCAACACCAGCATCACCGTCTCGCCAGATAGCGTCGTTATCATCACCTTTTCTAACAAGTACAACTGTATGCTTGGCTCCAAAAATAACCTTTCTGACACCTCTACAAAATCCAAAGATGTGAGACAGCGGAATTGCACATGAAAATCTTCTACGATCACCTTTTAACATTGATTTACGTGTAGCAAAACCAAGATTGTAATCAGGGAAGGAAAATGATAAATCTTCTATGGCAGCAGGAGCAGGAGGAGCAGCACGGTCGTTTGGTCGTCTTATTTCATAAGGTCTGTGTTCAGGATGATCATTATTATCCTTAGTGAACATCATAGTCGGACCAGCTGATCTAGTGTAATCATCTGAGTATCGTGCTAACCCGATAATTGTTGTAGCAACGTCAACATTATCCTGAATTGTCTCAATTTCCTTTCCATCGATATTATATGAAGCACTTTTGAATAGCGCCATGATGCCATTGTTAACAAAACCAACTCGGACGTTAGCTCCGTATGGTGTATTAGCGACAACATCTGTTACAAGTTCCCCCCGTGACTTCAAGGAATGCTTCAGAGGGTAAGAAATATCTACTTGTATCATGAACTCGTAATTCAATTCGTCCGCGTTGTTTGGGGTCTGTTGCTTCATAAGAATAATACTGATAATCGCGCACAGACTCATCTTTGAGTATTGGTGCATCCATATCGAACGTTGGATCAGATACACGTTTGAACATTTTATATAAATTATCGACGTCTAAAACGAAGACCACTTTCTGATATAAACGAGGTATTTATTTGTTCAGGTTCTTGGTTTACAAGAGATGCGAGTTTTTGATTTGCGACCTGATTTATTACTTTACTGACATCCGCGGCCATAATTTCGGTGCTCGGTAATTTTACTGGTGGTGTTTTAACCGCTTTCGGTCTGCGTATTAACCGTACCAATCTATCCTTGACTGCCGTAAATGCTCTTCCGGCAAGATTACCAACAGCTCCAAGGGCTTTATCCTTAACAACATCAATAGCCTTCATCGACAATTGTTTTGCAATCGGTAACGCCTTAGGGGCTATTCTTCTAAACAAACCTGTAGCAATATCACCAAGACCATCTCCGTAGGTTACTTGATAGACCGGTAATCGTGAATTCACTACTCTGAATGGAATGGATTGAGCATTGTGTATGATCATTTTATTTAATTGTTGTTTTCTCTAACTAATATTACTGTGACCTTCAGTCGCTGTAGTAACCGTCTGCGAGTTCATTAATAAGTTCACGGTAGATGCTGATATCCATGATACCACGTTGAAATAGTCGCTGACAGATATCTGCGGCTTCATTAATTATTTCTGGTGAGTTATTTCCGGCACGCCTTCCTCCTAAGAGAACTTCTAGCCGTGATACATCATTGATGATATTATCAGGACAGGCAATAAAACCAGACCCTAAACCTTTTCCTGATGTTGATTTGGGTTCATCGAAAAATTCCTCTGGAATGATTTCCTCCTGGGGGGTGATTGTGGTCGTTGTTGTTTCTCTTTTAACTCTGCCAGTTCCTCACTAAATTTTATATAACCAGGATTGCTTGGATCAACGGGTAAATCTTTTTTACCAAAATATACCGCACTTGCCCATTCCTCGAAGTTGTCCATTTTTTGTTTACGTCTTTTTCTTAAAAATTTTTCTCTGTTATCAAAATTATTTAAAGCAAAAGCGGGAAGAAACATAGCCCTATCCAATTTATCAAGACCTACTTGCGTAAACATATCTCAAGGAGTTAATTGTTGTTGGGTCTGCTGCAACGGAGGAGGAAGTCGATATAATTCTTCTGATTTTTTTCTGTTGGATCTATAACGACTTGCGGCTTAGCTATTTGTTTTGGAGCTTGCTTTTTATGTCGTTTTGTCTGTCGCATTTGGACATCAAATCGATCTGATCCTGACATATACTCTCGATAAAATACATCACTGGTATCTAACCGTTCGATACCCTGTTTTATTTTATAAATTCCATCGAGAAATTGTTGTTTAGATACCTTTTGATTAGGATCTTTTATAAACTTTTCTCGAGAGTGATAAGCCCTAGCAGCGTCAACGCCAAAAGCAATTATTTCATCTCTGTTTCTGACTGGACGATTTTTGATTTGATCCACAAAATCTTCAATAAAGTCTGTTTTATAATTAAATCCTTTAATCGGTTTAGGTTGAGCCCGCTTAAGTTCTTCTATCGCTTGAAGCAAACTTTTCTGTGTTTGTTCAGGATCAGTAGGATCGGGTTTTCCTATGATAGCGGTTTTAACTGTTTCAGTAGCTGTTGTAACGGGCTTAAATAATTCTTCTGCACCTGTTGCAAATTCAACTTGTGCTTGCTGCCGCGCTTGTAATTTTTGTCTTACAGGATCTCTCACAGGAAGAAATTCTTTTATTGCTTCTAGTCGCTCTCGAGCCAGTCTAGCAGAATGTGCTTCTCCAATGTTGGCCATTATTGTTAACTTAAATTTTTAATTCACAGTAGAAATCCTAGAAGTTTTAGAATACTTTATATTAAAAATATTTACATTTTTAGCAGCAGAGAGACTGAGCCCCCAAGTGTTTCGTCTAACCCTCCCCTGGAGTCAAGAAGTATTTTTATAGTTAGTTATTTTTCATGAAATAACTCTTCTAGTCAGCAGAGAAGGCTTATTTATCATAGTTTTCTGAATAGAGGGTTTATTTTGTGAAATAAGACCCTCTATCAAGAGTGTTCTCGATAGAGGATTCTGTTGGAACGAATAGTTGATGGGCTCAGTCTCTCTGCTGCTGGGCTTGTGGCAAGTGGACATCGTTCTACATCTTGCCACTTTTGTACGAAATCCAAGCATGGTAAAGGAGGACGAGGTGCTCAGCAAGCCAGCCATGGATGTTGTGCACTTCCCGAAACGCCAGCCCGTACTTATTTCAAATCAAGTCCAGTTGTACTAATGGACATACCTAATACCAATAATGTGTAAGCCACCTGTGCAATTCAGTCAAATTCATATAAGTTGTAGAATTTAGAATAAATATGAACGAACAAGTTGGAATTTCGTGTACAGAGTGTACATAAAAAATAAAAATTAATACCAATCGGTGAAGTCTGTGCGACTTATATCAGTTTGATCACGCTAGGTTTGTAAATAGTGTGTGAGTTTGACGGTGGTACCAATTCAGATCATATTAGGTTGCGAAAAAAGTTAGCCAAAGAGGGAACCAAGCTAATCTGGTTCCCTATTACATATTAAGGCAATTTTATAGCCCTAAGAAGGGCTATTGTTTATGCAAACGTCCCCCTCTGGTCCTCATATTTTCTGCATACTTCCACTGTTCTCTGCTCCTGTTTGGTTGTCTCAGGGGAGTAGAAGTCGTGTGTGGTTGCGATGTGTCGAGCAGCTTTCGTTACGAGATCGAGGTTGTAGTAGTCGTAGGCATCTTGATAGTACTGACTCAGAATACGTACGCCGTAGTGCCACTGGATCGGTCGTGGTCTCTGGATTGCTATGGAGCGCCAATTTAGATATTGAACAGCACTGATGAGATTGCCGGCTTTCTTTATGTCTGTTACTGCTGCGCTGAACCCCAATTCCTAGATTAAATTTTTCATGCTAGTTGGTAGATCTTCTTGTTCGCTTTCATCGCTGCTTGTAGACAGCTCCAGATCCTCTTCCAGTGTAGACTTTTTAGCAGGTGGAGGCTTCGTTTGGGGAGTTTTTGCTGGTGTTACCTGTTTTTTGCTGAGTTTTGCCTTTTCCTCAGCTGGTTTTTGTTGTTGTGATAGTTGTTTCTTTGACTGCACGGGTGTAGTCAGTAAAGCAGTTTTCCCCTCTATCCTGGCCTCTGGAATGGTAGTAGTGGTTGTAGTGGTAGAGGGTGTAGACTGCTGTTGAGTGTTGATCTGTGTAGCCGCTGGGCAGGGATCATGTGGTTGAGAGGGCAACTCTCGCACCACGTTTTTACTCTGTCTCCAGTTCCGACTTGAGGCCGTCTTGTAAATTTCTTTTTCTCTGTCGTTTTCCCAGATTAGGAGTAGAGTTGTTCGCTTAGACTGCGCTCTTATGCTCCATCCTGTGGCGACTTTAAGCCCTAACCCTTGAAGTGCACTCAGGACCTGTGCTGGGATTACATCCGTCGCTAGCTCCATTGTTCTTGATACGAGTTGCTGCTTCTACGTTCGCTGCAGACTGGTAGCTAGACTGCTGAGCGATTTTCAATTTATAGTTAAAGCGCGGACGTGAAGGAAAACATCGCCAAAACATAACTTATACTACCTAGATCATGACCAAACAACGCGCGGACCTAAAAGAAACACTCACTCACTTTTTTATACTACCCATCACTATTCTAAAAAAATTTCATTTTAAAAAATAATATACTATCCCCACACTTCAAACAACAAAAAATCATTATCATAATCTACTATCCACACAAAGGTACCTGAGCACTTACAATCACACACACACACACACACACACATACACACACACACATTTTTTAACTAACAAAAACAATTCATGTGCTTATACACGCACTTCTATTTTTTAACCTATTATAGGCAATCGATTGTTATTTCTTTTCTAGAGATTGGGGTAGCCCTGAAAAGGGCTGTTTTTTTTTGTGTGCGAAGTTGAAGCTAGGGCGATCTTTTATATTCTAAGAATGCGACGTCATCTGACGATAGGCTTTCTGACGATAGGTCTGCTTCTTCGGAAAGAGAAGAACTCTTTGGTATCGATACGAGAGTCGACAAAGCCTCTGTCAGGTTCAGGTTGCTGCTGCTGTTGCTGCTCTCTCTGCTGTTTCTGAAGTCTGTACTTCTATGTCCATTCTTCTTTCTCCCTGTTCATTTCTTCTCTGAAGAGCTCTTCTGTCAGGTCTTCAGTGACTTTTAACATTCTCACATTCTCTATCTCTTCTGGCTTCGGTATCAGACTGTGTCTGACCCTATGCAAATTCACGTAGGCTTCGTTTAGCTTAGCTAGTCTGGAGCACATCTTCGTAGGAGGATGAGTCGACAATGGATGGTTAGACTGGAGGCTACCCCAGATTTAAAGTCAAAGCGCGGACGTGAAGGAAAACATCCCTATACGGTTTTCGAGCCGGAACGTTCAATGAGTGTCATGAGAGGGATAGTAAGAAGTCAAAGAGTATGAATCAAGATTCCTATAGCAAAACAAAAGACAAAGGCATTTTTTCTTCAAAACAACATTTTTTTTAATTCAAAATCACTAACAAACAACTATAACATTTTTAACAATAACCCAACAATATAGCATCAAACATTTTTTTCAAATCACAAACATTTTTTCAAATTATTTTGGACAAGGCTGACAACGTTGTGAATGAAATTGTGATTTCCACTGTTGGAAGTCATTAGGCCATTGATGGACACTACGTTTCCTAGCTTGAGACAAAAGATAAGCATAAAGGTCACAAAACCATTTATCTACTTTCACATCGTTTCTAGAAGAAGAACGAGGATCAAAATGAGTCACTAAATGTTCTAAAGAATAGTCCAGACTGTGATGATGCAGAAAATACACACAATATTGTCCACACACCAAGGAATCTTTGCCTTGTAATTTCACATTATTGAATCGTGTGGTCTGAGCATTTCTTCTCATAAAGTCAATGATATCGTCTTCCAAAGGGGGTAGTCCATACGAATCGAAATATTCCACACATCCTTCTTGAGGAAAGTAGACGGCTACCCAGTGGGTTCCTGGGAGATGACTGTCGTCCGTGTTGATCACATAAGCTTGATGGTCTTGAGGTTTGCGATGAGTGAGTTCGTCTTTTGCACAGACGACAGGATTCCAAGAAACCGTGTACGAGCTGTGGTTCTAAAGGTAATAAAGTTCCCAGGTATCCATTTATTTGTGTGTTTTTTTCTTCTTCACATGTAATAATAAGTGATCAATTCGATCCTGACTTTTTGCTTGAAAATGTCTGACAAATAACCGTTTCTTCGCTTCGTCTCCCCACTCTGATTCAGGAGAGCTTCGATACGATGGATCTCTTGAGTGGTTAATGGTGGACAAGAATGTTCACGCAAGTCTTTATACCACTGATGCAACACGACTTCGTCCGAGATGAGACTCCAAGCTTCGTCCAGATACTCGTCCAATTTTTCTTCTTGACTCAGCATCAGGCATTTATCGTGTTGAATTTGACTGGGATGATCGTTTTGACATCCATAGCAATCTTTCTTGATCAATTCCGTCAATTTTTCGACCAAGTGTTTGGCAAAACAGGAGACTAAATGGGCTTCTTGTTCCGGCCATCTTGACTTCATCATGATAACTTCTTCTTCCACAGTCTCCTAACATTCCATGTCCAAAGTTTCTCCACTAGGTAAAGAGGGATAACAGTCTTCCATGGTTTCTAATAATCTATAATGACTTCTCTCAAACTGTTGATTTCTATGGTATTATCAAATTCTGCATACAGGATGACGTTCACCGTTTCATCAGGATCTCGTTTTGCAAACTGAATTTCCACACGAATTTGGCCGGATTTTATAGGGTGGAAACGTCCCCCGTCGCTGCCTATTCTGGAGTGAAATCAAAAGCCCACAAAGCATAGCCTCCTGCGTAATCATCGTACGTAATGCCGTGACTGATGTTGGTTCCTAACTGGCCGGTAACTTCGTACAAGGACAAGTACGATCTCAAGTAATTCTTCTTGTCAAAGTCAGGTTCGAAAGGTCGGGTACACAAGGTCTTGCCATTGCGACTAACTTCGATCTTGGACACGCCAAAGTGTTGAAAGTAGAAAGGATTTTTATCGATAGCTCCGTTGAAGGCTGTATTCTCGACGATACCAACGATTAAACGTTTGGGTAACTGTCCTTGGAACAGATGATCTTCGATCATGGATCGCTGACCCTTGGGAATGATGAAGGTTTCACTTCCACGCGTCGTATCGGATACTTGGCGGTCGTTCTGCTCAACGTGTGACTGATGTCGTTTCCCACTTTAGGTAACACTTCCACACGGCGTACGTAGAGTCTAGCTTCTTGGATTTTGGTTTTGTAATCGTCAATATCAGCCATTAAATGGAAAGCGGTACTGCTACGATTCAGTCTCAGGCGAACATCCACCCCGTTCAGCAAATATTTCTCTTGCAACCACATGTCCAAATGCAAACGATCCATCAGTTCTAAACTTTTGTTGGCTCCCATGATTCTCTTTCTTCGTTCTACAAATCTCTCATTGTGTTCTTTCTTATCACCAGTTTCCAATATTTCAAACTGGTTTGCATCGTCAGCTTCCCATACCACACAGGCATCGAGATGAGTGTTCTTGGCGTCTGTTCCGTACGTCAAGAGATTTTCCAGGTAGACACGATAAGGGTAAGTATCCATGCTGCTACTGACTAGTTTGTTATTCAAGTACAAGTCCACTCCACTGAACAAGGAATGCATGAAATTGTTGACGGGAGCTACTGCTTCAGTGTCTATATCACCTCCATTCTTATCTAGAACTTTGACTTTCAAGTACAAGTAACTGCTATTCAGATCGATGTAATCTTCGGGCTGTCCTTTGATTTCAAACTCGATGGGAGCGGAATCTGTCAAAGAAGAGACGGGGTGAAATTCCACCCATTGGGATTCTTGCATGGTCATCATGGTGGGGGGCATGGCAAACAGATCCAGTTCCGACTTGGAACAGGCGCAAGACTCTCGGTGCATCATTTTTTCTGTTTCTCAATAATCGAAAACGTCTAAGTCTCGGACGGTTCTTCTTTTCTTTGTCTTGCTAGCTTTAGACGTGTGAAGTCTGGTGAAAGGGTGTTTTCTTCGTCGTCTCTTTCTGCCTTGTCCTTGATGAATGCCTGACTCGGTAGCGTGCAGGGCATTTATAGGTGTTTCTCGTCGGCTCAAAAGGTCTTTACCCGTTTGCAGAAAGACATTTTTCCTGCCCTCATGAAGGCTTCTTTGGGATTTTGTTTGTAGATGATGACATTTTGGAGAAATTCTTTGCCTTGCGTCAGTGCCGCATCTTTCAAGGCGTGCAATCCGCGTGTCACCATCGGTTTCAAGACTGGGGCCACCGAACGAAAGGTCGATTTTAGCATATCTCCTAAACCGTGTCCTCGCTGTCGAGCAACCCCTCGGTACACTGGATACATGACTTACGAATCGTGAAAGAACCGTTTTCTAAAATGGAGTTTCACCGTGACTTTTCCTTTGGTGAATGGAATATTTTCTCCCAGATCTCCTTTTATAGCAATGTTGACAGTGTCCAAATACGACTTACTCACGGACAAATAGTGAGGATGTACAAATACGCGGTGTACGTGTTAGGTGTTTCCACCTTCCTGGTCATTGGTTGTGGCACTATCCACTTTGAAAGGAATGACACGCAGTAATGGTACGGAGGTGTGTCCCACCACGTTGTACTCCACCACATCGGAGTACACAAAGATCAAATACAGTCCTTGGTTCAGTTCTACAGGGAATCGAAAAACCTTGTAAAATTCCGTATTGCTGTTGATCTTCGGTTGAAAATTTGGAGCCATTGTCTCCACCTAAAATATCAAACAAGTCACGATTAAAACTGATGGGCAACGTTTGGTTATCCTGAAATTTCATCAGTAAGCGACGAGCCACTTTATGGTACTCCAGGGTGACACTTTTTTATTCTGTTCAGGGCTGTACCAAAGGCTGACTCGAACCTGTAAACAATGGTATCCACCAAATGTTGGCCACTAAAATAAAACCCTGACGGAATTTTCAAGGTGTAGATACTGAATAATGAATTGTTGGATGTTCTTCTGTCCTCTGAAAACCCGATTTCATTCATGGCTTGTTGCAATTGTTCGTTCATGATTTCGACCTCAAAAGTGTTTTGCTTTTCAGTGATGTTTTGGATTTGTGTAGGGTGAATCATTTCCACTAAAGCCACTTCCCAATGGGCTTCGTGATCTAATTGGATGGCCTGAGGTAATTTGGCCGTGTAACAGCACAACGTGTTGTTGGGAAACACCTCCATGGAACTGTCACTGGGTAAGGTTAAGTAAAATTGATTTTGGTGACTCATAATTCCAGAGTTCTGTGGCTGTCCAAGGGGTTACTGGACGTCAGAAGCGTGTCTCCGCCCAAAATGGGGTTATTGTTGTTATTGTTGTTAGGCTGGTGACTGACACTGGCACTGGACACAAGGTTCCCGTTGTTCCCGTTGGAAGAGAATTTCAGGGAGAAATTGGGAAGCAGGTAACCGATGCAACTGCTCAATAAAATGGTCCACAATTGTTTGTCTCCTTGTTGCAAACTCAAATTGGCGATGGCTGCACCGATGACACAATACACCACACAGATTTGGCAGAAAAAGACGATTTGCGTTTTAGGCACACGTTCTCCACACCACACCCACAAGGGTTGTTTTAGTAAATCTTGCAGAGAAGAACTGGGTAAAGGAGTGGTCGCAGTAGTAGCTGCGTCTGTGTGAAAGGGCATGATGGTCACTTCTTTTTATAGTCGATGACTTGCGAAGCGTCGATCCAAGAATCAAAACTGGGTGGATATCCTTTCCAACGTACTTTGACTTCTTTGACACGTCGTTTGCCCACTTTACGGGTTCTACGTTCGAAAATGCTTTCGATGTCGTACACGTCGTCTTCTTTTTTGGTGACACGTTGTAACTCGGGCAAATAAAACGTTCCTTTGAGCACTTCTCCGTTCATGTCTTCCAATTTATAGGCCGCAGGATGACGGCCATGCACTCGTCCAGTGACACGAAACAATTCGGTCGTTCAGTTAGGTAAGTAACCTTTGTCGAAAGTGCGTTTGGTTTTGCCAATGCGTACCCAATCACCTACGGCGAACACTCCACTTTTCTTGGGGACAGCCCTCGTCGGGGACGTACCAAACAGGCGCTCAAACACCAGCACTTCGTTCTCGGGAGTCACCTCTTGCGGGGCACGTCCAGTGCTTCGATGGTAAGATTGGTTGTACGCTTGCACCAGGTGCGGTAAGATGTCGATGTACTTCAGAGTGTGGTGATGCGTAAAATATTTCCACATGCGTTCTTTCAAAGTGCGTTGAAAACGCTAAAAGATGCTGGCTTTGGTTTCAGGATTCTCGGTGGTAAAAAAATGAATGTCACGTTTCTTTAATTCTTTTTGGAACGGATGGTTCAGAAATTCGGTGCCTTTGTCCGTTTGCCATCGAAGAGGGTGACGACCGCTTTGTTTCAACACTCGTTGCAGGGCTCGCACTAACTCACTGCTCGATTTGGAAGTCAAGGGTACGACCCAGGCAAATTTTGACAAGACGTCGATGACACAAAACAAATATTTGTAACCACGATTGTAGCTGGCCAAATGAGAGACATCGGCTAAATCGGCTTGCCATTGATGATCGATGCCTTCCACTCGGGTGCGACTTCTGGAAAGCTTGCGTCGAATGGGTATGTGTAAAGTGTAGGTAGCTTGTTCTTGTAACCATCGTTGCACTTGAGGTAAACGGAGACTTTTCAGTCGAGTTTTGGCAGCACGATACAATTTTTGAACTCCTGAGTAACCTGCAGAATGGGAGGGATCGTAGTAAATGCTGGCTAACACTTTTTCCATTTTTTGTTTGTTTGTTAATAAGACACCCACTCTTGGATGATGCTACTCTTTTTCTCTTGGGGTATTTTCTTGGATTGCAATGCTTTGCGTGTGCGACCGGCAATAGGTGTCGAAGAGGAGGATGTCTGAACAGGGGATATCGGTTCTTGTTTCACTTCTGTCTTCACCTTCTTTCTCTCTTGTGATGAAGAAGGGGTGGTCATCATATTTTTAATCCATTCAGTTCTGGAGGTATGTGGTGTTGTTAACTTGCGTACTTTTTCTGGAGGAGTTTGAAACCCTTCTTCTTCTTCTTCTCCTTTTTCTGTCTTGGACACTGGTATTGGTGGTGGTGGTAGTGGTGGTGGTGGTAGTGATGGTGCTGGACTTTTCATCAAGGTCTTAAAATCTTTCAGAGTAGGAAGAGTTGTTTCGTCTGAGGCTTTCTGGTGAAAGAGTTGCAGTCGTTGCAAGAGTTGACCGTACTTTTGCGATTTTTCTGTTTCGGACAAATCTTGGCGATCCATCAAGGACTGCAGTTCGTGTTGTAACTGGGACATCTCGCTCAAGTTGGGATTGGGAGGTAAATGCGGGGTTCGTTGTTCTTGCCAACGATGGTATTCCATCCATCGTTTGTAAGGCACTAAAGCTAGTTTTCGTCCTTCCATGGTATGTCAGGGGTCGATTCTGAGATCTTGGGACTTCCGAGGGCCTTTTTATCTTGCTCCCACCAGTCCTCCCAACATGGTTCCCAAGTCTTCTTTCAGCAATGAACCTAGCAAGAGAGGTAAAATTCCTCCACGTTGGACCAACATCCTCTTTTGACGAATGGGAATTTTCTTTTGAACCATTTGGCGAAGAACGTGACGATGCTTGCCTAAGCATTGTTTCTAGTGTTTGGACAAAGGGATTGTGCCTTTCAACACGTTCAAACAACATTCGCACATAGTATCGATGACCTCTTTGGAGGCTGATTGAATGAGTTTTTTTCGCAGGGGTGGAGAAGCTTTGGACAGGACAGATAACATGTCCCCATGTTTGACTAAACGTGGTGGCAGTCCTTTCCTTTTCTTTCCTAGGGGTTTAGAAGAGGAATGTTTTCTGGAGGGTGACATCTTTGCTTGTGGGTTCCGGGACATTCACCAAACAGACACTAACGTCGATGACTTAACACACGCCCTTTCATCTTTTTTGGGGACTATCGCTTTGTCATAAAGGTGACAATGTTTTTTGCAAAATCGCCAAGGAATCCTCCCCTTTGTTGACGCCTCTTTTTCTTGGAACGACTGTATTTTTTCTTAGGGTAACGTCGATGCTTGGCTAAGCGCTTTGTCGGATGACGAGTCTGCCTTTGTCTCTTTCTTTTTTGACTTCTTGGAGGTGACATCTTTTGGAAGTTCACTGATACCCCTACTTGGTCACAGACCTTTTTTATACTGGAACGCGTCGCCACTGATTGTCTTTACGTCGTATCAACTTGAGGACAGGCATGACACGTCGTGCAGGGGTACGCACCGGACTAAATCGAGGCAGTTCTTGCTTGGACAAATCCAGTAAACCTTGTAACATGCCCAATCTTTCTTGGACTTTGATTTTGAGAGAAGGTACTTTGTGAGCAGCGGCCACTGCCGCTAAATTGGAGGGCCCTGCCACTGGAGAAGTTCTTGGGGTTATCAACGGAGACGTTCTTGGTGTAATCAACGTCTCCAAGTACTTTTCAGTTCTTGGTGTCATCAACGAAGAAGTGAATGAACCTGAGGCTACCGGAGACGCAGTCACCGCCGTTGCAGGTCGTGGTTTGCGAGTGTAAGGTTGCGTCCTGGCCGAAGTGCCTCTCTTGAGACTAGTTTTCTTCTGTGGACTTTTCTTTTTCTGGGGACTTTTTCTCTGCTTCTTTTTCAGGGGACTTTCTTTTTCCGGGGTGATGACCGGTAAGAGGAGGGTCCTGCCACTGGAGAAGTTCTTGGAGACACGGGTCTCCTTGGGGACCTGGTCTTGACACCGTGGCTCTTTTTCTACTTCTTGGAGCTTCGTTTGACTTTTTTCTTGGGGAGAAGTTTGGGAGGATTAGGATCCCATCTTAAGAGAGAGCGAATGATGACCCCTCCTAGAGTACCGCTCCCTCCAGGTTTCAAAATGATTTGTTTTTTGGCTTGAGTGTCGATGCGGGGATCGGCCAGTTGGGTCAAAGCGACTTTGTTTCGATCAAAAAAGCGTTTGGTTTGATGAGGAATCTGAATGATCCCTTGTAGTAATTGACGTGCTGTCACCGTGAACCATCCTAAGACTTCTTTGAGACTAGCTTCTAAGACACGAGCTCGTGTTTGTGGATTTTTTTCTCGACTGATGCTATACAAGGCACGAATCAATTTGACGGGAAGATGCGACTGAAGGGACGTCATGTTCAAACTGTGTGAGACAGACGAAAAGTGTCTGAGGTTTTTATAGATTGTTTTGGAGTGAAATTAGGTCGGGGACGGAAACGTGTACAGGACAGGCCCTCCGTCTTGGCACCAGTGGTGAAACAATTGGGTACGAAATCGCAAATCATCGGGGGTCGTAGGTTTCAAATCGACGAGTAAATAAGCGTGTGGAGTTTGAGTGGCATCGTCGTACGCCTGAGTCAGTCAAGGCGTTCCTAACTGTTTGGCTAAGACTTGCACTTGCGATTTATCTCGAGGGCTTTTAAACAAGACCACGTAATGCGCATTGAGACTGATGATGCGATGGGCTTTACTTTGTTGAAACAAATTTTGAGTGATGTAAACGACACTGGCATTACGATGATGCCCTTTGCGCGTGAACCACAGTTTAATTTCTTCTTCGTCTTCTCCTAACATGTCGCCGAAAATGACCAAATGGGTTTGACGGGAGTCAGAGACGATGCCGTCGTCTTCTTTAGGAATGCCTTCCATAAACACGATGGAATCGCCTTGACTTTCTCGCAAGAGGCTGTACGCCGATTGCCACTCTTTGTAACACCACACGATGCGTTGAGGTGGTCGATCGATCAAATGATGTTTATGTTCGATCAAACGTTTGACGAATTCGGTTTTGCCTGAACCGCTAGGTCCAGCAATGAGCATGTTAAAGGGATGGCGAAGATACAAAGCCTCCCAACTGGCAAGATCTAAGTGTTCGTCGATGACTTTGACAGTAGAGTAAGAGGGAGTAGAGACAGCAGAGGTAGCCATAGTGTTAGGAATGTCACTTGTGACACGAAAACAGACAAGACAAGAGTTTATATACTTTTTTCAGGACACGTTTATTGAATGTTTCAAATATGAACACGAAAGACAAAAGTACATAAAAGCCAAATAGTTATGTACAGCAATAAAAAACACATGAAAACGATCAACGTGGAATATAAACAAGTCCCTGTACAACATGTTTTGGGTAACCAAGATGTCCTAGGGACAGTGTGTAATGTTCTTGCAGTCTCTACATGAGGTATTGTGACACAAGTGTCCTCCCGGAATGGCCTTTCAGGAATGTCCATGACAGTCCTGTCCTGAAGCGAGTGGTTGTTCTCGGTGACGGTTTCTTCTGGTACTGTCACTAACACGGGCTTAAGAGTGACTTTTTTCCTTGGACGCTTGAATGGAGGATCACTACTCTTTAGCATAATGGGCCACTACTTGGGTCTTTCAGGTATGTCCACGACAGTCCTGTCCTGGGTGAAGGGTTCTTCTGGCACTGTCACTAACACAGGTTGAAAAGTAACTTTTTTCCTTGAACAACTCTCGGGCATACTGGGCCACTTCTTGGGTCCAAGCCTCAAAACCCAAATTTTTCCAGTCACGTACATCTGTCCAATGGGGGTGTAAGTCACAAGCTACACACACGCAAGGCTTTGAGCAAAAGGAGTCTTTCGTGACCATTTAAGGCCGTTCGGGTGGTAAGTACTGTTCGGAAAGAGTCCACAAGGAATCGGCTGGTAAACGAAATCCCAGAAAACAAGTCACTAAGACACACACTATGCGTCGACCCAAATTGAATGGATACATTTCTTGTAATAATTGATGGTAATGATCCACGGTTTGAATATGGTCATTGAGTTCCTTCCACGGAATCTGTTCAATCACTTGTGACATAAGCCGTGGCATGGATTCCTGTTTTTATACTCTCTTTGTTTCGGAAGGAATACACGTACATTCTACCCAGACATCTTCGTTCTCCAGTAGGAAATCTAGAATACTGTAACCTACAGTTCAAACTTCGATTAGAAGTTTCCTCTTCCGCTAAGCAGATTCCACGTAATAGACCTTGGTAATCCTTTAATTCGTCTTCCTCAATGCGTTGCTCTAGGTGAATCTCGAAGTAACCAAAATGATGAACTTTTCGTTCATTCACTAATTCACTAACAAGGTCTGACCACTGAAACAATTTCTGACGAATCAGTTCTCTTATACCGTTCAGGTACCAGTGGTTCAAACACCGGTGACGTAACGGATGTAACTGTTCTTTACGTTTGACTTGTATTTTGACCAGCTCTCGGTAAATGTGATCTCTCAACTCCACAGGCAAAGCACGAATGTTCTCTTGTAAAGTATCCATGAATAGGTCATACTAAATTCTCTTTCTGACACAAGAAATGTACCGTTTGCACAGACATGGTTTTACTTCAGTGTCGAATTTAAATCGTTTAATCACTAATTTACACATTACAATTCGTTCAGAAGTTTCCTCTTTCACTAAGTTGACATTGTGTAAAAGATGTTGGTAATTCGTTAACTCTTCCTCTGGAATTCGATGCAGTAAGTTTACAATGTAGTAGATAGAATCATCAATAGCAAACCAGTCCTTTTTAAAACCAAGGGTTCGTTGATCAATGTCTGTCCAATGGAACACTTTCAACTGAATCAGTCCTTGTATAGCATTCAGGTACCAGTGGTTCAAACACCGGTGACGTAACGGATGCAACTGTTCTTTACGTTTGACTTGTATTTTGACCAGCTCTCGGTAAATGCGTTCTCTCAACTCCACAGGCAAGTCCAAAATGTTCTCTTGTAAAGTATCCATAAGTATATACACTGTTTTTGGAATCACTGGGTGGTGGCCAGTAGCCTTGTTTACCTTTGTGACTGATGTAATATCCACTCATAATCAGTCTTCTTATACTTTGGAAAACAGCATAACTTAAAAACGGTTGAATGACTTTGCGTTTGCGTTTCACTTGAATTTTGACCAGTTCTTGGTAAATCCTTTCTCTCAACTCCACTGGCAAGCCACGAATGTTCTTTAGCAAAGCATCCATGAATAGGTCAGTCCGTACAATTCACGATCTTCTCCTAGAGTAAAAGTAATCCACACAGTGAGTAATTTCTGACCACTGCCACTCAGGGTAACGTCCAAGAATCTCATTGAACTCTTTTGATGTAAACGGTCTAGAGTGATATAATAGGTTGAATGCACACTTGACCCAGAGAAATCTAACGCACTGGTTGACTTTTTTCACTTTCCTCTTGTCAATTTCTCGGCACATAAGTTCTACAGTTACCCATTGAGATTTCACTCTGGCAAGTCCCTGCCAAACGTCCTTGTAAATCTTCTCTTGCAGTTCTTTAGGTAATGATTCAATATCGTTTTTGAAATGGAGTTTAAATACTGGTCTCGGCGATGTCCAACATTTGACTCCTAACCAATCTGGTTTCTTCTTCAACGACATGGTAAGTTACTTCAATGTCTCGGTCCCACTAAGGGTAAGTAATGACAATTCGGTGACCATCGAGCATGTTCTAGGAAGGCCGAATCTTGTGGTTCCCAGTGGTGAAGTGACACATCGCAACTGAAGCACTTGACCTTTTTTCCCCTTCGCCCAAGTAGAAAAATCCCGCTCTGGCTAATTCTTCGGGGGTCGGTCCTCCCAGATACTTAGGCCATTTTCCTTTGAACGATTGAAGACGATTTTCAAAGTCGCAGTATTCCGACAAACGCACAGGAAACGAACATTCGTCTTTCACAGGTTCGTTTCGATGAGGTTGGGTGACATGGACAGGAGTTTGCTCAGGGCTGGATGACATCCGTAGGGAGGTAGACGTGAAGGTGGACATCCACTTTTAAAACGAAACCCAGTAAAATGTCCAAGAGGACGAGCGGCATCGCTTTCGCATCTCTCACGTTTGACACGCACAGCATAACGTTCCGTGATAGGGGTAGTGAGAACAAAGTTCCCATGATACTTTACGGCATCGCTAAGGTCACAGCGTACAGCATCGTTCCCATCGCAAGGCTCACAATCGCATTCCACTTCAGAAGCCCCAAACTTGAATTGTGCCTTTCTAAACAACTTGTTTTGTGTTTCTCTGAAAGTATTCATCTTGTTCGCTCGGTCTTGGTAGTCACAATGAACTATCGATCTTGCCTAGGGTTCCCTTTTATATACGGACCAATACCGACGTGTCCATACGGTTAGGTGAAATGATTGGGAAGTCGCACTCGCTTCTTGTACACGATTTGATAGACTTTTTCCAGGGATCGACTGACGATGTGGTGAGTGGGTAAACGTACAATCTTGTTCGGTTGGTGAGTGGTCACTTTAAAGAGTTCATCTTCTCTAGACTGCAAAGCTTCTTTCAATACGCCAAAGTTCACCGCTCGACTGGTACGATAATTCAGAGTCAATCCTTTCACTTTACACTTCGTGTGCACTTCTTGTTTGTCTGGTATTCGTAGCCGTAATGTTTTGGACCGCCACTGGCGAAACTTAGAATCTTGTCGTCGGGATGCTCGTCTGTCCAGGCTCCTAAACGGTCTCCTTCGATGTTAGGGTACTGTTGACTCGGGTGATCGATGTAGATGCAACTGTCCGTGTCAAAGTACAGGACGCGTTCCCCTAACAGTTCTAAAGCTTCGTACAGTTTTAAGCGAGCATGAGCTGTCACGTAAGCCGCAATAATGACATTTCCAAAAGGATCGGCTTCTACAAAGTCCAGATCTTCTTCGTAATTGACCAAGATCAAATCCTCGCGAACGACGTCCACGTGTTTGATGAATTTGGTTTTGTCGTGAATCATCTGGAAGTAGCGGGAAGGTTCTGTCAAATATTCCGTCTTGGGTAAACACGGTCTTTATGCCATTTTTCCCCACAAGCAATTTAACATCACTTTGGCAAACGATCGCCTGCCTTCGTTTTTCTCGATGTGATCTAAAGTAATGCCTTCTTGTGCACAGTATTTCTCTTTGAATGTCTTTCGGTCTTCGGGGGTGTGACACCAGGAAGGATAGCCGCCGGCTTCTTGCTTCAGTTTCAAAAAGGCATCCACGTAGTCTGCGAAAATGCCTTTCTGCGTGGGGTCACCTTTGTGGTATTGTTCTGTCTTGGGAAAGGGGCAAATTTCGTACACTTCTAACAGTTGGTATTCTATGTCCATAGCTTTGAACAATTCTACGCTGACCCACGTCCCCGTCAAGGCCCGTTCTTCCTGGGTGTGCTGGCAAGGTTGATCTTGGTTGCACGTTTCGGCACA
The DNA here is from genome assembly GCA_028554795.2 of Sinohyriopsis cumingii. Lineage (NCBI taxonomy): Eukaryota > Metazoa > Mollusca > Bivalvia > Unionida > Unionidae > Sinohyriopsis > Sinohyriopsis cumingii. Next base: position 55,309,774 of record CM068830.1, read on the forward strand.
AGTACGACACAAAGGAAACATCAGTTTGCCTTGGCAATGGTGAGGTAAGACGGGATGGTATAGGTTCGTGGGAGGCAAAACTTTGCACTTGATCAAGCCTTCGTATTGTCGAATGTTTTTCAGGTCGATGTGTTCGGTGAACAATTGTGGGTCCCTGCAGGAAAGCGACAATATTTGCACACGTAAGGATACAGCGAACACACGTCCAAGTATTTGATTTTTTCTCCTTTCTCTTCGTCGGCTTGGTACAGCAAACATGTGGCATTGGTTCTTCCTCCGTACAAACTATCCCTCGGGTTCAGGGGGTCCATGAACTGGCTGTTGTTGTTGTTGTGGGGTTTAACGCCATTTTTAAGCACACGAACGGCTATACATGGCGGCCAGTATTAATGGTGGAGGAAGAACCCGGGAAAACACCGGAAAGAACCACCGACCCACGAGAAGCTACTGACAATCTTTCTCACATACCCACATAGGCTGAATCCTAGACTTGAACCGCCGCAGACAGAGGTGAGATGGCAGTGATCCGTAACGAAGAGCGCTTTAGACCACTCGGCCACTCGGGGCCCGCCATGAACTGGTAACTTTCCACGAGGCGTTTAAACTCGGGATCGGTTTTCAAACGGTGATCGTATTCGTGTTCCCACATTTCCACCACTTGGTATCCTTCCTGTTCTAACTTTAGGCGTCGCTGACAAGTGGCCTGGTACAAGTCTTCCATGGTTCGTTGTAAAAACTGATTGTTAGTACCACGGTCAGGGTAACAGACGGGACATCCGTGAAATAAGCAACCGTTAAACTCGTACACGATCTTGGGGTTTTCTAAGTCCCAGCCATCGACCGAATGCGTTCCGATGGTCTTTTCACCCCCTCCGTTGCGGGCATGCTGAATCCATTTGTCTTCCTTGTCACACAAGTAATGTAACCAGCGTAGGGCTTTGACCGAGTATTGACGTTTGACATAGTTGGTCGTTTGAGGACTGATGACAGCAACGGTGTTTAAGGCATGAATCCTTGCCGGTACACTAAGGAACACGCTCTGGCAACGGTGCAAGCTTCTTTCAAAGGATCGACCCCTCCGTGTTCCATGAACAGTTCTCGAAATTTTCCACAGCATCGCCGTAAAATGTCCACGTCGGAACGACAATACTTTAGCATTTCTTCCTGAAAGTCGAAAGGGTCCGAGGCGTGAGCCTGGTACCAAGCGTAGAAAGCTTCTCGTTGTTCGGTACGCATGTTGTCGGGGTCGTAATAGTGAGCCTCAGACAAATGGGGTAAAATGGCGTGTTGATTGGCTTCCGTATTGAAAAAGTGTGGAAAGTACCCTTTAGCCATTTCTGTCATTTCAAACGTTTTAGGCATTCGACTCAAAGGCATGGCCAAGTAACTCATCGAATCTTTAAACTGCACTTGTCCCACATGCATGAAAATGATTTTGGCTCCGTTCAAAGTGACTTTAGGACGTTCGGTGCCATGTTCCGTTTAGTACCTCAAAAGAAACTGTCCATCGTATCCGGAGAAATTGTGAGCCATCACCGTGGCATGACGATGACAATATCCGTAACGTTCGATGTCCTCTTGGCTCCATGTCTTGTCGATGGGGTCTAAGACCCATCGGGCGAAATCGGCTAGCGTGTTCGGTCCCCGAAAGATTTTTTCACGTCCTCCAGGAATCTTGCTGCAATGAGGGCAATAACTCAAGATAGGTTCTTGAATGCACTTCTCGCACGTCGATGAGCCACGCAGAAATTAGGAATGTGAATGCCGGTCTCTTGCATGCATTCGAAATCAAAAAAGATGAAATTGCCTTTCTTCTTGTGACCGTCCTCTTTCTCTGGTGGGGGTTGGTATTTTTGCACGTAGCATTTGTGTTCCAAGTCCACGATGTGGTGACAAATGTGACATTTTTTCTTTCCTCGACATACGTGTGCCTTGTCAGTATTGGTACATAGGCCTTGTCCACACGTAGGGCTGTAACGTAGTCGAGCTGACCCTTTGAGACCGGGCAGGGTTTTAAAGAAACAATAAACATGTTCGTGGATGACAAATGACAATATATTAAACACTGGTACTAACGAAATGAAAATAACACAGAAAATCATATAAAATGAATATAAAACACATATGAAATATACTTGGACTACTATGTCACATTCATGTAGTCAAAAAGTTCTAGCAACTCCATATAAACTTCATGTATACAAATATCTCTAGCAAACTTTCATATAAACAAATGCTTGTTGCAAACCTATATAATCAACTATCAATCTACTGGTTGCAAACATTTATGTAGTCAGACACTACTGTCACAATTCACATGTAGTCAAACCACTACTTGTTATTATGCTTTTACTTGTAGTCAGTACACTACTTGTTATTGTGCTTTACTTGTAGTCAATACACTACTTGTTATTGTGCTTTACTTGTAGTCAGTACACTACTTGTTATTGTGCTTTACTTGTAGTCAATACACTACTTGTTATTGTGCTTTACTTGTAGTCAATACACTACTTGATTGGAAAATACAGGTTGACACGGCCTTCTCTCTGGCACGGTCACTTTCCCCTCCGCACTTGTACCCGTACGTTGGCACTGAATTGGTGGGTTATACTAGTAATGGTACACCAGACGTCATGGTATCCACAAGCCCATCCGGCTGCTCATAACCGGCGCGCTGAATATGGAAAATAAACACACCTTTCAAATAGTCTAATTTAATTGGAATGGGTTTTGTTGCAACTACTTTAAGAATATACGATAGGTACGAAGCATGACATAGGAATGCTATGCAATAAAAATAAATATACGTAATGCTATGACATTAATACATACATATGTTTTCGAAATTAGTCGTGATAGCGACTAGATGAAATTAACTCGCGACCACATTGCCTAGGTTATATCTTAATAAACTGAATTGCAAATGCGATAAACGATGTGACCACATAATACAACAACGAACGTGCTTTTACGAAACTGAATAATTATTGTAAATAATAAAAAGAGTTGACTAAAAAACATTCGACTCGCCCAAATGTTTGGCTCTAACTAAATTACAATGGCACCTGCCCGACAGCTGAATATGTTTAGAGCTTCCCTCTATATTGGCTGTGTCCTTCAATATCTCTACCCGATATATATAGTAGTGCGCAATAATATATTATTTCGCACGTGCCGCGTGAGCAATAAAAGCGTCACGCGATACGACGAAAAATTACATTTACAGAAATATTACGGTGCGTGAAACAAGACAACCTGATTATATGAAAAGTATGGAAGACTAAATGAGCCATATCGGGCATTTCGTAACAAGGGCACAATCTCAGCAGTTGACAAGCGCATTTCTTCTGTGAACCTTGTGTTTTCAAATGTTGTTGGTAACAGGTAGGACTGACAAACGTGCGCTGACAAGCTGGACAATGCACTGGTTCTTGTCCTTCGTTTCGACAGGGTGGAGAGGCCAAACATCCTGAGCATTTCGATCCACAATGTTTGTGTTGTTCTCGATTTTTATAGCCATAGTCACATTTCTCACAATAATAAACATATCCCAGGAATGCAGTGATACTGGTAATGGGATCGAAATGTTCATCGTGATGATAAAGGTGAATGTATTTTCCATCCTTAAAATCTTGGCCTCGAAACAACAGAGGCCCACGCACTTCTTGAGGGTGCACTTTCAAGGTGTAGCGTGGAGCTAGGACATCTTGCAATTTTTGCATTTCAGGAATGCCACAGGGTGTGTCTTTGGACAGACCGGCTTGTTGTAACAGGAGTTCTGCTTCACTTCGTTGTTTGGGTCGGTTCGATTTTCGAATGTTCTCCCAGATCCTTTTCCATTCTACCGTGTCGTTTTTGTCGACATAGGTTCGTCCCACCACAATGGCACGGGCTAAACATATCTGGTCTTGAGGGTTGTTAATTCGGACGAGACTCTTTTTGGTGGTGCGAAGGTAGTTCACCAATAAGACCTTTTTGCGGCCAGTCCCTTGAGGAAGAGAGACGTGGGTCATGTCCAGTGTGGCTTTTCCATCGGTGATGTCAAACTGGTCGTTGGATTGTTGCACGTGTTGAATCTTGTCCATGACTTTGGAAGCGGTCAATTCTGCAGGGCTGCTAAACTCGATCCAAACAGGGGATTTCAAACCATCGTGTTGTATGGAAAGTCTCAAGCGATCGTCTTCTTTGGGTTGACATTGTCGCTTGAGTGTGGTGAGCAAAGAATCCCACATCTCGGTGATGAACCCTTCTGCTTTCTCTAACGGTACTTCGGACTTGAAATCTTTAAACTTCACCGTGTATTTGTAAGCCGTGGTTCTAAATTTTCTAGAGGGACGCTTTTCCGTCTCTCGAATGTCATAGTACTTTTCAGGGTTGACTAAGGGTGGTGAACTTTGTTTAGAGGGTTTGGATTCTGGTTCACTCATGTCCTCTTCAAAAATCACTGGCATGAATTTGTGCCAAGACTTCAGCCCTGGTACGAGGTGATAGATCACGTTTCTGCCTCTCACTTTCTTCTTCTTTCTTCTCAAATGAATCGGATCGTTTCATCTTGATAGCAAAAAGTCAAATGACTAAAATTTAAACACCATGGACTAATTTATAGTCCTAGCAGACCAGCGTACATAAAAGGGGTTGTGTCTTGTCCTTCCACTATTCATTTCACTCTCAAACTGAGCACAACGATGGAAGAGACAACCCAAATCGAACGTTTCATCAGAGCTTTGCGAGGGGTCATCCGAAAATTCCCTTCAGACCAGCCGACGGACTACTCTCCTTCCTTTCGAGATAAAAGTCAAGATACTTGTTATATCCGTCAGAAGAAAGGGCATTGGTCTTCAGAGTGTCCAGACCGTCAAAAAAGAAAGGGGATAGAAAAGACAAAAGTCAAGATACCTGTTATTATTGTCAAGAAAAAGGACATTGGTCTCCAGATTGCCCAAAAAGAAACAAGAGAAGTCAGAAGAAGAGAGGGATTCTTCAGAGGAAGAGGAAGAAGAGGAAGAAGAAGAGGAAGAAAGCAGACAGGTGAAGAAAAAGAAACAGGAGAAGAAAAGAAGAAGGGAAGAAAGTGAGGAGGAAGAGGAGGAAAAAACTGTGACGGTGAAGAAATTCAAAAAACAGAGAGTAAACAATGAAGAAGTGAATGAACTTTTTAAAGTGATCTGTTGTGAATTGTGAATTGAATTGTAAATATTTATAAGAGAATAAATTAGGTATAAAAAGGTAAGTGTCTTTGGGTTTTGATTTTAAAATAAGAACGTACACTCACGCACACTCATACACAGACACGTACTATAGGGGCAAAATGGTTCTTTTAGTTATTGGCAATTGAAAGTCTATGTCTTTTCGATAGACGTGGGTGGCCCTGAAAAGGGCCTTTTTTGGTGTAGGGGTAAGTTTAAGCAATCAACTTTAACTGTCTTAAGCCTTTGCCACGGCCGAGGCCTACTTCTGATGATGATTTGGTTGAAATCACTAAGGGTGGTACGGTAGGCTTAGCCACAGGGTTGGAGTGTTTAGCTCCAGAAGGTCGTATTCTCTTCGGTCGTAATAAAGAAGTCTGATACATTTGTCTCAGACTTCTTAACTCCGCTAAAATGTCTTACAGTACCGTTTGATTTTCACACCCTTGATTCTTTGCTGCTGCTACTTCTTGCTGTTGTTTTTTTTTCTTATCTCTTCTTCTTGCTGCTGTTGCTGTAGGAGAAAAGCTTGTCCCGCTTCCTTTTGCTGTTGTATAAATTTCTCCAATTCTTCTTTCTGTCTCTGTCTAAAATTCTTCACGTGCGGTAATGAAGGAGAAGGTGACGAAGGTTCCGGAACAAATTCTTGCGAGGTAAGAAAATCCACAAAATCCCAATTCACCTCTTCTGAAAGTAAGTCCGGGTTCCCTTGGGTGGTCTCCACGGCTGGTGCACCCCAATTTATCGTTTTCTGAGTTTCCGTCATGTTGAAAAAACTGTCACATGAATTGGCTGCGCACAGGCGCTAGCGAATCTATATAGACCACGTGACGTCACAGACTGCTCTCTTCGGATTGGATGTGGGCTGACTGAATCTTGTAACGCGTGTTTGGATTGGTCAACGAACTCAATCCGTTTCAATCCTTCCTCTCCCTATAAATAAGTGCCGTTTGCTGCATTCCTTCACCTGTTCTCGGCGCCTCAACATGTGGGCCGATGTGCAATCTTCCACGCTTGTATCATGCATGATGTTCCGGACGGACATACCAATGTATGTCCGATCCAAGTGGACAGTTGTCCATAGGACCGACACCAGCCTATGGATACGAAGAGTCTATGTGGAGAGGCAAGGATGCCTCAAGAGAGTTTTAATCTATGACCCTACAGTTAGGCGAAGCTTAAGAAGAAGAAGATGTCACAGACGCCCTTTATGTTAAGGATATATTAACATAAACACAAAGGCCCTTTTCAGTGCCACTCCTATCTCTCGAAAAGACCTTGACTTTCAATTGCCTAGACCCATTTCTTTATTTTTATTTTTTTGTTTAAAAAATAAAAAATAGAGACCCCTCCCTGTTTCAATTTTCGCCTGTTCCATTTCCATAGACCCATCAGGTCGGGACCGTATTAAAATAGGGTCCCGACCCTGTTCCATTTCCTCCTTTATTGAATATGGGATTTTTTTTTTTTTTTTTTTTTAAAAGTTTTTTTTAAATTTAAATTTAAATTTAGAAAAGGGGTAGGCAATGGAAAGGCTATCTCTTTTCGAGAAATATGGCTGGCCCTGAAAAGGGCCTTTGGGTTTATGTTAATATTAATATTAACATAGATGGCATCTGTCACATCTTCTTCTTCTTCTTCTTAAACTCCTTCTAACTACCGGTCCATACACAAGTACCCTCTTGAGACATCCTTGTCTTTCTATGTAAACTCTCCTCATCCATTGACTAGTATCTGTCCTATCAACAACAGTCCACTTGGACCTGACATACATGAGCATGTCCGTCCTAAACATCATGGAAGACACAAGGGTGGATGACTCAACTGTGGTCCACATCTTGAAGCGACGAGAATAGGTGAATCAATGCAGTGAACTGTGCTTATTTATAGGTACAGGAAGGATTGAAACGGATTGAATTCATTCACCAATCCGAACACGCGTTACAAAATTCAGTCAGCTCGCATCCAATCCGAAGAGAGCAGTCTGTGACGTCACGTGGTCTATATAGATTCGTTAGCGCTTGTGTGCAGTCAATCTATGCGACAGTGATTCAACATAAAGGAAACTCAGAAAACGATCCATTGGGGTGCACCAGCAGGGGAGACTGCCCAAGGGAACCCGGACTTACTTTCAGAAGAGGTACACTGGGATTTTGTGGATTTTCTTACCTCGCAAGAATTTGTTCCAGAACCTTCGTTACCTTCTTCATTACCGCAAGTGGAGAATTTTAGACAGAGACAGAAAGAAGAATTGGAGAAATTTATGCAACGACAAAAGGAAGCGGAACAAGCTTTTCTCCTACAGCAACAGCAACAGCAACAAGAAGAGGTAAGAAAAAAACAACAGCAACAACAGCAAGAAGAAGTAGCAGCAAAGAAACAAGAGGGTGAAAATCAAACGGCTACGGTACTGTTGGACATTTTAGCGGAGTTAAGAAGTCTGAAACAAATGTATCAGACTTCTTTATCACGACCGAAGAGAATACGACCTTCCCGAGCTAAACACGCCAACCCTGTGACTAAGCCTGTCGTACCACCCTTAGTGATTTCAACCCAATCATCAGAAGTAGGCCTTGGCCGTGGCAAAGGCTTAAGGCAGTTAAAGTTGATTGGTTAAACTCACCCCTACACCAAAATAAAAAGGCCCTTTTCAGGGCCACCCACATTTCTCGAAAAGAAATACAATTTCAATTTGCCAATAACTCAAAAATAAACCCCACCCATTTTACCCTTATAGTACGTGTCTGTGTATGAGTGCGTGAGTGTAGCTTCTTATTTTAAAATCAAAACTCAAAGACACTTACCTTATATCACTCATGTATTCTTTTATCCATTTTTTTACAATCCAATTCACAATTCACCACAGAACACTTTAATTAAAAGTTCATTGACTTCTTCTTTCTCCTTGTTTAGTCTCTCTGTTTTTTGAATTTCTTCACCGTTTTTACCTCATTTTCTTCCCTTCTTCTTTTCTTCTCCTGTTTCTTTTTCTTCACCTGTCTTCTTTCTTCCTCTTCTTCCTCTGAAGAATCCCTCTCTTCTTCCGAAGAATCCCTCTCTTCTTCTGAAGAATCCTTCTTTTCTTCTGACTCCTCTTGTTTCTTTTTTGGGCAATCTGGAGACCAATGTCCTTTTTCTTTACAATAATAACAGGTATCTTGACTTTTGTCTCTTTTAGTCCCTGTTTTTGTTCTTTTTTGACGGTCTGGACACTCTGAAGACCAATGCCCTTTCTTCTGACAGATATAGCAAGTATCTTGACTTTTATCTCGAAAGGAAGGAGAGTAGTCCGTCGGCTGGTCTGAAGAGAATTTTCTAATGACCCCTCGCAAAGCTCTGACGAAACGTTCCATCTGGGTAGTCTCTTCCATCGTTGTGCTCGGCTTGAGAGTGAAATGAATAGTGAAAGGACAAGACACACACCCTTTTTATATACGCTGGTTTGCCAAGACTATAAATTAGTCTGTGGTGTTTAAACTTGAGTCATTTGACGTTTTGCACTCAAGATGAAACGATCCCATTCATTCGAGAAGAAAGAAGAAGAAGAAAGTAAGAGGCAGAAACGTGATCTATCGCCTCGTACCAGGGCTGAAATCTTGGCACAAATTCATGCCAGTGATTTTGAAGAGGACATGAGTGAACCAGAATCCGAACCCTCTAAACCGAGTTCACCACCCTTAGTCAACCCTGAAAAGTACTATTCCATTCGAGAGACGGAAAAGCGCTCCTCTAGAAAATTTAGAACCACGGCTTACAAATACACGGTGAAGTTTAAAGATTTCAAGGCCGACGTACCCTTGGAGAAAGCAGAAGGGTTTATCACCGAGATGTGGGATTCTTTGCTCACCTCACTCAAGCGACAATGTCAACCCAAAGAAGACGATCGCTTGACACTATCCATAGATCACGACGGTTTGAAATCCCCTGTTTGGATCGAGTTTAGCAGACCCGCAGAACTAACCCCTTCCAAAGTCATGGACAAGATTCAACAAGTACAACAATCTAATGACCAGTTTGACATCACCGATGGTAAAGCCACACTGAAAATGGCTCACGTCTCTCTTCCTCAAGGGACAGGACGCAAAAAGATGTTATTGGTGGACGACCTTCGCAACACCAAAACAAGTCTCGTCCGAATTAACAACCCTCAAGACCAGATGTGCTTAGCCCGTGCCATCGTGGTGGGACGAACCTATGCCAACAAGAACGACACGGTAGAATGGAAAAGAACCTGGGAGAACATTCGAAAATCGAACCGAACCAAACAACGAAACGAAGCAGAACTCCTGTTGCAACAAGCTGGCCTGTCCAAAGACACACCCTGTGGCATTCCTGAGATGCAAAAATTGCAAGATGCCCTAGCTCCACGCTACACTTTGAAAGTGCACCCTCAAGAAATGCGCGGGTCTCTGTTGTTTCGAGGCCAAGACTTTAAGGACGGAAAATACATTCATGTCTATCATCACGATGACCATTTCGATACCATTACCAGTATCACTGGATTCTTGGGATACGGTTATTATTGTGAGAAATGTGATTATGGTTATAACAATCGAGAGCAACACAAGCATTGTGGATTGAAATGCCCAGGATGTTTGGCCTCTCTACCCTGTCTGAGCGAAGAACCAGTGCCTTGTTCAACTTGTCTGCGTATGTTTGTCAGCCCTGCCTGTTACCAGGAACATCTGAAGACGCAAGGTTCACAGCAGAAATGTGCTTGTCAACTCTTGAGATTGTGCCCAACCTGTGGACAAGGCATACTTACCAACAATGCCAAGGCACACGTATGTCGAGGAAAGAAAAAATGTCACATTTGTCACCACATCGTGGACTTGGAACACGAATGATACGTGCAAAAATACCAACCCCCACCAGAGAAAGAGGACGGTCACAAGAAGAAAGGCAATTTCATCTTTTTCGATTTCGAATGCATGCAAGAGACTGGCATTCACATCCCTAATTTCTGCGTGGCTCATCGAGCGTGCGAGAAGTGCATTCAAGAACCTATCTTCAGTCATTGCCCTCACTGCAGCAAGATTCCCGGAGGACGTGAAAAAATCTTTCGGGGACCAAACACGTTAGCCGATTTTGCCCAATGGGTCTTAGACCCCATCGACAAGACGTGGAGCCAAGAGGACATCGAAACGTTACGGAGATTGTCATCGTCATGCCACGGTGATGGCTCACAATTTCTCCGGATACGATGGACAGTTTCTTTTGAGGTACTATACGGAACATGGCACCGAACGTCCTAAAGTGATTTTGAACGGAGCCAAAATCATTTTCATGCAAGTGGGACAAGTACAGTTTAAAGATTCGATGAGTTACTTGGCCATGCCTTTGAGCCGAATGCCTAAAACGTTTGGAATGACAGAAATGGCTAAAGGGTACTTTCCACACTTTTTCAATACGGAAGCCAATCAACATGCTGTTCTACCCCATTTGCCTGAGGCTCACTATTACGACCCCGACAACATGCGTACCGAGCAACGAGAAGCTTTCTACGCTTGGTACCAAGCTCACGCCTCGGACCCTTTCGACTTTCAGGAAGAAATGTTAAAGTATTGTCGTGACGACGTGGACATTTTACGGCGTTGCTGTGGAAAATTTCGAGAACTGTTCATGGAACACGGAGGGGTCGATCCTTTGAAAGAAGCTTGCACCATTGCCAAAGCGTGTTCCTTAGTGTACCGCCAACGATTCATGCCTGAAAACACCGTGGCTGTCATCAGTCCTCAAACGACCCACTATGTCAAGCGTCAATACTCGGTCAAAGCCCTACGTTGGTTACATTACTTGTGAGACAAGGAAGACAAATGGATTCAGCATGCCCGCAACGGAGGAGGCGAAAAGACAATCGGAACGTATTCGGTCGATGGCTGGGACTTAGAAAACCCCAAGATCGTGTACGAGTTTAACGGTTGCTTATTTCACGGATGTCCCGTCTGTTACCCTGACCGTGGCACTAAAAATCAGTTTTTGCAACGAACCATGGAAGACTTGTACCAGGACACTTGTCAGCGACGCCTAAAGTTAGAACAGCAAGGATACCAAGTGGTGGAAATGTGGGAACACGAGTACGATCACCGTTTGAAAACCGATCCCGAGTTTAAACGCCTCGTGGAAAGTTACCAGTTCATGGACCCGCTGAACCCGAGGGATAGTTTGTACGGAGGAAGGACCAATGCCACCTGTTTGCTGTACCAAGCCGACGAAGAGAAAGGAGAAGAAATCAAATACTTGGACGTGTGTTCGCTGTATCCCTACGTGTGCAAATATTGTCGCTTTCCTGTAGGGCACCCGCAATTGTTCACGGAACACATCGACCTGAAAAACATTCGACAATACGAAGGCTTGATCAAGTGTAAAGTTTTGCCTCCCACGAACCTATACCATCCCGTCTTACCTCACCATTGTCAAGGCAAACTGATGTTTCCATTGTGCCGTACTTGTGCCGAAACGTGCAACCAGGACCAACCTTGCCATCACAGCCAGGAAGAACATGCCTTGACGGGAACCTGGATCAGCGTGGAATTGTTCAAAGCTCTGGACATGGGATACCAACTGTTAGAAGTGTACGAAATTTGCCACTTTCCCAAGACACAACAGTACCACAAGGGTGACCCTACTCAGAAAGGCATTTTCGCCGACTACGTGGATGCCTTTTTGAAACTGAAACAAGAAGCCAGCGGCTATCCTTCCTGGTGTCACACTCCCGAAGACCAAATACAATTCAAAGAGAAATACTACGCACAAGAAGGCATCTCTTTAGACCACATCGAAAAAAACGAAGGCAGGCGATCGTTTGCCAAAGTGATGTTAAATTGCTTGTGGGGTAAAATGGCACAACGACCGTGTTTACCCAAGACGGAATATTTGACAGAACCTTCCCGCTACTTCCAGATGATTCACGACAAAACCAAATACATGAAACACGTGGACGTCGTTCGAGAGGATTTGATCTTGGTCAATTACGAAGAAGATCTGGACTTTGTACAAGACGACCCTTTTGGAAATGTCATCATTGCGGCTTACGTGACAGCTCATGCTCGCTTAAAATTGTACGAAGCTTTAGAACTGTTAGAAGAACGCGTCCTGTACTTTGACACGGACAGTTGCATTTACATCCATCACCCGATTCAACAGCATCCTGACATCGAAGGAGACCGTTTAGGAGCCTGGACAGACGAGCATCCCGACGACAAGATTCTAAGTTTCGTCAGTGGTGGTCCCAAAAATTACGGCTACGAATACCGGGACAAACAAGGAGAAGTGCACACGACGTGCAAAGTGAAAGGACTGACTCTGAATCATCGTACCAGTCGAGTGGTCAACTTTGGGGTATTGAAAGAAGCCTTGCAATCGAGAGAGGATGGAAACTTTAAAGTGACCACCTATCAACCGAACAAGATTGTACGTTTACCCACTCACCACATCGTCAGTCGACCCTTGGAAAAAGTCTATCAAATTGTATACCAGAAGCGAGTGCGACTTCCCAATCACTTCACCTTACCGTACGGTCACGTCGGTATTGGTCTGTATATGAAAAGGAACCCTAGGCAAGATCGATAGTTCATTGTTCATTGAAGTAACTTACCATGTCGTTGACGAAGAAGAAACCAGATTGGTTAGGAGTCAAATGTTGGACATCACCAAGACCAGGGTTTTGAGGCTTGGACACAAGAGGTGGCCCAGTATGCACGAGAGTTATTCAAGGAAAAAAGTTACTTTTCAACCTGTGTTAGTGACGGTGCCAGAAGAACCCGTCACCCAGGACAGGACTGTCGTGGACAGGCCTGAAAGACCCTTTCGGGAGGACACTTGTGTGACCTTACCCCTACTATAGAACTGGTTAGAACTTTACCCAAAACATGTTGTACAGACACTTGTGTTTATTCCACGTTCATGGTTATCATGTGCCTTTTATTCTTGTACTTAAGCCTTTGGCTTTTATGCATTTTTGTCTTTCGTATTCATGTTTGAAACATTCAATAAACGTGTTCTGAAAAAGTATATAAACTCTTGTCTTGTTTGTTTTTTCGTGTCACAAATGACATTTCTCACACCATGGCTACCTCTGCTGTCTCGGCTCCCTCTTCCTCTACTGTCAAAGTCATCGACGAACACTTAGATCGTGCCAGTTGGGAGGCTTTGTATCTTCGCCATCCCTTTAACATGCTCATTGCTGGACCTAGCGGTTCAGGCAAAACCGAATTCGTCAAACGTTTGATCGAACATAAACATCATTTGATCGATCGACCCCCTCAACGAATCGTGTGGTGTTACAAAGAGTGGCAATCGGCGTACAGCCTCTTGCGAGAAAGTCAAGGCGATTCCATCGTGTTTGTGGAAGGCATTCCTAAAGAAGACGATGGCATCGTCTCTGACTCCCGTCTAACCCATTTGGTCATTTTCGACGACATGTTAGGAGAAGACGAAGAAGAAATTAAACTGTGGTTCACGCGCAAAGGGCATCACCGTAATGCCAGTGTCGTTTACATCACCCAAAATTTGTTTCAACAAAGTAAAGCCCATCGCACCATTAGTCTCAATGCGCATTACGTGGTCTTGTTTAAAAGCCCTCGAGATAAATCGCAAGTGCAAGTCTTAGCCAAACAGTTAGGAACGCCTTGGCTGACTCAGGCGTACGACGATGCCACTCAAACTCCACACGCCTATTTACTCGTCGATTTGAAACCTACGACTCCCGAGGATTAGCGATTTCGTACCCACTTGTTTCACCACTGGTGCCAAGACGGAGGGCCTGTCCTGTACACGTCTCCGTCCTCGACTTCATTTCACTCCACATAAAAAAATCTATAAAAACCTCAGACCCTTTTTTCGTCTGTCTCACTCTCAGTGAGAACATGACGTCCCTTCAGTCGCATCTTCCCGTCAAATTGATTCGTGCCTTGTATGGCATTAGTCGAGAAAAAGATCCACAAACACGAGCTCGTGTCTTAGAAGCTAGTCTCAAAGAAGTCTTAGGATGGTTCACGGTGACAGCACGTCAATTACTCCAAGGAATCATTCAGATTCCTCATCAAACCAAACGCTTTTTCGATCGAAACAAAGTCGCTTTGGTCCAACTGGCCGATCCCCGCATCGACACTCAAACCAAAAAACAAATCATTTTGAAACCTGGAGGGAGCGGTACTCTAGGAGGGGTCATCATTCGCTCACTCTTAAGATGGGATCCTAATGCCCCCAAAGTTATCCCCAAGACAAAAGTCCAACGAAGCCCAAGAAGAAAAAGACCAGGTCCCCAAGGAGAACTTCTCCAGTGGCAGGACCCTCCTCTGACCAGACACCACCCCGGAAAAAGAAAAGAAGCCCCCAGAAAAAGAAAAGTCCACAGAAAACTAGTCGCAAGAGAGGCACTTCGGCCAGGACGCAACCTTACACTCGCAAACCACGACCTGCCACGGCGGTGACTGCGTCTCCGGCAGCTTCACGTTTGTCCACTTCTCCGTTAATGACACCCAGAACTGAAGAGTACTTGGAGACGTTGCTCACACCAAGAACTTCTCCGTTGATGACCCCCAAAAGAACTTCCCCAGTGGCAGGACCTTCCAATTTAGTGGCAGTGGCTGCTGCTCACAAAGTATCTTCTCCCAAAATCAAAGTTCAAGAAAGATCGGGCATGTTACAAAGTTTGCTGGATTTGTCCAAGCAAGAACTGACTCGATTTAGACCGTTACGTACCCCTGCACGACGTGTCATGCCTGTCCTCAAACTAATACGACGTAAAGACAATCAGTGGCGACGCGTTCCAGTATAAAAAAGGCCTGTGACCAAGTCGGGTATCAGTGTTTTTTTTGGTGCTCCTGAAGACTCAAAGATGTCACCCTCCAGAAAACCCCAAGGAAAGAAAAGGAAAGGACTGCCACCACGTTTAGCCAAACATGGGGACATGTTATCTGTCCTGTCCAAAGCTTCTCCACCCCTACGAAAAAAACTCATTCAAACAGCCTCCAAAGAGGTCATCGATACCGTGTGCGAATGTTGTTTGAACGTTTTGAAAGGCACGATCCCTTTGTCCAAACACCAGAAACAATGCTTAGGCAAACATCGTCACGTTCTTCGCCAAATGGTTCAAAAGAAAATTCCCATTCGTCAAAAAAAGAAGATGTTAGTGCAACGTGGAGGTATTTTGCCTCTCTTGTTAGGCCCCATACTGAAAGGAGTCTTGGGAACCATGTTGGGAGGACTGGTGGGAGCAAGATAAAAAGGCCCTCGGAAGTTCCAAGATCTCAGAATCGACCCCTGACAACCCCATGGAAGGACGAAAACTAGCTTTAGTACCTTACAAACGATGGATGGAATACCATCGGTGGCAAGAACAACACACCCCGCATTTACCTCCCAATCCCCATTTGAGCGAAATGTCCCAGTTACAACACGAATTGCAGTCCTTGATGGATCGCCAAGATTTGTCCGAAACAGAAAAATCGCAAAAGTACGGTCAGCTCTTGCAACGACTGCAACTCTTTCACCAGAAAGCTTTAGACGAAACAGCTCTACCCACTCTGAAAGATTTTAAGACCTTGATGAAAAGTCCAGCACCATCACCAGTACCAGTACCAGTACCACCAGTACCCGTGACCAAGACAGAAAAAGGAGAAGAAGAGGAAGGGTTTCAAACTCCACCAGAAAAAGTACGCAAGTTAACAACACCACCTACCTCCAGAATTGGATGGATTAAAAAGATGATGGCCACCCCTTCTTCCTCACAAGAGAAAAAGAAAGTGAAGACAGAAGTGAAGACAGAAGTGAAACAAGAACCGATATCCCCCGCTCAGACATCCTTCTCCTCTTCGACACCTATTGCTGGCCGCACACGCAAAGCATTGCAATCCAAGAAAATACCCCAAGAGAAAAAGAGTAGCCTCCTCCAAGAGTGGGTGTCTTATTAACACACCAACCAACACACCAAAAATGGAAAAAGTCTTAGCCAGCATTTACTACGATCCCTCGCATCCTGCAGGTTACGCAGGAGTTCAAAAATTGTATCGTGCTGCCAAAACGCGACTGAAAAGTCTCCGTTTACCTCAAGTGCAACGATGGTTACAAGAACAAGCTACCTACACTTTACACAAACCCATTCGACGCAAGTTTGCCAGAAGTCGCACCCGAGTGGAAGGCATCGATCATCAATGGCAAGCCGATTTAGCCGATGTCTCTCATTTGGCCAGCTACAATCGTGGCTACAAATATTTGTTTTGTGTCATCGACGTCTTTTCCAAATTTGCCTGGGTCGTGCCCTTGACTTCCAAATCGAGCAGCGAGTTGGTGCGAGCCCTGCAACGGGTGTTGAAACAAAGCGGTCGTCACCCTCTTCGATGGCAAACGGACAAAGGCACCGAATTTCTGAACCAAGCTTTCCAAAAAGAATTAAAGAAACGTGACATTCATTTTTTTTACCACCGAGAATCCCGAAACCAAAGCCAGCATCGTGGAACGTTTTCAACGCACTTTGAAAGAACGCATGTGGAAATATTTTACGCATCACCACACTCTGAAGTACATCGACATCTTACCGCACCTGGTGCAAGCGTACAACCAATCTTACCATCGAAGCATCGGACGTGCCCCGCAAGACGTGACTCCCGACAACGAAGTGTTGGTGTTTGAGCGCCTGTTTGGTACGTCCCCGACGAGGGTTGTCCCCGAGAAAAGTGGAATGTTGGCCGTAGGAGATTGGGTGCGCATTGGCAAAACCAAACGCACTTTCGACAAAGGTTACTTACCTAACTGGACGACCGAATTGTTTCGCGTCACTGGACGAGTGCATGGCCGTCATCCTGCCGTCTATAAATTGGAAGACATGAACGGAGAAGTGCTCAAAGGAACGTTTTATTTGCCCGAGTTACAACGTGTCACCAAAAAAGAAGACGACGTGTACGACATCGAAAGCATTCTCGAACGCAGAACCCGTAAAGTGGGCAAACGACGTGTCAAAGAAGTCAAAGTACGTTGGAAAGGATATCCACCCAGTTTCGATTCTTGGATCGACGCTTCGCAAGTCATCGACTATAAAAAGAAGTGACCATCATGCCCTTTCACACAGCAGACGCAGCTACGTCGACCACTCCTCCTTCACCTAGTTCTTCTGTGCAAGATTTACAAAAACAACCCTTGTGGGTGTGGTGTGGAGAACGTGTGCCTAAAACGCAAATCGTCTTTTTCTGCCAAATCTTCGTGGTGTATTGTGTCATCGGGGCAGCCATCGCCAATTTGAGTTTGCAACAAGGAGACAAACAATTGTGGACCATTTTATTGAGCAGTTGCATCGGTTACCTGCTTCCCAATCCCTCCCTGAAATTCACCTCGAACGGGAACCCCGGGAACCTTGTGTCCAGTGCCAGTGCCAGTCACCACTTCAATCACAACCAGAACCCCATTTTAGACGGAGACACGCCTCTGACGTCCAGTAACCCCTCGGACAGCCACAGAACTCTGGAATTATGAGTCACCAAAACCAATTTTACTTAACTTTACCCAGTGACAGTTCCATGGAGGTGTTTCCCAAGAACACGTTGTGCTGTTACACGGCCAAATTACCTCAGGCCATCCAGTTAGA
The DNA here is from genome assembly GCA_028554795.2 of Sinohyriopsis cumingii. NCBI lineage: Eukaryota > Metazoa > Mollusca > Bivalvia > Unionida > Unionidae > Sinohyriopsis > Sinohyriopsis cumingii. The sequence goes on from CM068830.1 coordinate 55,327,543, forward strand.
TCACGAAGCCCATTGGGAAGTGGCTTTAGTAGAAACGATTCACCCGACCCAAGTCCTCAATGTCCTTCCCAATCAAAATTTTTTTGATGTGGAAGTTCATGACGAGCAAATGCAACTGTGGATGGATAGCAATGTCAAATATGACAAGAAAACCCGTACACAAAATCAAAAGTACACCACCTATCACTTGTTCATTCCCCCAGGCTATGATTTTAGTGGTCAACATTTGGTCAGCACCATAACCTCCAGGTTTAATGTCGTGTTTCTGAAAGCTTTGGAGCATGTCAACAAAAATGTCACCATGGAGTACCACAAAGCAGTTCGTCGCTTCTTGATGAAATTTGAACGAAGTAAAATCATGTCCATTTTATTTTGTCCTGAATTGTTTGACATGTTGGGCGGAGACATGGACATGAGAAAGACCATGATGAAGAAAAACGAATTACCCATCGTTTACGACAACGAGTCTTTTAGCAAGTTATTTCGTGCCCCGGTAGAACTGAACCAAGGACTGAATTTGATGTTTGTGTACTCCGATGTGGTGGAGTATAACGTGGTGGGACACACCTCCGTACCGTTACTGCGTGTCATTCCTTTCAAAGTAGATTCTGCCACGGGCGCTGACGAGGAAGGTGGAAACACTTACCACGTCCACCGCGAATTTGTCCATCCTCACTATTTGCCTGTCAGTAAGTCGTATTTGGACACGGTCAACATTGCTATAAAAGGAGATCTGGGACAAAATATTCCATTCACCAAAGGAAAAGTCACGGTGAAACTCCATTTTCGAAAACGGTTCTCTCACGACTCGTAAGTAAGTCATGTATCCAGTGTACCGAGGGGTTGCTCGACAGCGAGGACACGGCTTAGGAGATATGTCAAAATCGGCCTTTCGTTCGGTGGCCCCGGTGTTGAAACCGATGGTGACACGCGGATTGCACGCCTTGAAAGATGCGGCACTGACGCAAGGCAAAGAATTTCTCCAAAATGTCATCATCGACAAACAAAACCCTAAAGAAGCCTTCATGAGGGCAGGCAAAAATGTCTTGCTGTAAACGGGCAAAGACATTTTAGGCCAACGAGAAACACCTATAAATGCCCTGCACGCTACCGAGTCAGGCATTCAGCAAGGACAAGGCAGAAAGAGACGACGAAGAAAACACCCTTTCACCAGACTTCAAGCGAGAAAGGCCAAGAAAAGAAGAACCGTTCGAGACTTAGACGTTTTCAATTATTGAGAAAAGAGACAAAAAAATGATGCACCGAGAATCTTGCGCTTGTTCCAAGACGGAACTGGACCTGTTTGCCATGCCCCCCACGATGATGACGATGCAAGAATCCCAGTGGGTGGAATTTCACCCCGTCTCCTCACTGACCGATTCCGCTCCCATCGAGTTTGAAATCAAAGGACAGCCCGAAGATTACATCGATCTGAATAGCAGTTACTTGTACCTGAAAGTCAAAATTCTAGATAAGACTGGAGGTGCTATAGACGATGAAGCAGTAGCTCCCGTCAACAATTTCATGCATTCCTTGTTCAGTGGAGTGGACTTGTACTTGAATAACAAACTGGTCAGTAGCAGCATGGATACTTACCCTTATCGTGCCTACCTGGAAAATCTCTTGACGTACGGAATAGATGCCAAGAACACTCATCTCAATGCCTGTGTGGTATGGGAAGCTGACGAACCTACCAAGTTTGAAATATTGGAAACTGATGAAAAGAAAGACAACAATGATGGATTTGTAGAACGAAGAAAGAGAATCACGGGAGCCGACACAAGTTTAGAACTGATGGATCGTTTGCATTTGGACATGTGGTTGCAAGAAAAGTATTTGCTGAACGGGGTGGATGTCCGTCTGAGACTGAATCGTAGCAGTGCCGCTTTCCATTTGATGGCTGATAGTGACGGTTACAAAACCAAAATCCTAGAAGCCAGACTCTACGTACGCCGTGTGGGAAACGACATCAGTCAGACGTTGAGCAGAACGACTGCCAAGTATCCCATACGACGCGTGGAAGTGAAAACCTTCACCATTCCCAAGGGACAGCGATCCATGATCGAAGATCATCTGTTCCAAGGACAGTTACCCAAACGTTTGATCGTTGGTATCGTCGAGAATACAGCCTTCAACGGAGCTGCCGAAAAAAATCCTTTCTACTTTCAACACTTTGGCGTGTCCAAAATCGAAGTCAGTCGCGATGGCAAGACCTTGTGTACCCGACCTTTCGAACCTGACTTTACCAAGAAGAATTACTTGAGATCGTACTTGTCCCTGTACGAAGCCACCGGACAGTTAGGAACCAATACCAGTCACGGTATTACGTACGAGGATTATGCAGGAGGCTACGCTTTGTGGGCTTTCGATTTCACTCAAGACCAAGGCAGCGACGAGGGACATTTCCACCCTATAAAATCCGGCCAGATTCGTGTGGAAATTCAGTTTAAAGACCGAGACCCTGATGAAACGGTGAACGTCATCCTGTATGCAGAATTCGATAATACCATAGAAATCAACAGTTTGAGAGAAGTCATCCTAGATTACTAGAAACCATGGAAGACTGTTATCCCTCTTTACCTAGTGGAGAAACTTTTAGTGTTGCATTGTTGTTAAAAAATGTTAGAGTTGTTGTTGTTTAGTGTTAAGTGATTTTTGAATAAAAAATGTTGTGTTTTGAAAAAATTGTTTGATGCTATATTGTTGGTTTATTGTTAAAAATGTTAGAGTTGTTGTTTAGTGTTAAGTGATTTTTGAATAAAAAATGTTGTGCTTTGAAAAAAATGCCTTTGTCTTTTGTTTAGCTATAAGAATGTTGGATTGATGCTCTTTCATTTCTTACTGTCCCTCTCATGACACTCACTAAACGTTGCGACTCAAAAACCGTGTGGGGGATGTTTTCCTTCACGTCCGCGCTTTGACTTTAAGAACCGGGTTGTTTCCAGTCTAACCATCCATTGTCGACTCATCCTCCTAAGAAGATGTGCTCCAAACTAGCTAAACTCAACGAAGCCTACGTGAATTTGCATAGGGTCAGACACAGTCTGATACCGAAGCCAGAAGAAATAGAGAATGTGAGAATGTTAAAAATCACTGAAGACCTGATAGAAGAGCTCTTCAGAGAAGAAATGAACAGGGAAAAAGAAGAATGGACAGAGAAGTACAGACTTCAGAGACAGCAGCAACAGCAGCAACAACAACAACAACAACAGCAGCAGCAACCTGAAGCTGACAGAGGCTTTGTCGATTGTCGTATCGACACCAAAGAGTTCTTCTTCTCTTTCCGAAGAAGCAGACCTATCGCCAGAAAGTCTATCCTCAGAGGACATCGCATTCTTAGAAACTAAAAAGAATGCCATAGCAAACAAAAAAAACAGCCCTTTTCAGGGCTACCCAATACTCTAGAAAAGAAATAACAATCGATTTGCCAATGTGTGTAGGTAGAGTAGTGTGAAAATAAACACTAACTCTTTTTTAAAAAATGTGAGGGTATGTGTTTGTGTGTTTGTGTTTGTAAGTGCTTAAGTAAGTTGGTATGAATAGTAGATTAAAATCATGTTTTTTTGGTGTTTGAGGTGTATATTTGGAGTTAGATTGGATTGCTTTGCGTATGTGGATAGTCCAATGAAGTGATTTATAAAAAATTTTAAAATAGCGATGGGTAGCATAAAAAAGTGAGTGAGTGTTTCTTTTAGGTCCGCGCGTTGTTGTTTTTGGTCATGATGTAGGTAACATCAATTTTATGTTTTTAGGGGATGTTTTCGTTCACGTCCGCGCATTCACTATAAATTGAAACTCGTTCGGCAGTCTAGCTACCCTTGTTGATTGATCAACACCAAAAATGAACACGAGACTGTCTAAACTGTTGGAACTTCATGTGCATCTGGAATATGCCAGGCGCCTGTTGAATGAACTGGCCGCGGAAGCCATTGTGGAGGAGGGAAGGATAAGAGAGGAGGAGGAAAGAAGAAAAAAAGAAGAGGAGGAGAGAAGATATAAAGAAGAAGAAGAAGAGGAAAGAAGATACAAAGAGGAGGAGAGAAGAAACAAAGAAGAGGAGGAGGAGAAGGAAAAGACGAGAAGAAGAATAAATTTCAGAATCCCAGAAAGCGAAAATTGGGATTCTGAAGCGACATATCCTGCCTCTGCTCTCTCCCCCAAAAAAGTAAAAAGTAACTGGGGGATAAGATGTGTATGTGGCGCCAGGCCTGGAAGGTGCCACCATTAACCAGGTGTCCATGAAGTTCCAAAAAAACAGCCCTTTTCAGGGCTACCCAATACTCTAGAAAAGAAATAACCATCAATTTGCCAATGTGTAGGTAGAGTAGTGTGAATATAAACACTAACTCTTTTCTAAGATAGTGTGAAGGTATGTGTTTGTGTGTTGGTGCTTGTAAGAGCTAAGGTATGTTTGTGTGAATAGTAGATTATGGGTTTCTTTATTGTTTCTTAGCGTATGTGGAGAGTATAGTTTGGGTTTTGTAACCGCTCACGTACGATTGTGTGGATAGTAGATTATGGATTTTGTTTATTGTTTCTTAGCGTATGTGGAGAGTATAGTTTGGGTTTTGTAACCGCTCACGTACGATTGTGTGGATAGTAGATTATGGATTTGTTTATTGTTTCTTAGCGTATGTGTTTGTGTGTTTGTGTTTGTGTGTTTGTGTTTGTACCCGCTCACGTACGATTGTGTGGATAGTAGATTATGGATTTGTTTATCGTTTCTTAGCGTATGTGTTTGTGTGTTTGTGTTTGTGTGTTTGTGTTTGTACCCGCTCACGTAAGATTGTGTGGATAGTAGATTATGGATTTGTTTATTGTTTCTTAGCGTATGTGTTTGTGTATTTGTGTTTGTGTGTTTGTGTTTGTGTGTTTGTGTTTGTACCCGCTCACGTACGATTGTGTGGATAGTAGATTATGGATTTGTTTATCGTTTCTTAGCGTATGTGTTTGTGTGTTTGTGTTTGTGTGTTTGTGTTTGTACCCGCTCACGTAAGATTGTGTGGATAGTAGATTATGGATTTGTTTATTGTTTCTTAGCGTATGTGTTTGTGTATTTGTGTTTGTGTGTTTGTGTTTGTGTGTTTGTGTTTGTGTGTTTGTGTTTGTACCCGCTCACGTACGATTGTGTGGATAGTAGATTATGGATTTGTTTATTGTTTCTTAGCGTATGTGTTTGTGTATTTGTGTTTGTGTGTTTGTGTTTGTGTGTTTGTGTTTGTACCCGCTCATTGAGTCATCCACCCTTGTGTCTTCCATGATGTTTAGGACGGACATGCTCATGTATGTCAGGTCCAAGTGGACTGTTGTTGATAGGACAGATACTAGTCAATGGATGAGGAGAGTTTACATAGAAAGACAAGGATGTCTCAAGAGGGTACTTGTGTATGGACCGGTAGTTAGAAGGAGTTTAAGAAGAAGAAGAAGAAGATGTGACAGATGCCATCTATGTTAATATTAATATTAACATAAACCCAAAGGCCCTTTTCAGGGCCAGCCATATTTCTCGAAAAGAGATAGCCTTTCCATTGCCTACCCCTTTTCTAAATTTAAATTTAAATTTAAAAAAAACTTTTTAAAAAAAAAAATTAAAAAAAAAATCCCATATTCAATTCCCTTTGTCCCTAGACAAACCCAAACTCTATTCCCATGTTAATTTCCCTTGTCCCTAGACAGACCCAAACTCTATGTTAAATTCCCATTGTCCCTAGAGTGACCCACGATTTTTCTCCATGTTAAATTTCCATTGTCCCTAGAGTGTCCCAGGGGTCTTTTTAATGCTAAGTCCCATTGTCCCTAGGGTATCCCACTTAACTACTCGCGAGTGTGTCCTCTACTAAATGTAGTAATATGCCTTATATGGCTATTCACAATCACCTTTGCATATTGATAAGTCGATTGTTTTCGTTTTAGTTTACACTTTTCTTCACATTGATTAAATCAATATAATACATACTTATGATTTAAACATGAAAGATTGTTTTAATGATGAAAGTAGAGCACTAAAAACACTTGGTTAGCAACGCCATTCACATGAACGATTGGCCATGCATGTTCCGGCGCATGGAAATTAATGCGGAATAGAAACTAAGCGAAATGATGACCCAAAAAGAGGCAATAAAAATATTTTAATATATTTACAGTTGATCTAAGTCATTATTCTGCTTTAGTAACAGTACCACTGACCATAAACTCTCTCTCTCTCTCTCTCTCTCTCTCTCTCTCTCTCACACACACACACACACACACACACACATCCCTTGGTCGGTTTAACTTAACTTTTACCATCATTCATAAGTTCAGATACATCGTGGGATGAAACAAACGAAAATCCTCTACATTCGTCATTTTACTGATTAGCCCATATCTTGCTAAGATGGTCGAGAGAGAGAGAGAGAGACTTTTCATATTTAATTAATAATAATCGATTTTTAGAACATTATACTATGTTTAAAAAAGAGCAACAATAAAACATTAAATACATTACAATATATGTACCACGTAACTAAGAAATTAACCGTATAATGTCGACATGGTTTGCAACTTTGTATCATTGATAAGCACTGCAGATAAATCCCAAGGAAACTGCACACATATCGTTGCGACGAACAATATTATTTGAGGCTGCTCGGTGTAATTTCTGTTTCAATGTTTTAATCCAGCCCAAATTCATTTTCTCTCTCACTCCACATGTATGGGTACTTTGTCCGTTATGCATGAGAAGAGGGGGGAACAGAAAGCAGAAAGGATTGAGATGAAAATGTTTATCATATGAAATTCATTTAGAAAACTTGGATTATTAATACTTTTATCTTTATTTTCATACTTCACTAGTGATAATTATGTGGCAATTCATCATTGATCTAGAATCAACCGCAGACGGTCGCGAGAATGTTTATACGTGTATATGCGTATTATTGCGCCATGGGGGTATCACTATTTGATATACCAATAGTATTAGTATATCAAATTGCTTTATACCAACACTTTAAAAGCCATGTTAAGAAGGCAGAATGTATTCTTTTCGTTATATGCATATAAACAAAATTAGAAAAACAAAAAGACCCTGTATTAGCCGTTCTTATCAATGAAACGAAGTGATATGAACCCGGAAACACTTTTTGAGTCTCAAGGATACCTCTAGTTTTGGAGGATTTGTTGTTGTTGTTGTTGTTTTTGGTTTATATATTTGTTTGTTTGTTGTGGGTTCTTTTGTGTTTTTGTTTGTTTTTTTTTGCGGGGGTGGGGGGTGGGGGTGGGGGGTAAGCGTGTCGGGCAAGAAACTTCTTAACCTCGTCTGGAGAAGTAAACTAGGCGGTTCCGTATGTCGGAGTTTATCCTCCAAACGCGATGAAGATACTTAATCTTTTTTATATTAAAAGAAGAATAATCCCAGAATAGTGTATGTGTATCCTTCCCCTTTGTCAGTGGGCGGCTGCATATGGCCTAGGTAATGTCTTGCTCAGACGTAAAAATTGGCAATTAAATTTTCATATGAGATATATACCTGTACAAGTCTCAGTTTTATTAATTCTTTCCTTAAGGATGCCACTGTATGCAATTTCAGGAGAAAAACAAATAGCTTTCAAAACACCTTCTCAGGCCTGGGCCACGCAGCCCATGAAGTTTAAGAAATATAAAGGAATCCCCATCTCGTAGTATATCATTGATACAATGTATCTTTAGATAGATAGACAGACAGACAGACAGACAGATAGATAGATAGATAGATAGATAGATAGATAGATAGATAGATAGATAGATAGATAGGTATGTAGGTAGATTTGTATAAAGGAGTAAAGTGTTCATGTGGATAAAAAATATAGGTGCAGAGAAGATCGAACAATTCTGGAGGAGGATTTGCCTCCACAAAAAGACTATTGCTCCACATTGGTGGATCTCTCACAAGAACCAACCAAATGTGGAACACACATATGTTGCGGCAGAGGAGCTTAAACATTGGATGTATATGCATCGTCGAAGATAGCTTAATGGAACTTAATTGTCGTTTTCGTGTGCGATTCCTCTCAGAGGCGAGGCAAATAGTAAAAAGTGGCCGAATATTCCCATCTCTCGCTGCGTTTCCTGGGCTATTGGCGGCTGTGGCTCCCGCATAGCTGCTGAAAGGAAAGGAAATGCTATTTTACTTCTCAGACGTACTCCGAGCGAAAGAGGTCTTTGGCTGCCCAGGAACGCTTGAAGAGGAGGAGATTTTGGGTTGTTGCATCGTCTCTGATAACCACGGAAGAGTGCCCTTTGATCAGTTTTAATTTACTCGCAATGATAAAGTAAATCAAGCGCTTTTGAGACGTATTTATGCTGTATGAACTTAAGTCGATGATTCCCTGCGCGTGGGAAGCCAGTGCCATCATCTTGGATTCATCAACAGGAGACGGAACTCATTGGGTTGCATGCATGGTGACACTCAAACATTTTTTATATTTCGACTCGCACTTGCTTGCACCGCCATGTGAAGTCGTTCATTATCCGCGCAGACGTTCCCAGGGTGTCCCAGCACCACGGCTATACAAACTGCCGGCTTACATTTACTGAAGCGCCAGCGTAGGAGCCCGACTTGATATGGACATGGCGAGGTTCGCCACCAAACCTGAGTTGGTCGAATCAACCAACAGGTTTGTCGATGGCATCAACCCAAGCGACCAAATGATTTTTCAGGACCAAACTGAAAAACTGCAAACTTCCAACGTGGACATGAATGATGTTGTGCCGAGGCCGCGAGGCACTATCGCGAAAATAAAACCTGCCTGAAATGACAGAGAATCAGAAAATCAGCGACAGCTGTGTCGGTTGTCTTTATCAAAGACTACGTTGACGATCCCAATTTTGCAACGAAACAGTAAGTGAACGCGAAAATCAGCGATATCGATGTCGTTTTGGGAATACACATTTATTACAAAACCTATAATGCTCACCGTGAAATGCATTTGGGTCTGTATTTATTTCGTAACTTGGTATGGTAGTGGCTATATGTTGCCAACTTAAAGTTCAAAAATTTAAAAATGAAGAATTGCACAAAACCCCAGGATGATGAACCACTCAAAAAATAAGTTTAAACATCAAGTACTAGAACATAGATTATAAAGGTTAAAGAGGCTGACAGTTTGTACAAATTCAATTAAAAAAACCCACATAAAGGTAGAATTAAAATCTTTTAAACATCAGGTAATATTTTTTCCCTCAAATAGTCCAAGATTGTTTCAGGCGATACGTCATAAAATAATCTCATAATCGAGAACGCATGAAAATTCTGTCTCACTGGGTGGAAGTCGATACACTCGAAAAGGGATTTGCAAAGAACCGAGTTGGGGTATTTATAGTGATTCTTTGTATTGTTTAGTTGTTAAAGGAAATATATAAGTGTGCAGGCTTCAAAACTCCATAAACGGAATCTAATTCAGTAGATGTTTGTATTGATAACTTTTTATAAAATCCCAGTAGTTCAGAACTGTGATTAGCTATATACACTGCGTTATTACTTTTAGGAGTTATACAAAAAGTCAAAGTTCTACTTCGGACTTTCAGTATATCAATATATATATTTTCTTTTATTGCCGTTATAAACAATCATTCACCCTTTTGACCTTTTTTATCTATGTTTCAAGAATTTAGAAACTGTTTGATATTGAAAAGGTCTGGTCTCATTCTGAATGTATTATGGTTTTTATAATTAAATAGTTTGTAACAACTAACTGCAAAATCTATTTTCTTCGTGGAAATGCATAATTTACATATATTCTAGCCAAAGATAACACACACACGTGAGAGAGAGAGAGAGAGAGAGAGAGAGAGAGATCAGTCTGTCCTCTCACAGTTCAACAGTAGAGTGACTAGGTTTTCTTGTCGTGTAAGTAGTCTTCGCTGTTACATAAGTAGGAGGTGCCTCAGGTGGTACAACCAAAAGCACTCGCCTTTACCGATAACTGCAATTGGCAGGACCGGATTAAGGGTGGTTTCCAGAGTTTCCGGACCCGCTTCCTCCCCCACCCCTGCCTAAAAATAAGGCACACATATGCACAAACATAGTCACCTGTTACTTGAAATTTGACCGTCGTTCGATTCTTGTACACGTTTATTGGGCATTAGGCCCACTTTGAGGAAAGTGACACATAGACTTTTGCTTTTATGCCCTTTTGAGGAAAGTCAGGGCCAGTTTGATATTTTGGATCACACACCCCTCCCCCACTTTACCTGATTCGACTGATGATCTCACCTCTTCGCGGGCTCTGCTAGTGTGGGTATGTGAGAAAGTTTACGTGTAGCTTCCCCTGGGTCTGCGGTTCTTCCCGGGGTTTGTCTGGCTTCTTCTTCAGTTAGTTATGCTGGTCGCCATATATAACCCACCATGTGCTCAAAAATGTCCATAAACACAACAACGACGACGACGACAATATGAACAAACAACAACAACAACAACGTCAGCAGACTTCAGCAGCAGGGAAGGCGGGCAGACCAAGAGAAAACGACGGTCCAAAAACAACAACAAAAAAAAAACTTCACCCGGAGAGAGATTTTATTTACCGAATAGATGCTTCCTGTGATAGTTACGTTGTTATTGATCCGCAATCTAGTGAACAACATCTGCCCGGAAGATCCGCTGCGTACTGATCATGTTCATAAATTTTTTTGTTTTTTTGGGTTATTATCGTCGACAAACTATACTGGTCCGCCCTCCCTGCTGCTGTCGTCTTTAAATGAATTTTATAGGATTATTCTGTCAAAAGATTCTATCTAGTCCGACTCGATATCTCGTTCTTGGATCACATAAATTCACAGTGACGAATCCATACGGTGTAGACTGAGCTTTTCCAAAGAAATTCTTGAATTTATTTATATCCATGTCGCCGCTACACCAAGTCTGATGAATATTTCTCAGTGTATGTGTATCCACGCCGTTGAAAATCGCTAGCATGTTGCAATTATCTCTGATCACTTTAGGAATCTGAGTATATCTCTGAGTCACATAAACAACATCGGTGTTTTTATGTCGTCCACGAGAGAAGATTCTAGCGGGATTAGTTTGTTTATCCAGCATGACATCATCGTAAACGACAAGATTATTTATCGAACCATCCAGAACATCTGTTGATGGTGCTTCCTCAATATCAGTGATAAAATCAATTATATTCTCACCGTTATTCAACAACGCCTCATTTTCATTAAATTCCTTCAGTACCTGATAACATCGTTGATCATCCACAGATGGTGCAACTAAATATAATTTGTCCCATTTCAACCATCTCATAATCAGATTCAACAATAGCTGCGTTTTCCCCGACCCTGATGGTCCTATTATAATCATTCTGATCAAATTAGGTAACGCGGCATGGTGTTTCACAGGTGTAGATTTTTTTGTAGCTGAAAAATCAATTACATTCATGATATAGTTATACTATGGATTTATATTGTGTGCGATGTAGAACACGAACTCCAACCGTGGAGATAATTACCGTCGTCACAAAGAATAATAGATCGGCAGTTACCGGTAAATGCGAAATATGTAACACAAAGAAATTTAGATTCATCTCATCTGGCGAAAAACCAATCAAAGTAAAAATAGCTAAAAAAAAGAAGAAGAATCGGGGGTGACATTACATCAGGATTATCATCGTTACCCGGATTCTTTTGGTCCAAGTATCCAGGAGAAAAATATCTACCCGGATACAGCTACTGTGGGCCAGGAACACGACTCGATATCAGATTGAATGATCAAAATCAACCGAATCCCGGTGAGGATCCTGTAAATGCAATTGATCAGGCACGTTACATTCACGATCTCGCATATCGAAGTAAGGATCTACAACAAAGGCATCTGGCCGATGTAAACTTAATTCATGCGATAGACTCAATAAAAGATAAAACCATCAAAGAAAGATTAGCCAGCTGGGCGATAAAAGCTGCAATGAAAGGTAAATTAGTTTTCGGTGCTGGTTAGTATTATATGGAAGAGATTTATTATTCTCCTGTTGGATTTTGGCGAGGTAAATCGGCGATTAAGAAACTGGCAAAGGCTGCAAGAGTAAAACCGTCAGTAGCTACTGCGTGGTTATCTAAACAGGCTATATGGCAAATATATTTACCGCCGCCCAAACGAATCGAGTATGCCCACTTTGATGTCAGTATTCCAAACGAGGTTCATCAGGCCGATATCATGTTTCTACCGCACGATACCGTCAACGATAAAACGTACAAATACGTATTGACCGTTGTAGATATCGCTAGCAGATACAAAGAAGCCGAACCATTATCAACGAAAACAGCAAGTGAGGTAGCTAGTGCATTCGAAAAAATATACCAGCGAGGTCCATTAATTTGGCCGAGATTACTTCAGGTTGATCCCGGACGAGAATTTCTTGGTGCGGTTACTCAGTTAATGAACAAGAAAAATGTAGCGATACGACGTGGAAAAGTAAATATCCACAACGATCAGGCTATTGCTGAACGATTCAACAAAACACTAGCTGAAAAGCTATTTGGATATCAATACGCGAGAGAATTCATTCAGGATAAACGATCTAGCGACTGGGTCATTAGGCTACCGAGTGTTATCTCAGCGAAAAATAACGAAATAACAAGAACGATAAAGATGAAACCAGCAGTAGCTATACAAAAAAATTTTATATCGATAATCAGGAAAGATTTTTCGATTCGACCGGTACTAGGTGATGTTTTGGTCAGGTATTTATATAAACACGGCGAGGCTGAGGGTGGCAGAAAAAGAGCAACCGATCCTACTTGGAGTGTAACAACACACAAAATAACATCTGTAACGAGATCATCAGGTAGACCAGCGATTTACAAACTTGACGTTTACGCCCCTCAACGAGGCTTCACACGAGAAGAATTACAGGTAATTCCTGATGATACTCAATTACCGCCTCAGTCACTTAAATAATCTACGCCGCGTCTATTGCATTCTAAACAAACTAGAGTGACATTTTTTCTGTTATGTCCTAGATTGTTGTTTATCCTGTCCGCGGTGAATTGTCTCGAATCATTTCTTTGATACGTCCAGGCCATAATACAATTACAACCGCTACAATGATTATTTTGTTTTTCTTTCAACGATAAAATAAAATCACGTATTCGCTCGTTTCTTCATTAATAATCGATTTATCTAATACGATTCTACCCAACTGAGATATTTTTCTCACTCTAGATACAGCTAAATATGTCAAATTTGACCATCCGATATTATCATCTACAATCCAAACACGAGTATCATCTATAGTTAATCCCTGTGATGAATGTATCGTCATGGTGTATCCCAGATTCCACGGTGATTTTACTGAATTCATCATATCATTAACGAAATTAATATCAACAACGACAATATCATTCAACACCAAATTCTTTTTGTCCTGTCCTGGTACATCAACATCAATATTCTGTAATCTTGTATCGATTGGTCTATAGCACAGCGGAACAGGCATCAAAGGGAATTTTTCTTGATGTATCTTAAATAGTTTTTGCTGAAGAACATCTCTGATTATCTTTCTACTGGCAACTATCAAATCACTCGGCGTCCACGTCGATAGGAAATCTTTCATGGATGTTTCTTGAATTACTTCTCTCATTACATCACACTGGATTTTATTTGATTTTAATCTGATTAGTTTCTTAAATTCACTTAATCTGTCATCGAGAGATCTATAATCAGTATCAACCTCTTCGTAATAGTCAACAAAATCCTTCAGCCATTCATGAGGTGATTCCCCATCATTAGGATTAGGTTGACCATGATCTCCGCACATAATCACTGCGGTATTTTTCGTCGATAACCGCTCTAAGAACATTTTTAGTGTACCGGCGAATACTGTACAAATTTCATCCCATATGATTTTTTTATTTTTGTATTTTTCTCCCATTCTCGATGGACTCCACGTACCACCGTTGTACTTGAAATAGCTGTGATATGTACACGAATTAACTCCTCGTTGTTTCATCTCCCGCACTAATCGATGCGTCGGCGTCAACACGATCATATCTGAATTCTTGAATAATTCTATCATTCTTGTTGTTTTTCCTGATCCGCCAGGTCCATTTATATATATCATTTTGTGTCTTGCAGCAGGATCATACACAGATGGTGCAATAGAATTTTCTGATAAACTATCTGAGTGATATTTTTCCTTATCAATTACATCGGCGTCTTCACAATACCACAAAATATGCTCGTCCTTTACTCGCCATGTGCCCCATGATCCATCTCCGGTTAGTTTTTCTAGCTCTGGTAGGTATTTTTTATCAATATAGAATGAATCCGTAGCTACTCTAACCGCGGCATCGGGAAATTTGTTTATCATCGACAAAAGATTTATACTCGCATACGCCAACATCGATGATCTTAAATGGACGTACTGCGGTGATTCTCCATCGAGATAATTAACCACGGTACCTAATTTAGTTCCATCAGCAATATAAACATCCTCTCGCGTGCAAAATATTCCCTTATCAGCTGTATCGGCGATTATGAAATCCAACTCGGCCTCGTCCATGATTAATCTGCAATTACGTCGCTGATGATCATATGCTCCACCCTGAGTAAATTTCCCAATAATCTTCCTGCCTAAATCCTTCGCGTCATCGTGTTCGGTGGGTAGCCAGACATCAAACTGCTTTCGATACGAAATAATCGCCTCACTGACTGTCAACGACGTTAACATAGCAGAATCCAGCATATACCTTAATAATACTATCGGAATCCATCTCCGTTCTGATAAATGTCGCCCAAACCAAACATAGCATATTTTGTGTAATCCTGCTGCGAATCCGAACGATGTGACTTTGGCGAATCCTGTTAGGGGAAAATCAGGTAACGGACCATTAATCGATACTCGAGTCATCTCATCACAGGGATGGCCAAATTGAGTGAAATACTCGTTACATCGCCCCATTCCGAGAAAACTACCGGGATAACACGCCACCATGTCAAATGAGATCATGTCGAAGAAACTATAATCGGTGTTCCATAACCCACCATGACCATACTCAACGCAGCTATCTCGAATATCTCTAAGGAATTCTTTTCTAGTTGGCTTCCATGAATTTTTCTCTCGCGCTGCATGAGCAACAACAGACGCAATTGTAAAGCAGTTAATAAGTAATTCTTCATTCACCGAGTATTTTTTTGCTATTTCAGTCATGGAATCATGTAATTTTTCACTTCGATACATATCGCCGTTGGGTCTGACAAACTGATCGTATCGATCGTCGCTGGAAAATAACCAAACAGATACAGAGTCTGATTTGCTTATTTCATGAATAGCGTCGAATACGTTTTCAGAATAAAATTTAAAGGAGACCAGAAACCAATGGAAATATGGAATAATAATAAAAGTACTATAGCAGAAAACCTTATTCTGAAGTATCATCTGCGACCGTAATGCCAATATTAAAATATTGGCCTATCTTCTAGGAGCTGAATTTCCGTGACCTCGTATGCAAAATTTCCGCGCCTATTCGGTTACTTTCGGGATGTGACGTCATAGTAGCGACTCCAGCAGCCCAAGTGGGAGTTGGCAGAGTAAAAGACAATACCGTTTTACGTTGCTTACGGGTGTAATAGAACATTAAAAAAAGCCTGTGGACAACATTTTTTTTTCTTTTCCGAAAGATAAAGGCATAATGAAAGAATGGATACATTATTACAAACGAGTTGATTTGAAAGCAACACCATACAGCACTATCTGCTCGTTACATTTCTCAAAGGACTGTAACGAGAGGGATTCTGAAAAAATGGCAGCTCAAGGATACGCAAATGCTAGGCCTAGACTAAAAGTTGGCGCTGTTCCAGACATAACGTTGAATATTTTAAATCCTGGGAAAAGTGTTAAACGTGCGAGTTACGAAAATAGGCAGAAGGCCGAGTAAGTGACCACAAAATGCAACAAGCAATTCACAGATCTTTTATCTACACCAGCAGTGCTAAAAATAAATCTGATAGCCCGACACCCTGGGCCCCTCTGGTTTTAGTTCCGGCCCATCCTGTATTCAAAGTGAGGTGCCCGTCAGGCTTGTCGAAACAAAAATTGTTTGCCTGAGGAAACTTGGATCGCGCTGGTGAAATTAGTAAATGTATTTTCAAGATGTTGACATACATGCCTTAACACGGCACAATCTAAATCAAATCGCTACTGTCCAAGGTGAAATTTAGATTTGATTTTAATTAAATGGAGACTTTGTCAAAAATAACATTCTAAACCTGTTGTGTTTCGAGAAAACACAATTTTCAGTAATCTTATAAAAATTACAAATTTAGAAAAAGAATCATTGTATACGTGTAGTATGTATAAACGGTAATCTGCAATGATTGGAGCTGATATAAAACTATTCCTTGGGCAGTTTAAATAGCAGCGATTAAAAGAAAAGAGGTCAAAGTTTCACATTAAATGGCTGACAATAGAAACTGGGGGGGGGACTATTGACCCAACCCTCAACCCTTTGCCTAAATGTGCAAGCGCCCATGGGACGTACCTTTTCTCCATGTGATACGCCTTATTATTCCCCCAGGACAAGCCCATTTTGCATATTCTGGTCAGCTCTGGCTAAATTGCAAAATAGCTAAAGTTTTGATTTAAGTACGCAAACAATAAAGCCGGTGGGACTAATGAACATACTCCTTATCCTTGCATTGATCTTGTGAAAAGGACTGCCCTTCGGACATACTTCAAAGAAACCATGTTCGACAGTGTGTGTATGTGTAAGCACCAGCAATTGATTGCCAAAATAAACGATGCCTATTTTGTTGTTACTTACAATGCCATGGACTTCAGGTTTAAGTCTTAATGCATGTAACACACTGTTTGCTGAACAAAATATTTATTTAGAATTAGTTCTTAAAGGCCACATATACTGCATGGTATATTTTGTTTTATTCCTTGTAATTTAATCATGGTAATTAAACTTTACATATACGGTAGAGGAATGTCAGGTGTTAACTGGCCGAGTTTCTTTGGCGGAAATGGAGATGCGAGTTTGTTTGCAGAGAAAATTTCACAGTGATCATTCATTTAAGCTAATTGGTGACAATTTTATTCTTTTAATTTTTTTATACTATAGTACTGTTGTAGTTGTATAAAAAACATCTGAAATTTACTTGAATAATGTTTAATTTTCACGTTATATTTACTGAAGAAGAAAAAAAAACAACTGTTGTGTGATATTAATTATTTCGTCCAGTGCCGGATTTAGACGTGTGCGCGTGTGATTTGAATTTTAACGTAGCTTTAACAATTTTTCAGTTATATCACTACGGTGTCTGCAGTGTGGCAGTTTAGACTGTGGATTGCATACGTTATATCTATTTATAAATGGTTTGGGGTTGGGTTTTTTTTTCTTCTGACAAATGAAAATTGACAGACATAATGTAATAATCGGACTTCGCTGCGAAAAATTTAGAGATATTACGAGATCGGGATGTAGATGAGGAAATACCCACAAAATCGGGAGCTTTTTCTCCCGGCTTGAGAGTTGACAGGTATGAACTGTCCGGGCTTGTGGAATTTCAGTCAGGGCTTGAGTTTATTTAAGTCACCAGCCCGGGGCCTGTGCCTAAAAAAAAATCTTTTAGCACTGACCAGTACAGTACATAAACTATTATATCAGACTGCAGATTCAAGTTTTGAATGTGCAACCCAAAATGGTCTCCTTCCGTCTGCCTCGCTCGCCAATGTTTATGTTTGTATTCGAGGACTGGCTAGTATTGCGTCACGGTACCACGTGATCTGTCGTCTCATTAAAACTCGGAAAAACTCGGCAATTTACGGAATCGTGGTATCTTCCATGCAATAAAATCACTACCCGCTTACGATATTTAATTTATAAACATGACAGTGGAATTAAAATCTGTAGAGAATTACATACGTAGAAGGAAAATTTTGATTTCTAGTCTCCTTTAATGTTACGTCGCTGAGGAAAAACTGTTATTGATTTTGACCAAGCATGTGAATTATGATCAATTATTTCGATGGGTGTACCCTTGGATTTATACGCGGACGAGTACAATATCTCGCCTGATATCGTTTTCACCGTGATGGGGAATTTTAATTTCGCCGATAACGCAGCAACGTCACTTATTGATGCACCATCAGCAACAGATTCCGCCCAATCATTTATTTTTTCTTTTCTTAGATCAGTTAATCCGTTACCGCGTTTTGTGTTAGTAAAGTGTTCTATAACTCGCTCGGCTACACAATTGATTTTCACCGACATTTTCATTTTACTGAGATTCTCAACGGCGGGTTTATTTAGTTTGTAAATACCATAAACGACAGCTGTTACGGGATAAGCTCGTACATAATATGGTTTATCTATTCCCTGAGTAACCCTGGCTTCTAATTATTACTCACCGTTACAGATTTTTTCCCGTTAATCACAGGATCACGCTTATCGCGAGTAATCCAAATATCGTTTTCGTTATTCACGATAAACTTTATTCTGAATATGTATTTATCGCTGAGTAAATTGATTATTCTTTTAGCTCTTGTATCGTTCATCGTGTTATCGATATCAGCTGCTTTCCACGTTGACCATACATGTGCAGCACCATCATCGTAAAATTCCTTTCTAGCTTGATCCAGCTCAGGAATGACATACTCTATTTCATCAAGATCGAATACCATTTGTTATATTTTAAACAAGTATCTAAATAATAATAATGATGAATAATTGCAAATGGCTCATGGTTGGATCATTTACTTGTTGTGATAGATCATGCAAAAAAGAATACTGTGGGATACATTTAGCTTACATGAAACGCGGTGGAATTGGCCCTACGAGATGCATCAGATGCAACATCGGAATTCGGGGAAAGACAAGAATTTGTTTGGAATGCGGCGGTAAAAGATACAGGGAGTTAAAACGACATTGCGATAAAAAATCACCTAATAGCAATATCGCTATCAAGCGCGAGGAGGATTATTTGATTAGGTTCTCAGACAAATTATCTATTAGACAAACAGATATTATATAATGAATCCTATTTAAAAGAGACACCCAATCTACAGTAACTACGAAGCATCTACTGATGGTACAGTTAGAAACGTCAAAACGAAAAATAATAATGTTGGTAGTATCGATAATTCTGGTTATCTCAAATTCAAAGTTAACGGGGTAAAATTTTACTCTATTCATCGGTTCGTGTATGAATGTTTTCACGGATCCATCGAACATGGTATGGTGGTTGATCATATTGATGGAGATAAATTGAATAACTCTATAGAAAATCTGCAGGCAATAACACAAAGTGAAAATCTGAGAAAAGGAAATGTGGGTGGACGAAGAGTTTCCAAGGCGGTTAAATCAGTAAATATGGAGACGGATGAGGAGATATACTTTGAAAGTATGAGTTTAGCTGCGAAATATTTCGGTATTAATTCAGCTTCAGTGCGGTTTGTTGCAGAGGAAATAACCAACTCAACATTTTCTTACAAAATCGGCGTGTGGATCAAATTTAGTTACTTCCCACTCGTATTAGATAAATAATATATTCATGAATATGAATCAGGAAAATATTAATGAGATAGTAAAATTAATTGAGGCGTTAAAAACAAAAAATACAACTATCAGACGATTTGGATTCTGATAGAATCATCGCCGATTTTGATACAATATTACAAAACAAACACGAGGGTAGATATACACTTTCATCCGAATACAGGCTCATCAAAAAAGCACAATCTGCTATGTACAAATCTCTCATTAACATTGATGGGGCTAATTTAGCAGATTTTACTCCGTTGGCGCGTGTTGTTGAGCGGATTCGGTCATCGCTATCTGATGAATACGAATCAAAAAATGATAGATACACGCGCGAGACAATTGCGAAGACTGATGATGGAAAGTAATCCCGAGTCACCGATTCTCGATAAAGTAATTCCGGATAAATCAATTCCGGATGAACCGATTCGTGATAAAGTGATTTCGGATGAATCGACCAGCAATGATTGTTAGCATTTCTTCTGTGGTTGGGGTCCATGTCAACGTTAATCAATATTCTTTGAAATATTTTATTTTCTGTATATATTTTATTTCTGTTATTTTTAGTGAATTTTGGCCGTTTTGGGTGAAAAATCGACCATTTTGGGTGGGTTTTTTTTGACCATTTTGGGTGATTTGGCCATCAGTTTGGTTGGGCAATATGCCTGATTCTCTAAATGGTTTCAATTAGAAGAAATACAAGAATCAGAAAAAACCATTAAATTTCGATTATTTTGCTCGTATTTTGTTAGTTTTTTGAGTTAATTCTGTTTGTTTTTTGTTGATTTTGGTCGATTTTACCTGATTTTGACGATTCTTGTATCGTCTTCTAATTTAAACCATTTAGAGAATCGACCGAGTTGGGTAATTCATCCGGGGTAAAATAATCAAAAAAAATGACCAAAACAGTCAAAAAAACGACCAAAATAGTCAAAAAACGACCAAAATAGTCATAAAACGACCAAAAACAGCCAAATTTCACTGAAAAAAATAAAAATATCTACAGAAAATAAAATATCTACAGAAAATAAAATATTTTTATTTTTTATGATTTTATTAACAGATTGATGCTCAACATTTCTCCGCGTGTATCTAACAAATGACCCGATTGATCAGTCAGAGACAAATTCACTCGCTGTAATAATCTATCATGACATTTAGTCCTGAAAATGATTTTTTATGTACTGAACCTCTTCATCATATCTTTGTTCGTATTGATTGAATATGTTAATAATATCGTTAAATTCAAAATTTTTGCCATCAGCAATCCACATCATATCATCCTTTTTTCTGATAATAAAATCATCAATCGTGTTCCAGGGGCGATCCAGAGGATCTATAGATGGTACAAAATAATATGTATTGCGAAGATATTCTTGCCTAAAATCAAAATCTCTCCTGGGCTCTGGTGGTGCTGGTGGTGCTGGTGGTTTGATCTCGGGTCAACCTAATATGGTTCTTATCGAACTCGCGTAGATATCGACCTGATAATTCGAGCTAATCTCAATAATCGATTTTGATGTGGGTTCGTGTACGATTATTTTTATTCCAGGATCTGATCCTGTTATATTCTTTATTCTATGCACGAGCTCATCATTGATCTGATCGATCTGATAACTACCCGCCGATAATCCAACCACAGTCCAATCAGGAGTACCATCGGGTTTGTTTTCATAAGCGAAAACGAAAGAATTATTTGACTGTAATCCACCGAATGATCTTGATCTGATATTTGGCCAGCTATAATAAACACGTAACTGAGCTAATGCTATCTCGTCGATGGAGATAGGAGTAGGAAATATTATGCTGAATTCGGGTTTAGTTGAACTAGCCGATATCATCGTTGTTCTTGTCACTGTTGTGTTCGTCGCGATCTGCTGCAACAGTTCCGTCATTATTAATATTGATATGTTTAATCGTCTGATTGTAAATTTTGGATATCAACGCGAATTCTGCGTCGGAAATAACACCATCATTGAGGCTCTCTGACAACAATAAAGATAATCTAGAATACGCCGCCGTTGCTGTATTTAGTTTGTCTTTGTACGAGATTAATTTTGTGTTAGTACACGAGGATATTTTTTTCGTTATGATACCGAATACACCGGCGAGTGCGGTTGTTGTTGAAACAACTATCGTGATGACAACCGGCGCTGTTG
Organism: Sinohyriopsis cumingii; assembly: GCA_028554795.2. Taxonomy (NCBI): domain Eukaryota; kingdom Metazoa; phylum Mollusca; class Bivalvia; order Unionida; family Unionidae; genus Sinohyriopsis; species Sinohyriopsis cumingii. The sequence continues at coordinate 55,349,199 of CM068830.1, forward strand.
CAGTTAACGCAGACAGGATTATTCCGGTGCCGGTTATTACCGCGGAGACAGCATAAACAGCAAGATCAATAATGACTAATCTGCGCTGGTATTTTTTTATTTTTATCTGATAGACGTCGATGATACTCTTCAGCGACATCTGCCACGCACGAGCTTGATTGTATCTATATTCCATATTATAATTAAGGTATTTCAACTAACAATTCTATCACGTTGCAGATTGCTCTGTGTATGGTCGTAATTCAAAAACTAAGTGAAGAAGGAATCTCAGCGAGGAACTCTATGAACCACCATATGGACATCTCCGGTGGCATTGATTTATTAACGTCGGCGAACTCAAATTTGATTACCTCTTCGATATTTTTATCCAATAAGATATTTAACGTACCGAGGAATCTATCTGAGTGATGTCGCCATTTATATTTTTCGCAGGTGACTCTAAATCTATCAGAGGAAAAATGATTTATTCTGTACGCGCCAGTGACAGGTGCTGTGTATTTGATTGTATTTGATGTGTTTGTCCATTTTAATACTCCCGATACAATGGTAGGAGTTAGATTGATGAATGAATCTTTCATCGCCGATGGAATCTTGTTAAAATCAATTTTACCTCCGATTGAGGTATTAATCACAGCGAGTTTTTAATTTATTTTGTCAATATCATCTACGTTGGCCATTCGAAGAACTCGAGCGACAATATACTCGATATCTCCACGATCTCTCTCGACGGAACCGGTATTTCTTCTGGTATCTTCTTTGACGGCATTAAAATCGACAATGTGAGTGTTGTATTCGTCTCGTTTGATTATATCGCCTATCTTCACGTTGCTGGTTTTTATTTTTCCATAACCATCTTGAAAAACAGCAACCTCACCAGGATCAGCTTCAGCCAGTGACAGAATATTGTTAATGTCATCCTTTGTTGCGTATCTTGATAAATCACCTACATCAAATTTCTCCCGCTCTAGTATCTTTCTTATTGTTCTCGTTAGCAGAGATCTACCGTAGATGTCAACCATTATATTGTTGTCGTTGATTCAATTTATTTGATGTGTATTCATGAACGACCTTATGGTATGTTTTTTTTTATTTGGATATCGTCGATAAGATATTTATTGCTTCATCGCCGCATATCGGAGGATCGTCTAGTGTTTGTATTGGTAGCGTAGAATACCATGTTGGGATATTTATTTGATTTACATATTTCAAGAATTCCACAGGCGGGGCTAATCCGTACGAGTCAGCGTAAATAGCCTCGCGCGGATTAATAGCGTATGCTACCCAGTGAGTGCCTGGTCCGGCGTTGTTATCGAGATTTATGATTCCTGTCTCGTGTTTATTCGGACGGGGTGGTAATTGATCTCGCATGAACACGCCTCTGAAAAATTTTATTTTTTGTTTTTTTGCGGCATTAATTAGATCATAATTTGACATCGGCGTTATCTTCTCCACGCCGCGGGTGTTCCTGGTAGAATTGGTCCCCGCCCGTAATACCACGGAGGAGTCCCCGGCAATCGGAGTCCTCGTCCTTTTTTTTCTGTATCTACCACCGGTGACTTTTTTCACTACCCACTCAGCTCCTTTCTTAGCGGCAAAACCAGCAGCACCCAACGCAGCTGCCTTCGCCACAGCTGGTGCAGCAGCAGCGAGTAATGCAGGTATTGCGGTTAGCAGCGGGAAAAATCCACCCACTTTGACCATATCCTTTAACGCAGCCGGAGATAGTGTAACCCGCGTTCCAGTATTGGATAATTTAGCTTTATTGAAATGTTGTTGCTGTCTTCTTGTCAGGGATAGTTTATTTGGACCACCCTGAATCTGATCGTGTTTCAATATCAATTTAGTTCCACATTTTCTCGCTAAATCTGATTGTAGTTTCTTTATCTGACTCTGAGTGAGAGTCACGCTAACGTGATCATACGGCATTTATAAATCTATGTTGAATCTAAATCACATTTTTTCTACAGGAGTATCTATAATTCTCATTTTGCCTTCAATACCCTCGAGAATCATTGTTCTATCACTGAGTATGACAGCGACGGCGCTGTATTGAGTAACTACATTGGGTTGAGCTAGATTGAGTGGACCAACTCTGGCTTTGAAATGAATATCAACGACAGATTGTTTTATCAAATCCATATGTTCCAGTGAAAAATAATAGATCGGATAAAATTTTATGAAATCTAGCTGAGATATTTGTAATCCGGTATCGATATTTTGATCTCGACCCATGTAACTCCAGAGGCGATGATAACCACGTGCCACTGATCCTTCTCCGTAATTTAGTTGAATCTCCTCAATTGGCTCTTGATGTCCATTTACCCTCAGTGATACATCGCTGGTATTGAAATGATCAAAGATCATATGAGTTCGTTCTTGATTACCTACTCGATCAGCTTTTTGAAGAGCAATAAAGATATGTCTTGGTGCAGATACACCCTGCTGAGATGCTATGTGCCAGGTGAAATTGCCTCTGATGTTATTCTGGATACTATCTGTGTATGTCGTCAGCCACGACATGATAAATTTACCACCTTGATTCATAAACGACAATAAATTTCTTTCTTCTTCTATCGATGGTGTCATTGAGGGCATCCATAGTGTTAGTTTTTCTAATACAACCTTGCCGGGGTCACCAGCTCCTCTCCAGATAGCATCGTTGCTGTCACCTTTTCGATAAAAAACAACCGCGTGTTTAGCTCCGAATATGACCTTTCTAAAGTCTCTACAAAAACCAAAGATATGGGATAACGGGATAGCACATGAAAATTTTTTATTAGTACCCTTCAACATAGATGTACGAGCTCTAAAACCAAAATTATATCCAGTTGGAACTTTTATAATCATATCCTCGATAGCAGCAGCAACAGGCGGATCAGCACGATTGACTGGTTGTCTCACGAGAAAATCTAAATCCTCGGCAGTATCCGAATTATCTTTGGTGAACATCATACTAGGACCAGCCGATCTGGTGAAATCATCTGAGTATCTCGCTAAGCCTATGATCGTGGTTGCTACATCAACGTTGTCGTTAATTGATTCGATTTCTCTACCATCGATCATATACGCTGCACTCTTGAATAACGCCATAATACCATTGTTGACTAATCCAACTTTGACATCATCGGCGTAATCGGTGTTATCGTTTTTCACAATCTTACCAACAACCTCAATGAATGCCTCACACGGGAGAAAATATCTTGTTGTATCTTGTACTTGTATTTCTATTCTGCTAGGACTATTTGGTGTTATCGCATCATACGAATAATACTGGTAATCTCGCACTGAGTCATCTCTCTCTATTGGTTCATCTAACCTGAATGCTTCATTAGATGCCACCGAGAACATGCTTTTATAAAATATCTTTACCGTCTAAAACGAAGACGTCCTCCAAATGCACTTGTACTGATTTCTTGTTGTGATTGTTGTATTTGTTGTATTTGTTGTATTTGTTCCAACACTTGTTGTGGTTGTTCTAGAACCAACGATGTTAGTTTTTTATTAGCTGCGTCGTTTATAATCTTGCTGACGTCGCCGGGCATCTCAGCCGTGATGGGTAATCTATCTTTGGGTTTCGGTTTTCCCCTTACCAATCGCAAGATTCTATCTTTAATAGCGTCATATGCTCTGCTGGTAGCATCACCAACGGTACCTATGACTTTGTCGCGAACAACCCCTATGGCTTTCGACGATAGCTGCTTGGCTAGCGGACCGACCTTAGGAGTTATTCGAGTGAAAAATTTAATTATTGAATCACCTATCCCCGATCCGTACTTGAGTTTGTACACGGGCAATCTCGAATTCATAATACGAGACTGTGTCGCTCTCTGATGACTCTTATGAACAATCATCTTTATTTATAATCTGATTATTTAATCACTGCGATAATCATCTACGAGTTCATCAACGAGATCACGATAGATAGATACATCAATAACTTTTCCCTGAAACAATCTTCTGCAGATATACGCCGCTTCGTTTATTATTTCACGTGAATTATTCCCGGCTCGTTTTCCACCAACAAGAACCTCCAGGCGAGATACATCATTAACGACGCTATATCCTTTACCCGTCTTCGGAATACCGAAAAATGATCCCAGCCATCCAGTTTTTTTTTCTTCTTTTTCTTTTTTCTCAATATTTTTTTCATGATGTAAATTTCTTCTCTGAAATTTTCGTATTTTTCATCTTCGAGATTAACATTTTCTCCCTTGCTGGCAAAATATAACAGAGAAATCCAATTGTCGAAAGATAGTCGCATGTTGAGATGTTGGGCCTTCAAATAGTCATTTCTATTTTCGTATCCGTGTATAATAACACTGTACAGTTCATTTTCATCTTCTCTGATATTATCTACGACAGTAGTAAGAAAATGCTCCGAAGCATTCATACCACTCGTCTTTGATTCATCCTCTGGGATATCTAATTCTTCTTCCGTTGGACGTATTTTTTCTTCCTCCACTTCACGAACAAATTTCTTGTAATCAGTATCATCTAGATCGCCTTTCTTTTCACTATAAAAAGCAAAATATAACGCTGGAATCCATTCGGATTCTCTCATTCTATTAACATGTTCTGACAACAAATATTTATCTCTATATTCATAATCGTGTGCGGCAACCTCAGTGATTCTTTTACGACTCGTGAAAAGTTTGTTGATAGCTTCAGGTTTAAACATCCACGTTGATGGTCTCATAGCCGCCGTTGATGGTTTTATAGTCGGAGTCTTTAATCTTTCGTAAAAATTTAAATAATCCGGATCGTTAGGGTCGATCTTCGATCTTTTAGAAGCAAAATATACCGTCGGAATCCATTCCTCCGTTGGAATTTCTACTCCGGCATGTTTCTTTTTCAAGTATTTACTTTTATCAGGATCGTTAATCACGCTGATTATTTTTTTCTCATCCTTGAGTTCCTGAAGAATTTTTTCCTTGAATATGGTATGCGGCATGAATTCTTCCTCTGCAGGTAGAGGCGGTTGTACAGGTAGAGGTTGTTCCACAGGTCGTTTGGGTTGTCTAGGTTGTTTTCCTAGACCTTATATTGCATCGAGATACATGGTATACCCGGGATCCTTACCGCTAACTCGATCCACGTTATAACGGACGTAATAGATCCACCTATACCATGTATCTGTACCAGTGACATCATCAGCATACTCGGGCTTCAACATATTTCTTCTTCGAATAAATGAAGCAAAAGCAAAGTTGGCGAGGACATTAATATCCGCTATCGCCTTTATTCTTGTTACGTTATCATCAGTAAATTCATCAGCGGCACGAATCTTAGTTGTAGTTTGTTTCTCAATTCTTTTCAACAAAGGTATGATTCCCTCCTTTGCTGCTTCTTTCGCCGCCTCAGGGTCTTTTATATCACCTATGAAGGCTTTTTCGGTTGCTTTGGTTACTGGTTTGAATAATTCTTGTGTCGTCTCGGCAAATCCTTCTTTTGCTCTTTTAGTCGCTTGTATTTTCTTCTTTACTTCTCTTTGCACAGGTAGATATTCCTCTATTGCCTTTAGTCGTTCTCGTGCTAATTTCGCGCTAAGTGATTCTCCAACATCCATGTTATTTTATTTTCATTTTGCATCTTGAAATTGAAAAATTAATTCAATATTTTATCCTATTCTGTTATATTTTAATGAATCTGAATTCTAAAATTCATTTAAAGACGACAGCAGCAGGGAGGGCGGACCAGTATAGTCTGTCGACGATAATAACCCCAAAAAACAAAATAATTTATGAACATGATCAGTACGCAATCTAGTGAACAACATCTGCCCGGAAGATCTTCACTAGATTGCGGATCAATAACAACGTAACTATCACAGGAAGCATCTATTCGGTAAATAAAATCTCTCTCCGGGTAAAGTATTTTTTTTGTTGTTGTTTTTGGACCGTCGTTTTCTCTCGGTCTGCCCGCCTTCCCTGCTGCTGACTTCACCGTTAGAAGTGGACAGGCTTCCTCTTAAGCAATAAGAATTCTTAATTGTTTTGTTGGATTGCAGTCATTTGTTGTATTTACTATTCTGTTTGATGCAACGTGACGTTTGGATTATTACTTTTTGCTTTGTTCATTCGATCAATGCTAGTCAACTTAGTTACATGCAGAGGATGTAATGTCATCGTATTTTGAAATTTAGTATATACTTGTTTGTCGCTTAAATCTTGTGCAGCAGACTCTAGTACAGCTCCACCAAATCTGTGAAGGATAAAGGAATTAACTAATCATGAAACCTAGACCTACTCGAACAGCTGCAACACCCATTTTTTTCACGAACTTTTATTTTTAGATCATTGTATTTCGTGAGCCTGCTAGGCTACATCATTTATGGAATTGATTTACTTTATTTATAATTGGCTTGCAGCCAGATCCTGTAGTCTCCTCCGTCCCTGACTAATTTTGAGGTGGGTTTTTTTTGTTTTTTTTTAAATAGTGCGTTTTGAATATTCCTATATCAACAAACTTCTCCATCTGTGAAGTAAATGTTATTTCATATTTTGCCATCATGTAAGCAGAATTTACCTTCAATTCTCGATATATATCTGCTATACTTATGTGTTATGCGTTGGCTTTTTAATTTTTTGTCTTCTCCCTTTTGCAGTACTTTTCTAAGTTCAGCTCGACGTGTATCTTTTATCTTCTGTGGAATTACTTTCTCTTGTGAACTTCGTTTTCTTTCACTACCTTACGTTTAATTTTAAAAGGAAAGCTATTTTTCCTAAGCAGTTAATTTAACTTTTGTTTCAAGCTACCTTCTTTGGTGATTCAGTAAGAATGTAGTTTCCTACACTGTTACTTCCACCTGTTCCATTTAATTCGGAATAAAATTACAGTATAAAAACCATATCATAATTGACATTATCACAATTTGCAAATAATATTGGAGTTATAAAGCCTGCATTCAGAATCTCAGTTATGAGGGTAGGTTTTGTTGAGTGAGATAATTTGAATAGGACGAGGGTGTAACTAGCCTTTTTTGTTGTTGACTGTATTCAAAATAGAGAAGTATCACGTAAATCAACTGTATTCTGAATGTTAAAAGTAAGATATTTTGTGGTGGTTGACCTACTATCGGTGTCTCTTTCGAATCCAGGTTTATAAGAATGTTGTTTTTATTCACTGTTAAGTGAATTTGAAAAGAAAACAATAAGACTATATACAGACCCACTGTTTGCTCTGCCTCTGTGTGTGTGTGTGTGTGTGTGCGTGTCTAGCTGGATTTATATCCAATGTTTTGGTTTGAATAATTTAATAAATCAGGATACTCCAACCTAAAGATATTTTTCTTGTATTTTCCTTTGTAATTCTTGGCGTTTAGGGCTTCGTAGCGTAATTTTGTATATAATCATTGACGTTTGAGTGAGAGTGGCCAAAGTTTCTCATACAATTTAGAGGTTCGTGGCCTACGTTAATAAAACCGGTTTACAAAGAGTACTAAAGGTAACTGGTCTATGATTTTTTCATACAGTTATAAGGGTTAGTGCAGGGTGGTCTGGGGAAGTGTCCAGGATCGTTCATAAAGTGTGTGGGTTGTTACAGAGTGATAACGGAAAGTGACCTTGGATGTTTAATACAATTTTGTGAGGGTTAGTACAGAGTAAAAATGTTAAGGGCCAGTATTTTGATAAAATTTTAAAGGTTACTGGCCTAGGATTTTTTCAACAAATTCGAGGCTTAGTACATAACAGTAAAAGGAAATGGTCAACAATGTTTCATAAAACTGAGGGTTTGTGACCTAGGAACCTTTCCACAAAATTTGAAGGCTAGTACAGAGTAGTAAAATTGTATTTTAGTTGCCAAGCATTTTTCAAACCCCCCCAAAAAAAAGAAAAAAGTGTGCATATTCATAAAATGATGCAGGCTTGGTCTTATTAATTTTTAAACACATATGTTTAAAGTGTATAAACCAGTTTTTACAGGTTAAATGGCACAGAGTCCAGGTCTTTCTAACTATATGTACTAGCATCGGCATTTTGAGCAAAAGCACACAGGACAATGTAGTTATTTCTCATGGCTTTATCTCCACCTTATTTCAGAGCTTATACAATTTCCCTTAACAAGTTTAAAGGGTCTTGATATCGGCAATATATTGTCAAAAAAGGTGGCGATATTGTTAAGGCACTCGGGAAAGTATCTGGAACACCATAGGATAAGTATCCTAATATGTGCAAAGAAATCGACGAAAAAATGAGCATTTCTAGCGATTTTTCAGCTCAGTAATTTTATTTTTATATAAGATATAACAATATTACTAACGTAATAACAGGCAAAATATAAAGACCTTGCGTATGTCGTATAATGAACGTGTTATTCAGCCCTCAACAACATTGTTTTAATTGATTAATCGAACTACACAGGTGCATGGATTGCAGGTTTTGACCTGTCATGTGATACATGCAGAGAGTTGTATTCTTGCCGAAATGTTTGCTTTGATTTCCATTATAGACCAGGCCGTGGAAAGTCCTTGACAAGTTTCATTTAAAATTACCCTATGTGTCACAGCTGACACCCGCACACGGATTTCAAAAACCCATTATAGTGATTAAAATTGTATGTATGTATGTATGTATGTATGTATGTATGCATGTATATCGATCTCAAAGATTGTACTTTGTACATCGGTCTAACTGGATAATATAAATTGATTTTAAATTAAACTTCCTGTATTGGACTGTTTTGTTGAATATACATATTGCCACTTTGTACGAGTGATGTCCCTTTGCGTAAGGTCAGATGTCATTCTGGGCATAATTATATTACGCTTAATTTCTATTTATCACATAAAACATTATTAAGAAAAAATGAAAGATTCTTTTTATTTTCTTTTTCATTCCCATCAAAATGTGTACTGTAAATGTAAAAGTAACTTTCACCTCAAATTCCTGACGAAGCTGACTGATGTTTACTTACATTGGAATTACTACGGCATGTCATTCAGGCGGTGCTTGGCGATATACAAATACACTAGGTGATTCATGTGTATTATACTATTCTTAAGTACCAGCACTATTCCACTATGTACACTGATCCAATGGCAACACAGTGTTATTGAGGAAATATAATTATCAGTTGTTCATACTGATCATATTGCCCAAAGGTGACTCAGTGTTAGTTTACCTAATTCCCACTGGTGGATTGATTTTATTGAACATGGGACATGAGCGCATCGACATTTTGAAATGCCAGGTTTAAGCAGACATTTGTATGTACCTGCCAGACAAAGGACCACTGTTTAAGCATTCAGGTAAAGGATTTATGCCATCAATTTTTGTAGAGACATATGTGCTATAGGTGTAAAACATGGCTACTATGACAGAAAAATTAAATTCATCACACGACACCAATGGCGATAACGACCTATTTAACGACGTGGTATTGGTGGTGGAAGGAAAACGGATCTCTACAACGAAAAGTCTTCTCGCCGAAAACTCCTCCGTTTTCGCGGAAATGTTTAAAACTCACCCAGAAAGTGGGAAAGTTGTTGAAGTTGACAGGTCTATTATCATGAAGTGGGGTGGATTTTCACCCACTTTCACTTCTGTCAGTAGTAGGGCAGTGCAGACGACACTGACTGCGCCACCAACCGAGATCGTCCTGCATGACAAAAAGTACAGAGATGTAAAAAAATTCGTGACTTACATGCACCCTAAAAACAGTTCAGGCGAGAACATGACAGGTAATACTTAATCTCACTGATGTCAATATCCTGCCTGAGATAAGTTTGTGTGTACACTGCATCTTGATCCACCTCCGCATCGTTATCATTCTTTCTTCCTTCCTCAGCCATTCCTTCATAACTCGTCTACCTATTTAACACTATAGATACACACAAAATTCCCTACATAAGGTCTAAAACTTTACCGCATTTACGTATGCCATTGACAGGTATATATGCATGTATGCAAGCATGCATGCGTGCGTGCTTGCGTGTGTTTATGTATGCATGTATGTATGTATGCACGCACGCATGCACGCACGTACGTACGTACGTATGTATGCATGAATGTATTGCTTTGTATGTATGTATGTATGTATGTTGCTTTGGTTTGTTTCTTTTGAATAGTTCCCGTGCACAGGTAATTGTTGATCGGGAACTAGATTATATTAGCATATATATCAAATAATTCCTGACAAAAATGTGATAAGATAAACCACAGAGTTGGAGATATCTATTTTTAAGAATCCGCAAAATAGAAAGACATATATTGGATATTACACTCTGCCTAACCATGGTGAGTTATTACTTGTATTATGTACTTGACACGTTGTTCTTGAAGAGATACCAAGCGTATATGAAGATGAACAGAATTGGTCTATTACACTGGACAACAAATTTTTACAAAAGTAATGTTACTGAAATAAAATTAGTCAATTCTTATCAATTTTTATGTGCTGAACACGAATATGACAGTCAAATTGCAAAATTGGCTCTAGTTTTTTTGTAATCTGCAAGAAATTAATGTTTACATAACGAAATGCATTCCAATAGTAAAAGGTCAACTGTAATAGCCTACCTATAAAAAATCAAGTCATTGACTACATCTTAGATTTCTTCGCCTGTCTCTTGTACAGCTGTTCGGGAGCATCTCTGAGGAGTGTCCAGCAGTAGTCAGCCAGCATTGTAGTGGACCATTTTCCCTGGTATCTTTGTTCCATTGTTGCGATATCTTGATGAAAACGTTCGCCGTGTTCATCACTAACAATACCACAGTTGCTAGGAAAGAAATCCAAATGGGAATGAAGGAAGTGAATCTTTAGAGACATATTGCAGCCAAGTTTCTTATACTTCATCAACATGTCTTCCACTAGTTCCTTATAGTTTTCTGCCCTAACATTTCCGAGGAAGTTTGTAGAAACTAGGCGAAAAGCATTCCATGCTTGTTTCGCGTCACCTTCCAGCAAGTTGTTGAACTGGTCATCTTTGAAAAGCTCTCGAATCTGAGGACCCACAAAAACTCCCTCTTTAATCTTTGCTTCGCTGAGTCGAGGGAATTTTTCATGCAGGTATCGGAATGCTGGCAAAGTCCGGTCAATGGCTTTCACGAAGTTCTTCATCAAACCTAGTTTGATGTGAAGGGGTGGTAGCAAGATTTTCTGAGCCTCAACCAGAGCTGGGTGTTGGATATTCTTCTCTCCAATGGCTACATTCTGCCTGTGAGTCCATTCCTTCCTCATGTAGTACATTTCCCTTGCTCGGCTATCCCACTCGCATAAGAAACACATGTATTTTGTATATCCTTGCTGCAGTCCCATTAAAAGGGCAACTACCTTCAAATCACCACAGAGGTGCCAGCTGTACTTGTTATACTCAATGGAATTCAGTAGCTGCCTTAAGTTATCGTATGTCTCTTTCATGTGGACAGCATACGCTACTGGAATAGATGGAAGAATGTTTCCATTGTGCAAAAGCACAGCCTTGAGACTCAGTTTCGAAGAGTCCACAAATAGTCTCCATTCTTGTGGGTCATGAGTGATTTTTAAAGCATTCATGAGGCCCTCAATATCAGAACAGAATATCAGATTACTTTCCTTTCTGAAGAAAGGCTCCAATTGCTGGTGGCGCTTTCGATATGCAGTAATTGTGACATCTTCTAGAAGATTCCATTGTTGGAGTCTTGATCCTAGCAATTCTGCCTTGTTCTTTGATAAGTCCAAATCACGAATCGGGTCATTTAGTTCTTCCTGTGTTATTCTGTGTGGGGTTGATGATGCACCACAGTGAAAATCTGGATCACTGCATGCTGATGGACCAGGAGAAGAACAGGTCGACTCACCTTTGTCTTCGTCAGATGAATCAAGAGAATATTCTGCTGGAGGTTCTGGAATAGGAAGTCCCTCACCATGTGGAACTGGTCTCAATGCAGACGGAATGTTTGGGTAGACTATTCTCGACTTCTTTCGCTTCGTTATTCCGCCGGAAAGAGGAGGAACCAAGCAGAAGTAACAGTCATTTAGGTGGTTGCTTGGCTCTCTCCACACCATTGGGACTGCAAACGGCATTGATGACCTTTTGCAATTCAACCACTGTGAAAGCTGTGTTGTACATGTAGCACAGCATATATGCGGAGCCCAAGGCTTGTCTTGGTCACCAACCTTGCATCTGAAGTAAAGATGATATGCCTTCTTCACTTGAGAATTGATACTTTTCTTCTGGTTGGCAAATGTCACTTCCCCACAAATATAGCAAAAATTGTCCGCGGTATTAACACACTTTCAAGGCATTACTGTTCTTTATTGTACGTAAATGGATAAAATAATAAGTTTTATGTAACAGTAGCTTGAACTGTCTCGCACAACGTCTGAAATATTTTAAATGCTGAACCTATCTGATTGGGCTTTATATAGTACACTGCTTACGTCAGCTTCAGCAGCCGCCTGGCATTAGTATAATAGGCCTACACATGTATAGTACACTGCTGACGTCAACTTACTTCAGCAGCCGCATGGCATTAGTATTGCATTGCATCAGAAAATGATGCAATCAACTGTGGATGATGTGAGCATGATGGTATTATGCAATGTTACATCATTATTCCGGATGTTGCTGCAGTCCTACTGGAGAAATTTACACAGTGAAACATAGAAAATGAGGTATATGAATATCTTCAAAACGAGAGCCAATACAAATTTTTCACGGTTATATTCGTGTTCGGCACACCAAAATACTACAGATTAGGGCCTTTTCAAGTCAGTAATGATTTCACTGTTGACCAGTGTTATCAAGCACACAAAACTGTTTTGATCAATCATTGCTAATGAGAGCCAAAAATACATCCCCATCAGTAGATTGGGAATTTATATGTTTATAGTCTTTTTTTTATACTTCTGTAGTGCTTACAAATTGAAAAAAGAGTATATCTTTATATACAGTCCATCTTTATGAATTGTGTTCACGCGCAACATTTTATATAAGCTATGTATTTCTCTGTCTTGCATGTATATATTTCATTCTATAAACTTACAAATACAGGTAAATTAAGTTGGCAATCTTATTAAAATATGATCTCCACTATAGTGCCATCTTCGCTAGCCAAGGTTCCAATCTGTTAACCCTATCTACACCTTGGCGGATCCAGATATTTCTGAGTGCTAGTAATATCTAATGGATTTCATGAGTTGTCTCCCTTAGTATTTAATGTCGGCTAACCAATAGCGCGTAACAGTGGTGCGTTGTACGACGTCAGCTGAAAATGGATGAGCCTAATAACTTCAAAAGGATACTGTGTAACTTTAACATGACTATATACCAGAGAGAAGACATTACATGTGAATTTGAGGGACAGGATGTAGTGGAAAATTGCTTTTTCATGAGCCTATTACAGGCGTGTGCTCCACTTGTCTTGATCTTGTGGGAACAGCGTTAAAATTTTAACAAATTGACTTTGACTGCCGCATCGAATAAAATTCACAAACCCAAAGCACCCGAATATCTGAACGATCTGCCAAAGTGTAGATAGGGTTAAGCCATAGGAACCTTGGCTAGTGAAGATGTATTACGTGAAGATCTGACAGTAACCGCTTAGATTCATGTTCTGATGACTTACGTTATTACCATAATTGCTAATTTTATCCCCTAATCAGATTAAATATTATATCTTTGTGTTTGGGAGACTGAGCAGTGTGGATGAAGTGCATCAATGTGTGCCCAACGCTTTGATTCACTTTCAGATTTTTTCAATCTGCATTTCCATTGGCTAACTAAAAGGTCACCAGAACATGATCCCTATGCGGTCGCTGTCAAATCTTCACGTAGGACGGTGGAGATCTGATTTTTCAGATTGATTATTTTTGCTTATGTGATTTATAAGATCTTCCACAAAAATGAAGGTAAGCTTAAAACATCACAGATCCTTTTTTATTAGCATGTTGTAATATAATATTTACCTTAGATAAATTCAGTTCTATATCTACATAACAACCAACCAAGCATTATTGTCCGAAAACTATAATTTTATTGTATTGATGGAATAAATGCATAACGGTTTCTTCCTAAGAATAAATATAATCTATTCTGTCTTCTCTTACTCTTAAACATGATGTTTCTTGTCGTTCTTTTAAACATTTTAAACTACTGCTGTTTTACATTAGTATCATTAGTATTATTTTATAAAGTCAAATATCTATCTTTCTGGTTAAAACTATAAATTAATTTATAATATTGACTCCATTTATGACCAGGTCTGGAGTGAGAATGACATTCTATAAAAATCATTGAGTATATATCGACACAACCTTTTTTTATTACAAATAATGATGTGTAAATGTAATTTAATAACGTATTTCAAGGGTAGAGCACAGTAAATTTATGTTTTTGGAAAGACGTTAGTTGGGCACGTGATACCCTGATATTGTGGAAACTTAATTCTGTGTTGATGGTTTCTTAAAGATTCATAAAAACATACCGTCTATACTTGCTTATAAGTCAAATAAAAAAGCCCCATAGATCCCGATTTGCCGGCGCATTATCGGAGTCTGTGCAGTGTGCGTTTGGACCAGTCCTTTAAGCTTGTATATATATATATATATATATATATATATATATATATATATATATATATATATATATAATAATGCCCAACTAGACCAATTCCAGTGTCGTACAACTGATATATAAAACAGCATACCATACTGCTATCTTCAACTTTTTTATAATGATTGATGCGGGAGGTCGTGGGTTCGATCCCCGGCCGAGTCATACCAAAGACTTACATAAACGGTACTAACAGCTGCCTCGCTTGGCGCTCAGCATTAAGAGGTTAGTGTTAGGACTGGTCGGCCCGGTGTCAGGATAATGTGACTGGGTGGGACATCATGCTACATGTCTGCGGCATGATGCCCCAGTGCTAGACATCACTATAAACTGCCACACTGCAGACATCGTAGCGATATGACTGAAAAATTGTTAAAGCTACGTTAAAAATCCAAATCACATCACATCACATTTATAATGATTGAATGAAACTGGTACAACCAAAAGTGTTTGCCACATATTGGGTTTACTTTGTCAAACATTATGCACTGTGCTTTTATAAAATATTTTCAAAACTAGTGGATTTTGTTGTTGTTTATTTTTTTTTAAATTTCCTAGTGATATTTTTGACAAGGTCCATTCCAAAGTTAAAAATATCAAATATGTATGGACATATAAAACTTAGTAATGCCTAGGATTACGAGTAAGCCTACGCATCCTGGTTGTTTCTGAAGATCAATATATATATATATATATATATATATATATATATATATATATACACACATATATATATATATATATATATATATATATATATATATATATATATATATATATATATATATATATATATATATATATATATATATATATATATATATTAGCATTAGCATTTTTCACCCTCTTTTTAAGCGACCTTGAATTCATACTGTTCTTTTTATTTTATCATAACATTCATAATAAATAAAGGTTGAAAAGGAGATTGGAATAAAATTATAGATTTTCCTTCATATGGATTTGGTAAGCACTGAATCAAATGGTTAGTCATAGAACATTTTTTACAACTGAGATTTGTAGATAGTTTACATCAGAAGCTGTATATTTGTAATTATTATCGGACAATTCCTTATGATATTTTGACAATTTATGCCTGTCAGTGTGAAATCTCGTTTCCCAATTTAATAATAATATTCTGAACGTTTATCTGTACTGTTCTTCTCTTTGCCAATACATACTGTTTTAATCTTTTCAATGTGATCACAGAGGCTAGAAATCTTGCATAGAACTTTAATACGTCAAAAGAAAAGTGCAATGTTTTTGGGTGTATCAATAATCGGTGAAGTATCATCTGTATATTGTTACTAGACATATTTAGTATCTTTAACCTTCATACTGGGATTCGATCTAATCAGGTGTCCCGGAATCTGTTTACGTATTATAAAAAGTATATAGAGACAGGATATCCTTGTCTACTACCACGCGTGTTTGGAAACCTACTGTAAAATAGACCATTTACACATTTTGTGTTTTATTAGGTAGCTTTGTTCTTTGGATGTATTTTAAGCCAAAACTGTCTTTTAAAAACAAAAAAATTGGAAATTGTGATACCGAGGTCAGCCGTAAATGTAGTCAAGTTATTTCAAATTATAGTTTGTATGAATCCCCTCCCTACACCCCTTAAAAGCCTAGAAGAAAACAAAGAAACAAAGTATTTCTTTTCTCGACGGTAATACCATACTTTAAATCCCCTTTAATGTGTCTAGATCCCATAATTTCATTCAAAGGGGTTACTAATTAAAATCTGACAATAAACGTGAAGATTTGAAGTTTACCCTCATACTCCTGTTATAGCCCAGAATTAAATAAACGATCCATGAGATGGGGTAGCTCATGTTAGTTCAAGGGATTTTATCGCACCGTGTTAAATGGCGGTGCTTTTTTCTATTTCCATTTTAGGGTAAGTCTTTTTTCAGTTTGTACTTAGGAACGTATTATTGTACTTTCTTGGATAGTAATCAGTTATATTTTCACTTTCCGTGGGTAAGTATCACTACCTATTTGTGGTTCCTGAACTTTAACTCCCTCTGTTCATCGATTGTGCAGTTGGATAAGTAATAAGCACTTGTTTAGGCAGTTCGCAAAATTCTTGCATTTAATTATTTTTTGTATTGCTTCTTCTGAATATTTTAGAACAACTGTTTCTATAGGCAGTGCAACCATAAATTATACAACTCGTTATGGAACCGAAATGTGCATGATGTTTTCGCTTTCAGGAATTAATAGCTTCCACAGTACATGCGTTTCTTTTCGGGAATGCCACAAAATGTCGTGAAATGTAGACATAAGAAAGGCTTGGGGATATTCTCAAAACATATTTAACTTTTAAGAGGTGCATTCGAATGGACGGGATTCCTTTCTGTTGTCTATGTCCCGACGATGTTTGGGACATGGCCGACAGGAGGCGTGAGTATAAAGGGAGAAAGCAATGCCATTTTCCCCCATACTCATCGATCCCAGGAGAGTATGGAATCCTTCTTTGAGTCGGAATGGGTGCAATTTAGGATCCCTTCCAAGGGAAAAGAAAGTAGGGTTGCGAAGTTTCGCATCCACCTGCAACCGCTCCGGCTAGGGAGGAGCAATACCCTCTTAAGAACCGTGAGAGCGAGTCGCGCTCCCCCATATAGTAGTACACCACCCTCTGTATCGTGAGTCGCGCTTCCCGTATATGGAGGAGAAGCACCATCGCAAAATCATTGAATCGTTGAATCTGTGGAGAGAGAGAGAGAGAGAGAGAGAGAGAGAGAGAGAGAGAGAGAGAGAGAGATCTGAGGAGGGCTCCACAAGGCACTGGTCAACGGTCTTCCAGTACCCGTTACCGGTCAACAGTGACCCATTAGATGTCAGTGGTAAGGGGTCAGGTTGACATGGCCAAGTCTGCATTCTACAGACCATTACTGTTTTGGATAGGAAGTCAGCATAAACGTATCCTCCTTAATGTTCTTGGGACATCCATTCCAGGGAAGCGATTCTACCTTCCCCTTTATGGTGCCATGAATGCATGTGTCTTGGCTTTATATCAGTTTGGATTTGGCAGATCGCGGTCCTACATCACCTGCTCGTACGGAGTCCTGTTTCCACCCCACACCCCAGGAGCGAGCGAGAGCAGGATGATGACGCCCTTTTCATTTATGTGGACCCAAGCGAGTTCGCCTAGAATCTGGCTGAAACGGTTACACATCATCCACATGCTTCGCATTCCTCCTCCCACTTGTCGGTTTGGGCTGCGAGGTAGGAAGAGATCTGGTCATTTGACAAAATAATAAACGAGGTTTACCGCCTCCACCCAAGAATTTAAATTCAATGCTTTCAGGTGTGGAGGACATGGAAACCCTCCCAAATTTGGAGAGAAACTTGGGGGCTTCTTCACGACCAGAGCTCCGTTTATTCTTCATTAGACTATTGTGAAGTGAACTTTCCCTGTAGCTTTCAAAGGACCATGAATTTACCAAGCAACTTATGGGGCATTATATTCCCCATCTGCAATGGAGCCACTGGTTTCAGCGTCCGGATACATGGTTGACGTTATTTGAAGCCCCTCCCCCTTCCCCTCCCCGTCCACCAGACGCAGTGGGAATGTCGATTTGTACCTTCTGAAGATGAAATCTTCGTTACAAGTTACACTTTAGCGCTTGCTGAAGGCGGTTGCCAAAACTTGGAGATATGCTTTGTCAATGTCCATGGCGCTCTCGGCGAAGCTCCTCCATTGCGGCAGGGACGTTACTCTGGACACGTCAAAGGCCTTACTAGATCAATTTAACAACCTGCATAGGGCTGCTTCCTTGAAAGCCGACACGTTCTTCAGAGGTCTTATTCCCTCCATGACTTCCCAGGTTATGCAGGACCAGCAACATTAATCCTCGCTGTCGCCTGCTGGCAAGTCTAAACAGGCCAAGACGGTTCGTTATCCTAATAACCTTCTATATCCTTCCTCAGTGTTTCTTAAAGGGATGCAGCCAGATAAGTCCAGGAGGCAACATCAATTCAAGCTTCCCTCATGGACTTCGTAAGTGATAAGAGGCCTCTGAAATGTTTAAAGGAGAAAGTTGGTGGACTCGTCCGCCCCTTCTATGGAAGGATGGGTTAGGCCCTGGAGACTGGAACCCTCTCCTGCCGTGTATTCATCGTCTATTGATTCCAGTAGGCACTCGGCTTGCTCTCATTTCATAGGTTTAGTCAAGCATAGCGGTAGATACGTGGGTCTTTTTAATAAAGAAATGATACCGACTTCGTTTCTGAGAATATTCCCCTCATGAAAGAACATCGGTTCTGTTATACAAGTAAAAACTGGTTCAATTAA
The DNA here is from genome assembly GCA_028554795.2 of Sinohyriopsis cumingii. Lineage (NCBI taxonomy): Eukaryota > Metazoa > Mollusca > Bivalvia > Unionida > Unionidae > Sinohyriopsis > Sinohyriopsis cumingii. Next base: position 55,368,032 of record CM068830.1, read on the forward strand.
GGTAAAAGGTGCACGATTTTCTGCAAAAGGGTGAAATATAGAGGGTGACTGAAGATTAGTTTCTGGCCTTTTGCTCCCAGATTTTCTTGCGTTGCAAAAGGAAGAAAATTTCAGCTGTCATCATTCTGTCTGCTGTAAACACATTTCATCGGGAGTAAGCACTGAAGGTGGAGTCAACCGCCTCTGTCAGAAACGCGTTAAGGCCCGGTGACTGAGCAGTGTCCATCGACCTACAGGATGGGTACCTTTCAATCCGAAGTATTTCTTCTTACAAGAAATACCTCTAATTTTATCTGTTCCGGGAAGTTTTAAAATTTGGAACTCCGATAATATCTCTGTTCCCAGGGATAAGTGGTAAGAGGCCTCCGAAATAAATCTCCGCTCGCAGGGATTTTATCACGTCGATGAGATTAATTGCCACCCAGTTGAGGGCTCTGGGGATCTCCATCCTCAAGTATATCAACGACTGGTTGATCCCAATACTTTCGTAATGTCGTTCTGGACTTTTATTTTGCCACCTCACCTATACCTGATACTTCTGAACACCTTGAACTTTGAGGCTGACCTAATTCCACTCAGGAGAAGATTATGTTTGCATCCGCTTCAGATTCGCCTTCAAGCAAACTGAAAATCACACAAGTATTCTCTATCACATCGGATTTCTCCTGAGACAGAATTTTCATAATCACTTGAGCTAGTATGCAATCGGTTGCGGCTCTCAAGAGGAGCCTTAGGGGCTAGCTCTTCCGGGATTGACGTCCGAGTAAGAAGGTACCTTTCACATACATAATTTGAAAATGAAGGTGGTATATTTAGCCCTAAATGGTCGGTCAACCAAAGAAGGTGTCATTGTGTGGTGGTATCCTCCTCCAACATATCGGCAGTACTGTACCTCAGGCGACAAGGAAGCACACACGCGCTACTTCTCTTTGTGTGCAAGTTTGTAACCTCATTCTCCTGGGAGTTCGCCATATTCAGAGTAAGAAAAATAATCTGTCGGACAGTCTATTCAGGAGAGGTAATACAGTCCTTCGAAATCGTCTCTGCACCAGCCTGAAGCTGTGTTCCTGTTAACATTGTGGGGGAGACCCTTGGTGGGCTTGCTCGCGATGAGACTGAACCAAACTTTCCCCTTCTATGTCTCCCCCAGTCCCAGATCAAACGACTTGGGCAAAAAATGCCTCCAGTCTAAGGCGGAATCATCTGTTCATTTACGTCTTCCCACCGTTCAGAATAATTCCGCTAATGCTACACAAGATTAGCACATAAACTTGACATGTTGGTACACCAGCCCATGACATTACCTCAGAGTATGAAATAGCTATTTCAGCACAGAGGCTGACGTCTTCACAACAGCTCACATATACTCCACTTTCTCGCTTGGCTCATTCAGACAGTCTGTCAGCTAGGATAAGTTTCGAGCAAGGTTGCCAACTGCATCTTCCAAGCCAGGAGACTGTCCACGTCACAGGTCTAAACTGTAATGTGGATAATCGTTAGATATTGGTACAACAGGAGACTAGTTAATCTTAGCTATCTTTTAGAGTGCAGAGGCAGACTTCTTCTCTGCCTGTTTGAACAGAGATAATGTTCGGTTTCTACTCTTAAAGGCTATTGAGCATCCCTGTCTAACACGATTAAGTTCTCTGAAGGTCTGGCCATCGGCTTGGACCTTTATCTTTCCGATATTATCAAGTATTTTGAGCTGCAGAGACCATTATCTCGCTCACTAAAGCCTAGATGGAATCTCTTATGCGTGTCGTGGGCTTTGTAAAACCCTCCTTGTGAACATTTGGGTGAAGTTTCTTCCGAGAACTTGACATTTTAAGGTATTGTTCTTGCTCTCCTTAACGCCTGGCGAGAAACTAGCTAGTTGCCACACTCTCTTTATAGATCCCCAGTCTAAGTCATATCTTTGCTGAAGATGATCAAGATAGATTTATCGCCCAGTTAATGAGCTAAGGTGCTATTTGACCGTATTAAAAGGGAACAGAAAGGGTAGGAAGTGCCTCTTAGGTGTTATTAAAGGCTCCGCTGATATCTTAGCATCACCATTTCTATGTGGATTGTCCTCACTATCAAGAGAGCTAGTCAGTCTTTCACTGAGATAGTCCTTTCGTCCATGATAGTTCATGAGCCTATTTTAATCCCTTATCATTAGAAGATGTTTTGAGAGCCTCGTCTATTAGGTTAAATACTATTTTCTCCCCCTTATACCTTCGGTCTTTGCAGCACCAGAGAGAAGACACTTTTCGTTGGATTCAACAGTTACGGCATTACACGAGCCCGAACTGCTGCCAGCTTTCAGTAGTACTGTAATGCTAAATATTGTTTTGAGGCCTACAACCTCCGTCTGAGCTTCATATTCTGCAAGATAATAGTCACACGTACTTACTACTGTTAAAAGGTCTTGCTGGTGTGTAAAACTAATTTGTAATATTGTAATACTTACTTGTCATTATTACAAGATGACCTCCTCCCACCCCGCATTGATGACCCATGCATATTCTTGGTCCAAGACAAAGAGTATAACTGCATGATCCTATAATGTGGTAGTCAGACTGGTCATGGGTTCTCACTGTTCTAGAATTCTAGAACGTTTAATCTAATAAGAGGTTGGAAGATGAAGCTTGAACGAACGGTTTTTCTTCCTGGAAGAAGTAGCACGGCAGTAGTTATAGGTACGTATTATATATTAAATTAGTTTTGCACCCAAAGAAACTGCATTTATATGCAGATTGTATTATCAGAATGTGACGAATATCTTTATTTACAGTAATATTGGCTCTCTTCATTTCAAAATCGTTTAGCTGAATGCATCTATAACTCCAAAGGAAGGGTCGGTAATAATACAAATCATATTGCAGTTTTGCCTAACAACAAACGTTGTTGCCAGGAACATGATGCCATATAACGATACGTATGATTGTAACACACCTTTGATGTTTCCCTCCAAATGTTATGCCCCACATCGTTTGAGTGCGCCTAATGTCACGTCTGTCCTCCATATTGAACCTTTATCCGCTCCTTAATATCCAAATTCTTTTGAGATTATACATATGCAAATTTTATTCTATTTCAAAGGCGATTTGGCCTGGCGGTTACTTCCTTTAGCAACGGAGTACAAGGTCTCAGGCTTGAAACGAAAATGTGGTCAAACCCTAATGAGAGAACTTCAGTCGAGGAGGAAGGACAACGTACCGGGAACGGCTTCAATTGGAGTAAGTAGGATAGCTTATTACAATATTAGACATCTATTTATTTCATACTTTGAAAAGTGATTTCTTTTAGATTAAGTAATAAATAATTTTACGACTCTATGGTCTGAAACTAAGTAGCAGAAAAGAAGCAAAACCTACAAGATTTCTAAAACTTAACAAATAATTTAATTTTCCAATTTATACAATAAAAAATTAAGGGGAACTTAAAGTATTATGAATTAAATCCAAACTAATTCTAAAATGTTTATCTGAAGTTCTAAAGAATATAGCTTTCCAAATGAATTCCAAGTTCTGAATGACTAATCTACCAATATCTTTGAATATAATCAAGTGCCAAACAGACTTGATGTAATTCAATGGCATTATCAAGAGGTACTTTGAATGCATTCACAATAGTCTCAAAATGTTGCTTTAGTCAAGACTGTAATATGAGCACTTTGTAACACCAATAGATAATTTATTTCAATAAACAATTTCACTAAAACTAAATTTAAACACAACAATAAATACGTCCGCCGATTGATATTTGAACAATACTAGGAAATAGACATTAGGAATGAATCAATTTTCTCTTTATATACATGTCCACGACTCCTTACGACTCTGTATAACTCCTTTTATGTGATTCATAACGCAAGAGATTCCACCTGACATAATAATCAAATGTGAAATTACTCTGAACTGTCACAGGTTCAAAAGTAAGACTGAGATATAAAAAAAAACTGTAAACAACCATGTATTCATTGCAACCTACAGTCTTGCACCAGAGGGTGGGATGGTCAGTGATCTCCCCACTACTTATGATGTTTTGATTATCGTTATCTAAGAGGTGATCGACCACGGTGTTAGTGCCCGGATCGAGTAAACAGTAAGATAAAATATGAAACTAATGTGTGAAATAGAAAAATCTGAGCAGAGATATAGAATAGAACCTCAGGAGCCTCCGTTTACAAACTATAGCAATGTAATCAATTACATACATAAGATAAAATTGATCATGCCCTTTGAACGATTCACTTTTAATTAGAAATAGAGTTACAAAATTCATATGAAATTCAATTTGCCATTCTGTTATACCGATCACAAACTCAAATTACCGGCATGTCAGCATCACCCGGTCATTTCTGGTATTTTCCAAATCATTGTTGCCGATATATGTCAGCTTTGTCCCCCCCCCCTCTCTCTCTCTCTCTCTCTCTCTCTCTCTCTCTCTCTCTCTCCCTCTCTCCTCTTCGGGACATCAACCGTCTTGGTTGTGGATTGTGCTCTTTTCCACTATGCGGTGCAGGTAGGGAGCTATCTCCATCAAATAAAAGTATTATATCCAATTCTCTGGTTCCGAATCTCTGAAATTTCCAAGCCTCCTGTCCCTTGGATGATTTATTTATCGAGATAAATTACTTATTGATTTTCCTGATTTAGCATAGCCAGGATTACTTTCTCTAACCACCAAAATTTTAACACTCCCATCGAAATCGGGATAATCATTTCTATGACTCCTTTATTAATAACTGTTCTAGAAAATATCATTTTAGGACACCTGTTTCAAATTACCCAAGATTTACCAAAATGTTTGCTCTAGTTTGCTTCGACACTGCCATTTTCCGCTATTTGACCTTACACTGACATATCTGTCAGACTGTTATCGAAACGGACTCTAATTAGAATTCAATTCATGCCTCAAACAGAGAAATCACTTGCAAGTCTAGGCCTTACACAGTCTTAATGGTTGCGTGTCACGCTGACCACGACATAATTTACTGCGAAATTCAATCTTTGCACCATTGCAATATAACAATACAATACAATACAATGACATTTATCTTTTCATGATAGTTACATAATCCAAAAACTTGCTTGTTAGTTCGGACTCTGTAAATAATTTATTTGAAGAAAACGATTAAAAATTAAATATGTTCTCGTATATTTAATTTAAGACGTCCCTATTTTGTGTTTGCTGTTGCTATTTTTTCCAAAAATGTAAACACTGAATTACAAATATTACATTGTTATAAGTTAGAAGCATAGTAGCGATTGGTTGTAGTTTGTTGTGATAACTTTAACTACTCTCTTCGTTTTTAGGATAGTCTGAGGTACCTTCTGGCCGCGGAGAACAACCATCTAGATAAACTAAAGGCTCTCTGCATTGATGAATGTTCTTGTAATGATGAAGTAACAGCCAGGAAAGAAATTGTCCACAGCGATGTGTCCGACAAGACAAAAATAACCATTCTTGACCGAATGTGTGACAACATGATGACAAACATGGAAAAAAAGCTGAAGGAACTCAATGAAAAATGGAGAAGACGCTCAAACGATATCGAAAAGAAATACAAAGAGTATCAAAATAAGATTACGGATTGGCAGAAAGACAACCAAGAAAAGCTTTCAGACATTGAAAAATTCGTCAAAAAGGAACTCCAAGGAATAAAGAAAAACCTAGAAGATAAGACTGGTACAATAAAGGAAGACATTATGTACGATTTTGAAAAGGCGAAGGAAGATATAAACGAGATCTTAAAGAGTATTGACACTCAAGACGAAAGAGATGCCACAAATCTGCGAGATATAGGGGCCAATGTAACCGCTATACTTGAAGAAGGACTGGAAAATTTATACACTTTGTTCGAGAAAAGCATGGCGGAAAACTTGGTTATAAAAACTGATTTTGGGACTTTTGCGTCCAAACTGCATGAAAGTGTATCTCAGAAAGAAGCTTATACCAAACTCTCTGCAGAAATGGCTATACAGTCGATAGCCATGTCAGAGACTGAGCAGCAGAAAGCGCTAATTGAGCTGGAACGAGACAAGTTGAAACTGGAAGTGTTTAAATATAGGAAGGAAAGAAAAAACCTCAACACTTGGCTTAAATGGGGAAAACCTTGATAAGAAAAGTTTCTACGTGAAATTTAAGAACAAATGGACGTGTTGTATTTGTACGAGATAACAGCGAATTCGACATACTTGTTAAATGAACAGAGGTTATATTATGTAGATTACCCTTACCCGAGTTTTATGCTATATTCATAAACTCGAAGTTCATTGTTTCATTCCATCCCAGATAAGTATCATCTCTGTATTCTCACAACAAATTAATACAGAATCACTTTGCTGTTTATTATGACAGTGATTATCATCAAGCCAAAGGGAGCTAATCTATACTAAAACAAAGGTATCCATTGTACAGATTAATGCAAAATAACGCTTACCAGAGACATGAATTCTTTGAGGATGTGGAAACTTTATAAGAGTTTGTCATGGATTACTATTAAATATCCTACCTTGTGATATTGTTTCTGATGCATTGATCTATTTCTGTTATAAAATGTCAAGGAACTATTAGTTTGTTTAATAATAAAAGATAGAAGTTCTTTAATATTTTTCAGCTTTAAAGCATAATTCCGAACTTGCTTTCTTGCACGCGTGGTTAATCTGCAGTAGTGTGTACCGTAAATAAATAACGCGTTTGTTTTTCTGCTGACTGTATTAAAGACGTTACGTATTGTTTTCAATTTCAAGCTATGTAACGTAGAACAACTTTTTCATCGAACGCAATGAGAGACACAAAGAAAGAATTCATTTGAATGGGAGTTCTGATTGAGGATTTTTTTTAAAAAAACAAAGTGTGTGTATTAGTGTGCTGTAAAACACTGTTTATTTTTACAGTGAACAATATGTGAGCGTAATCTCTTAAAATATTCCCCATACATCTCTAAAGGCTATATTAGAAAGATAATTCAATGTTCAACGTCCTTCATTATTAACTTTATTGTATGGTGCTTAAACTGTACTTCCAACCGAGCTAAAGCTTTCAAAACAGTATACCCCTCAACTAATCTTTGATAACTGAATTCATCCAGAATCACTTGGAGCTAAATCAGGGCTGTAAAAAGGATGTTTAGCTATGCGCCGGTGCGTTGTCATGGAGGAGATGAAGACCTCGGGGACATGTTCACTAACGGAAGGTTCTTAGTGGCAACTCTTTGGAGACATACAAATATTCAGCGACAATATCAGCGTTGGCATAGGTACCTGGACGACATGGTCTTTTTGTATCGAAAAACAATGCGTATACGATTTTTTTTTAAAACCTCTCTTGACGAACGATTTGTGGTCCCTGCTTATTTTCCTGGATGCAAACTTTAATATTATGTCTTGAATTGGGTTTTAAAAAGTACATCCATTTTTCATCACCGTTGACAATCTCATTCAGATGTCTCTTTTCAAATCTATCAAGTAGCTGTTTATGCGATTTCAAACCGCATTTCTGCAGGTCCCAGGCATGACGCATGCATTATTTTGTCTATTGATTAGCGTTAATTGTTATTGAAACGTTCAAAAAAGCAAAGCGTTATGACAAAATATTCAGAACTTTTCAGATAACCCTCATAGCAAATTTGCACGTTTCGTAAAGAAACATTTGGTTCGAAGCAACCGAACCAGGTTTGGATAAAGGAGTTTGCTGTATTGCAAATTAAAGGAAGTAATAACTCTAATATATCATGCGCAGAACTTCCAGGTTTGGAGTTTATTAGTATTAAGAAACAGAGGGCTGTGGAGAAGCAACTTACCTAGTTGCATTGTAATGTATCACATCTTATCAATAGGTAACGCTTATTGTTCTTTATATAAAATTTAAGTTTTTAATTATTTAATAAGCTTGTATGTATTATGCATTTAATCAATTAAATGAGAAAATAGATCTTTAGCTACAACTTAAACTTCTTCCTTTTGATCAACATTTTATTTCTTCCCGTCGTTTTCAAAAACTCTTATTTGACATACTATGAAGTTAAGAGTAGCCATACATTAAATGAAAGGTTAGCTGAGTAAATTGTTGAAAAGTTATCAGTTACAGTAGAGGATAACTTATCAAATGGTTGAAATAATGTCATATAAAGATATTCCCACATACTGTATATATTTGTGCAGTATACGCACCTCAAATGTGCCCACTACAGAACCAGCTTTGTCGTCGCAAAATTGGCTGGTAGATCAAGGTCTACGCTGTACGTTCTTAGGTTTTTCAAAAGAATAGCATGCACCCTAATCTGCCTATGCATTATGTCATGGCAGATTTGGTTCTAGCTGGCTGCATTTCGATACTAAGTATATTTAAATAAAGACGGTAACAGGAAACTATGTCAAATACATTTTTATTCCAGACAAAGAGGGGTTCCTGTAACCCTTTGATAAGGATACATTCATTCATGTTGAAGCAACAATTATTGTCCTTTCTTCTTGCTACGAGATGAATAGTTTAGTATTTGTTGTTATAAGCGTTAGAGGTATGTCTCATTTTCTTAAAATTAAGAGTATGTGTTTTTTAAATGACTTTTGTTTACATTATCTTGTTTACATCAGTTTTAAGGTCTACGTTCTCTCTCCATCTGATGTTTTCATTCTCTTAAATATCTTCCATTATGTATTGCAATGTAATTTTAAGTCATTAAACTTTTCATTGGTGAGAAATAGTCTCTCGATACCTTGTTCATTGACCTATCATTGCAGAGAGAGAGAGAGAGAGAGAGAGAGCATATTTTGCTCTACCAATGTAAAGGGAACAGCAATTCCAATTCGTTTATCTGACGGAGCATCTTTGAGTTCTTTCCCTTATGCCAGTACTGCTCTTCGAACTCGTGCTGGGACAGGTTGCTTGCTGTCTATTATTATTATTATTATTATTTTATTATTACTATTATTATTATTATTATTATTATTATTATTATTATTATTATTATCAGCTCAGTAATGTGTAAGAGTTTTCAAATAATGTCACAGACGATTTATTTCTTGACGCACACTTTTTTCGGCGTTAGCTTAAACCATTTCAACTAAGTATGGAAAATCACCAAATAGTTCAATCCATTTTACGATCTGCCAGAAAATTTAATTGCTACGTGTATAAAAGAAAGTGACTACCTGATGCATCTTCCGAAAAGATATTACTAACTACATTTTCATATTCTTGCACGGCATGTTAATTATTGGCTATTTAGCAGTTTCCTACATTTACGTTTGTCACAAATATAATATATGTTGCTATGATTTTTCATTAGTTTGCATGTGTTAGAAAAATTTTCAAAAGAAAATTAAACGAATTTACCAATTTACGATATTAAGGAAATGAATTATTTATGCAGTTAGGTGCTGTATGAGTATTTTCCAGTACTATTAAAAAACATGGTGCTGTGCATCGTATAAGGGCGTTGGAAAAGTTTACATGCTACAAAGAACCCTAAACCAAGCCAAGGATAAAATCTGAATTTTGACAGAAATGTAACCATCAAGATAGGTGGAACAAGAGAAGAGCTTGCCGTCAATACCGCAATGTATAAGAAAAGGATACCATATTTATTTGTTACATGATAACCCTGATTTACCTTTATTGCCGTGAGCATTTTTTTGTGACGTCACCCGTACACAGACATCAAAGTTGCACTTGCTGCATGAGTATGTTTATTCCATGTGAAAAACACATTTGTGTATGTATATGGAATATAATTTATTCACCAAGTAATTGATCATGCATGAGTAACTGTCAACCATGCCTTTGTGCTGCAGAAATGTTCGCCGCAGCATCAGTACATTTCAGCTCGGCACTTGGGCTCAAATATTTCCCTCGTAATCCAACAGACCTTTTCACAGTGGAAATACTTCATGATTTCCGAGCTTTTCCGAGCCTAATATAGTTTGAGAAGGATAACTTAAGATTTTATATATAGTAGATATTGTTGTAAACAGACCATACCACTATTTTCCCAGTCGGAACATCGTTCAGCTATTTCCGTCGAATCTTGAAATAACCGATTGCTATAGTCCTACACAGAACTGATGACACAGTTATGTTATGTATACTTATATTATGTTTCTTAATTTTCATGATTAATGACTTTAAGGGTCATTTTTAAATGCATTACATAGTTTTAAGATAGTGTGTTGTACCTTTAATTGGAGTAAACATGTTATTATCGCTTTTTGACCTTGGAAGGTATAAATGAAAATTTGTTGAATTTGATGGGATTTGAGATCAGGTCATGAGCTTCACGCCATGGAAAACCAGTTGACATAATTTTTGATTGCATAGCTGGTAAAGGACTTGACTTTGCTGACAAGTTAGAATGATCTGGAAATGGGTACTCAACCCTCATTCTGGTTCTGCACTTAGACTTGGTTTTTATATAAGAATTATTTACCAAAGTATTAGATATTCCTATCTTAAACATCAGTCTTAGTCGAATTATTTTTAGTTGTGTTAAGTTGATATGATATAATTTTATTTATTTCAATAATTCATTTGAATTACATAGTGCTCATACATTTTAGGAGAACGTAGTTTTGGAATTACTGTGAATCCATTTCAAGACATTTTGGATTATATCATTGTGATAAGTCACGACTCTTAGCATCTAAAACTATTGATTCTTACTAGAACTCATTTGGAAAACTCGATGATTTTGGACTTTTAATAGAACGTTTAGGACTATCTAGGTTTTCATTCACGTACTCTAAGTAAGCTTTTATTGTTCATTTTTTAATTTGCTGAAATATATTATATTTTGAATTTTGCAAACCTTATTTGTTTTCACTTTTTTCTGTTACTAAGTTTAAGACTGTAAGAGTCGTAACAGTCCGTTTTGGGGCTTAACGCCATATATCAGCAGAATATATGCTATATATAGCGGCCTTTATATTTGGTTTTATCAGCACCCGGGAAAACCCTGTGAAGACCCGCCGACCTACGAGAAGTTACTGACAAGCTTTCTTAGATACCCATGATGGCCGAGTCGAGACTCGAATAAACACGGACAGGGATGATATGTTAGTGATCTGTAAAGTCGATCACCTCAAACCATTCGGCCACCTGGGGCACCCACATATGGTTCATTAATATCGATGTGAGTCTAAGTTATAATTAATAAGGTAACTCATCGTTAGTGTAGGCTCATAAGAAGTGCTTTATTGACTGGGACATACGAAGAAGTTCAAATCTGGAGAGAACCTTTACCATCGCGCTAGCGCACAGGCCTCGCTCAGATTTTTTCTTTTACCACTGCAGCTATTTGAGGCATGAACGACTCAATTAAGGGCAATACCATTAGGTGAACTAACCGCGTCGAGCACTGCTGCCATGTCAGTGGCTAATATAACGGGAATAAGAAAGGCGAGAAGATGCATGATGCCAACCATTTGTATGACTATCAGATTCGTGGTCAAACACTGAAGGTCGATGCCACATTTTGCATTGCGGGCGGCTTTAGGTGCTTAGACTGGGCAGGCATTAACATGATTATATAGATTGCCAGAGTAGAGCTGCATGTAGATTCAGTTGTCAACGTTTCTGAAAGTGGCAACCTTTACGATATGGTGTTTGGAGAAGCATACTAGCTTTTTTTGTGTGTGTATGGAATCGTGTCCTTTATACTGTACTCCCCATCTTGTGGCGGCCGATACTAATGGTGGTCATGAGTGTCGAAACTTTCTTCTTTTTGGACATATTCAAGGTAGAGATGATGTCTTACGTCGGTCGTTAAACTGCCCTAATTATTCATTTTGCCTTGTGCATTTCTGAGCTGTAAGCCGTTAATATGGAGTTAAGTTTGGGCGATGGCCCACAAACTCAGCAATGGACTTTCCGGAGTACCCATCCTTAAACGTTCCTGTTTTTGCTCGTCTTGTCATGCAGAGTAACTGCTCTTTAGGATATTCACTCGTGTCGTGGAAATGAGCATCATCAACCACTTCGTGGTAGACATAGTCAGTTTCGTTGCCACGAATTACACTGTCAGTGTTCGTGTACAGAAGATTTGAGATTTGACATGATTGCAGTGAAACGCGTACATTAAGTGCTTTCTAAGGCCGAGGACAGCCTGCTTCGTATTAATGGGTCGGTTAAGCCGATTTGTGCTAATTCCATTACAGGATGAGCTTTAGTGACGTGAAGTTCAATATGTAAAGCTGCAATTTTCGGTAGTGGACAACGTAGGACTAATTGTTCCCGCAGTGTTGGAACCAGCTTCGTCATTCGGACAATTTGCCTTCTAGTTTGCTTACTGAGGCATATTAATAGTAGCTAAGAAAGTCCATTTGAACCCTCATTATTTCTACAGCCAGCGGGTACTTCTTGTATGTGTTGTCAAGTGACTCCGCATGCTCGATGTTGATTTCAAGGATGTAGCTCTTGGATGCGTCCAATCGAAGTGATCAGAGTGTAGGATGGTCGACTCGCGTATGATATAAGAATGGTTGGTATTTCTCTGTCATGGTGAAGGCATATTGTGTTATTTGTGTTTGCGTTCTACCTGGTCACTTTCGAAATGCAGCAATGGATACCCTTCACAATTATTAAGTACTTGTCAATATTTGTTAGCAGCTCGAGTTGTGTATCTGTAATGTTACTTGGTCGTTCCAGCTCATACCTGGTACGCTGTAGTAATAGGCCAGGTCCTTGCGGTAGTGCTTTAGCGAGGTGTCGAGGAATGCCTCAAAGATGTCCGCCAGAAAAAGTATATCGGTCTTTTGGCAAAGTTCGTGGTAGCTGCCAACGTTCTAACAGTCAAATGTCTTGCATACTTTCAGCGGATGCTCATATCTTTTTAGACTGTACAGTCAGGACTGTGTTAGCTATGCATATATCAGTATAATCTACGTTTCTTCTAATCGCTCCTTGCTGCTCATGTATTCGTATAGTTAAATTCCATTTCACAACTAAAGGTAAATGTTGTCATTCCCACAGCCGATCGCCGTGTGCCTGATCGTGTCACAAAACACTTCCTTTGGCATATTAGCTACTGCAGAGGCTGATGTTCGTGAACAGGATTATATCGATAAACTGCTGCTGTACCAGCCAGAGTGTGCTGCATTTTTCCATATTGTTTACAGTGTGCTGCATTTTTCCATATTGTTTTAAAAACAAGGCTGTTCTGATAACCTCCAGTGTAAGATGATGGTCATGGTACAGCAGGTTATGAATAACAATTGCTACCTTGTTTTGGCTGGTAGATGTGCAATTTAATGTTGCAAGTGTCGGTTGTATTTACCGGTCATATGGCAATGGTCTCGTACCCTATCGTTACCTAGTATCTGCGGCTTTCAGGAAAACTTTCAAGTCGTCTAGGGGCCCCGAGTGGCCGAGTGGTCTAAAGCGCTCTCCGTTACAGATCACTGCCATCTCACCTCTTTCTGCGTGGGTTCGAGTCTAGGATTCGGCCAATGTGGGTATGTGAGAAAGCTTGCCAGTAGCTTCTCGTGGGTCGGTGGTTCTTCCCGGGGTTTTCCCGGGTTCTTCCTCCACCATTAATACTGGCCGCCATACATAGCCTATCATGTGCTGAAAAATGGCGTTAAGCCCCACAACAACAACAACAACATCAAGTCGTCTACATTCATAATAATCTAGGCCTTGTTTTGAAAATAAACATTCAAACGTCTTTCATCTCAAGTTCCATTCACAACATGAAAGTGGCACTGCACTTTTTGCCTTGGTATAACAATGACTCCTTCATAACTTCATCGCTGCGAACAACTATATCGTAAATGTTACACGGGACCTCGTCATCGATTTTCTGTGTGCTGCTTTTATCAAGATTGTCAGCTGGGCCTTCCACTGATACGTTTAATGTCTCAAAGTCTGAATATGTAGAGTAAGGCATGGATGTTGATTCAGAAATGCTAAAATGCTCTTTCCTGGATCCGGTAATGGCACACGCTGAAGATTTGTGCTAATGTTTCGGTAGTCTTTCGTATAACATTTCTAATAGGTCGGCCAGACGAAAGATCTGTATTCACCGATGGCAGAGGTGCATCTCGTTGTGTTTGTTGTGAGGTCAAATCAATCAGCGTAGGTTCTTTATCCATACATTATGGCTATTTTCACCTTCAATGAGCAATAACAGGGCCATCGAATATAATATTGTATCGTGTTTTGCAAATCGCTAATGCACTGTTGGTATAAGCTATTGCTTCAGTCAAACACGTGAACTGCGATAATTTTATTAGATCTCAAACTTGTCATTACTATGACTTACACAGGAGAGTCAATGTCAGCAAAGTGGAGCTTGCAAAACAGTTGGTGATACTTGCCTGACCGTTCATCATGACTGTCATCTGCCAGGTAAAGCGAAGATAGAACAGTTGGTGATACTTGCCTGACCGTTCATCATGGCTGTCATCTGCCAGAACGGCCCACTCAGATCACTTGTCCTCATTCGTCACTTTGATTACAGGTCGTGGTTGTATGCATTGTGGTGCTGGAATGTAGATATAGCCACGATAAAGTTGGCACTGCGACACACCACGGTACTGTGACATACCAAGTCAGGCACTTGGCAGTAGACAAATATCAATCCAGCCCCTCATGCGTGTATTCTTCGATGTGTTTTAGTATGGCAGGCATTAGTTTCGGCAAACGGCTAGTTGATGTCTTCAGTGCGAAATACGTTGGAGAAAGCATTCCAAAAATGACGTTACTTGAATGGTGTCTGCTAGCGCAGCATTTTTGTAGCAGACGTTTTGCAGACCTGATACTGCTTTTATCAGCCGTGTAGTAAACGCGATGCTAAAGTGCAACCCATCGAGTTCCTTGAGTTCCTTTTTGGTAGAAGCTTTTATCAGTAAACATTTAGAAATATAGAAGCGTCAGATTCAAGCCTTTATTTGTCTTTATGGAGCCATAGTCTTTAAAAACAGCTTATATTAAACTGTGCAATGCCTGGTTCCTCTAATCTTTGGCATTATTTTTCTTTCTGACATTGCCGTAACGCTGATCGGCTGGATGTGCGTTTACTCGCTGATTATAAAGCAACTAGTACAGCTTTTTCATTGTGCCGTAAACACGAGGCTGAACTCCAAAACCACAGAGTTGCCTAGGTACCTTTTTAATGCAAGCTTTAATCCAGGGCGCTATATCATTAAGAAATACAGAAGCATCGGATTCAAGCCTGTACTTTTCTGGTACTGTGGTACCTTAGTCTTTAGAAGAACTGCATTTATACTTAGCTTTACAAAGGCTAGTTGCTTTGTTGCTTGAGCTCACTATCGTTGCAACATCGCCATAACGCTGATAAAGTGGATTTGCATTTGCTGGTTGTTTTGTAAGCAACGCGACCATCAAAAACGTCAAAGTTATCTGCAGGAAGCAAAGAAGTGGGACTCTCGATATTACGACCATGTGCTTGGAATAGGCCACTGGACTGAAGCTTATCGCTGGGTCGTAACACGAGTCTCAACCTCGCGCATAGTGTTTCACGGAGTTGGAACTGGCCCTTGGGCTAAAACGATCTGCAGAGATGGAACTGATTTATAAATTCTACTCGTCAGGAGTGCGTCCAGCGCATCATCACATTCGCATGGTTTGTTTGCCATTTGCCAGGCAATTGATTCTAAAGAGTTAATTTAAATAAAAGTTTGTGCTTTTTTAGAATTATAACAGTTTAGTCCATTTCTCTAAATAGGTTATGATTTAGTTGTAGTTCACACATAACTTTATTAAAATGTATCATACACTATTATTTATTATCTTCATGTCAACTTGTATTGTAACCGCCACAACGCGCACATATCTTGTAATTGGTCCATGTTCTACTACCGTACCTTCAGCATGAGTAGGCTCAAATACGATTTTAAAACTCTGCCGCATATACAGCACAAAACCCAAAAACAATTTTTACCGGACACCTTTGTACTCCCTAGTTTAAACACAACACGCTTGTTTTAACCGCAAAAGGCTATGTCCGATAGGCACACGTGCAATCACCAAGCATCATAAGAAATTAAACATATATTGTTAAATAGGCAAGCTTCAGTTTTGAGCCGCTCTCAAAATGTACAGGCAGAGGCGGGGGAGGATGACCTAACAACCTGCTTTTTACCGCAGAGTGAAGCGCTGTGCCAGATGAACCGATGGCCTGGCAGCTGGTCATCTGGTTCTGAATTTCGCGCAGGACCAGGTGTGTGAAGGCTGGCTGTGACCTATGTTTTGTACCTTTATATTCCGTGTGGTGTGTGGAATCAAGCGAGCCAAAGGCGTAGGTGGTACAGCGTGCTTTTCAAAGCATATCTACCTGAGTTACACAATCGTTCAAATGTGATGACTGCAGACTTGAAGGCAGAAAGTGTACCTCTAATAGTAATACACAGATTAGAACTACTACTATTACTACTACTATTACTAGTAGCAGTAGCAGTAATAGTATTATTACTACTACTACTACTACCAATACTACTACTAATAATAATAATAATAATAATGACAATAACAACACAAAGACAATCATTGCTACCATCTTTGACCACAATTTCATCTGATTTAGTTTCATTGTTATTTTTATAATGTTGCATGTCCATCACATGCTAATCACCGCTCCAGTGGCCTAGTGATTAGAGCGTCCGCCTCGGATGCGGGAGGTCGTGGGTTGGATCCCCGGCCGAGTCATACCAAATACTTTTAAAAATGTTAGTAAGAGCTGCCTCGCTTGGAGCTCAGCATTAATAGGTTAGTGTTAGGACTGGTCGGCCTGGTGTCAGGATAATGTGACTGGTTGGGACATCATGCTACATGTCTGCGGCTACGTTAAAAATCCAAATCACACATCACATCACATGCTAGTATATAATTATTGGTCTTTCGATTTTTATTGATCTACCTCATGACAGTACAGAACTTATCGTCTTATGGTTTTTATTGGTCTACCTCATGATATTATATAACTATTCGTCTTATGGTTTTTATTGGTCTACCTCATGATAGTATATAACTATTCATCTTATGGTATTTTTTGGTCTACCTCATGATAGTATATAACTATTCGTCTTATGGTTTTTATTGGTCTACCTCATGATATTATATAACTATTCGTCTTATGGTTTTTATTGGTCTACCTCATGATAGTATATAACTATTCATCTTATGGTATTTTTTGGTCTACCTCATGATAGTATATAACTATTCGTCTTATGGTTTTTATTGGTCTACCTCATGATATTATATAACTATTCGTCTTATGGTTTTTATTAGTCTACCTCATGATATTATATAACTATTCGTCTTATGGTTTTTATTGGTCTACCTCATGATAGTATATAACTTTTCGTCTTATGGTATTTTTGGTCTACCTCATGATATTATATAACTATTCGTCTTATGGTTTTTATTGGTCTACCTCATGATAGTATATAACTATTCGTCTTATGGTTTTTATTGGTCTACCTCATGATATTATATAACTATTCTTCTTATGGTTTTTATTGGTCTACCTCATGATAGTATATAACTATTCATCTTATGGTATTTTTTGGTCTACCTCATGATATTATATAACTATTCGTCTTATGGTTTTTATTGGTCTACCTCATGATAGTATATAACTATTCTTCTTATGGTATTTATTGGTCTGCCTCATGATAGTATATAACTATTCGTCTTATGGTTTTTATTGGTCTACCTCATGATAGTATATAACTATTCGTCTTATGGTTTTTATTAGTCTACCTCATGATAGTATATAACTATTCGTCTTATGGTTTTTATTGGTCTACCTCATGATAGTATATAACTATTCGTCTTATGATATTTATTGGTCTACCTCATGATATTATATAACTATTCTTCTTATGGTTTTTATTGGTCTACCTCATAATAGTGTACAACATTGTCAGTGTGCGTAACAACTACAGCACCGAGTAGTACCATTTTAGCATAGACAAACAAATGAAGTGGTCGATACAGAAATTTTTGTTTTTTAATTTTATTATATAAAGTTCTTCGTGACTAATAAAGGTACATATACCACAGAGGAAAGTATGAAATATATTGTGACTGATGCAAGGTTTCTTTATTTAACACACAATTTAATTTTCAATATTTGTAAGTGAATATTTAGTACTATTTCCGGCAAGAAATTCTCAGACCTATAGTGTCTCATGTGATTAACTTCACTGCGTGAAGCATGACTTTTCACAGATTAGACGCCAGTCCATCGGAGGTTAACCCCACAGAATGCAAGTATCCATTTAACGCAGAGTTGACTTGAAAATGCGCGGTTAACTCATTAACCCCTGGAGGTTTTCGTCGTTTTCGCCTGAAGTATGAGAAGGAAACACATTTTGGGGACTATTTCTGAATTGATCCTAATACATCGACTTCGAAGAGATTATTCGTTAACCTAATGCCTAGTTGTGTTAGAAACATCGTTTTTTCATTGGCTATTTCACTCGCGCATGAGCAGAAGGGTAAAGGTTAGAGGTTTTGTTTTTCTTAACGGACTCATCATTTTCGTATCGAGACCACTCTTTATTCCAAATGCCCATCTTATCCTACATTTTGCAAAGGTTTGCCTGTACTCAGTTCAGACCGGTCTGGTTCAGATCTGAGCCCCAAAAGTCTAAAATCCGGGCACGAAATCAGATTCCGACCAAAGGCTAATTTTGGGCGGGAAAAAAACGGGTCCCAAAAATTAGATTTTTTTCCCGTCTGTATTTTGTAATGCAACTAGAACGTACATATTATCTGGTATCATTGTAGAGTTACATCTATCTACCTTTCTGTAATACCACCCACTTTAGTGCATCGTACATGACCTTGACGCTACGGAGCTCGGCAGTAGGCTACTACCAACTGACGCATAAACGCGTCGCCAGGGCCTAATGAGATAAATGAGTGGCTCAGTGGAAATAAAATCGTCTAATTAAAGATGTATGTGTATGTTCTTGACAGCTGGAAATGAAAGGCGATACCGTTTATGGTTCATTGTAACTATATGTATTCATGAAATGACTAAGGATTGACATTACAATCAAGCTTGAGGTTTAACACCATATGTTTTCTTATATGACAAATGAGTGATAAAACATAAGCTCACACACACAGTCCTTTCACATTTGTTTATAAATTCAGTACAAAATTGCTTCATAATAGTCAAACTTTGGTAATGCACATATGTTAAAAGTATCAAAACATTGTAACTGATATTCAAATAGTAAAATATAAGATACAAAGAATTGAGGTAATTCAATGTGTGTGTGTGTGTGTGTGTGTGTGTGTGTGTGTGATTTTGACTTTTTTTAACGTAGCTTTAACAATTTTCCAGTCATATCGATGTCTACAGTGTAGCAGTTTAAAGTGATGTCTAGCTCTGGGGCATCATGCCGCAGACATATAGCATCATGTCCCACCCAGTCACATTATCCTGACACCAGGCGGACCTGTCCTGACACTAAACTCTTAAAGCTGAGCGCCTAGCGAGGCAGCTGTTAGTACCATTCTTAACAGTTTCTGGTATGACTCGGCCGGGGATGGAACCAGCTACCTCCCGCATCCGAGGCGGACCCTCTAACCACTTAGGCCACTAGAGCGGTCTGGTAATTCAATAATAATTTAATTAAGAATTTAATTCACATATGATAAAATTGTGCAACTGTCACTAACTGTATGAAACTTCTAATATTACAGTAATATTTGAATAAGAGTGCTATGCATGCAATAATCGAATAAGACAGTTGGTATACCATTTGGTTCGTAATCCAATGGTAGTGAGTTCGACATCCGCCCAGGTCAGCTCGGTACTGTAGTTGCGGTGTGCCTTAGGGAAAGGCACATAAATCCTTATTTCTGGGTATGATGTAGCCAATAATGTGTGTATAAATTTAGGTTTTAACCAACTATCCAGCCAAGAAACTAAGATACCATTCAGTTGTTACATATTCACTTTAATTAGCTTTTGACATTCTCGTTAGGATAGAAATGCAGAGGTATGATCAGTTGCAGTTAATAAAGAAACCGTCTGAAGAAAACCAATGTGGCTGAAAAGTCAACAAACCTTTATATGGTTTAAACAATAAAATCACACGAAACCATTATCACTCAATGTCGGAAAATCATTAAATTACCAGAAACGGAGGGAAATTATGAAATATACCCACACATACGGGAAGAGTACTGACACACCATTCTGTCCATCATGAATTGCATGTTTCTATATAATTATCTTACAAGCATTGTGGTAATATATAGTATTAACCCTGTGTTGCTACAAATGGTCTGACAGTTGGTGGGTGGGGGTGGGGGTGCGCAAAACGCCCCATTTAACAACTTTTGGTAATTTATTGCATGATTTACATGATTGTGTTCGCAATTGGACAATTTATTTAAAGTATGCGTTACGTCTAACACATTGGAATGATGTTTGCTTACAACGAAAAAACTATATACGAGAAAAATGAAAAATAGTAAAACTTTATAAAGGGGTATTTTGCCCCTATGGTGGGGCAACACGCCCCCTCCGGGGCATTTTGCCTCACAATGCATTCGACATATCTCAAAGTCTGTAAAACTACAGGGATACTATTGTACTCTAAAATCAAGTATTATTCCTATATGGACATTTTATATATGGCAAAGATGCTAAAACTACATACTACTGCATCATTCAAATTAGCACAACAATGCGGATAAGCAAGCAGCTACAACAATGCTCAAGTATAAATAGTCCCTAATTTCCATTGTTAATGAAGAAAAAGACAAAGCCCCAAAACCGTGAATGTTCCTGGCAAATTCTTTATTACTCACACTTAGCACAGCAACACTGCATATTGATGGTGGTGCCACAGGATACATGGCACCAATTGGAACATTGATTGCACTGCGACCAGGAATCTTCTTTTAAAGGATCATCGTTTCCTCCATATTCAAATTTGCAGTTTCCACAAATGTTGTCTTTATTATGTGTTGTGTCTGCTGACAAGGCAAGATCATGTTTAGCAACTGACTTTGGACCCGAAGCCTTTGGTTTCATTCTGTTTACTCCCACTTGCCTGTACAGTACTATCACATTTGCCTTTTGTATGTGTTATCGTCTTTCTTTGCTTTTCAATAAGCATCTTTTTATACGGCGATGATGTTAAGTTCATGGTTGATTCTGCCTTTCGCTTTCTTGTGCGCTGACTAGATATTCTAATCTTTGACGAAAGTTTAAGCAATATGTTCACAAATCCTGAATCGTCTGCATTTTTGCATTCGTTATGTGATACCCCCAAGGTAACACTTTCCATTCTTTCAGCAAGAATAGCTTCGTCAAACATTTTCTGATTGCATGTCTCCTCGACGGTGATGGCAGAGTGCTGTGCTTGTTGAGTATCACGTGACTGAGTATAAATTGTTTTGTCTGTCTCTGGATTACTCGATCCATCCACAGTGGCTGTAGAGCTACCTGTTAGCAGAAATTCAACCTTTATTCTTGGTTCAGTCAATGTTTCTGCATTGTCAGAAGTTATCATAACGTTACTAAGCGATTGATCATCAAATGACCCATTTCCTTCATTCGATGTTTCTGTATCGCCTGCCCCACCTGCAATAACTATAGGAATACCAACTGATTGTTTGTCAGCTGTCTTGTCCTCTTGAGCAGATGTTTCTACATTACCCGCCCCCCTTCCGACATGTATATACAGCTAGTAACCGACATATGATCAGCTGTCTTATTTGATTCAATCAGCTGTGATGACATATGTAATGCTTGTTGACACGCATTGGGTCAATCTGATACTGACTGAGGTTCATCAGTTACCATAGAAAGGAGCGAAATCGTCATCTGTGAACTTATTTGGATTAAAAGGTCAAAGTCCGCAGGCTTCAAAACCAGTGACAGCTTTCTGTAAACTAGCAGATCGGTTATATGCTGAAGATTGTTTTTAGCAACTTCAAATGCACTTATTCGTTTTCCTGGATTGCTTGTCATCCAGTTTCCAGACTCCAAATTGAAAACACATTTTAGTGCCTTGAAAAACGTGACATCAAGAGGCTGGAGCCGATGGGTGCAATGGGAAGGAAAGGTTATCAACACAATCCTTTTCTCGTGTGCATAAAGAAGAACTTCCAACGTTTTATGGCTATGGTGCCCATCAAGAAGAAGAATGTGGGGAGAGTCCTTCGTACATTTCACAAAACAAGTGAAATTTTCCAGCCATTGCAAGAAAATATGACTGTCTGTCCACCCACTTGGGCTACACAAGCCTAGTGCTCGCGCTGGTGCGCCAATCATCAGTGATGGAACCATTCGTTTACGTGGGTACATAAATGCTGTCGGTGCAAAGGTACCGGCCGCATTCATGGCACATATTACAGTAATAGTTTGACCACGTTTACCGCTTGTAACTTTACCAACTGATCTTACACCTTTCGATGCAATGGTGTTTACTGGCTTGTGGACAGTACTAATACCTGTTTCATCCATGTTCCATATTCTGAGACCATCAGCAAGTGTTGTGTCAAGAGATTCCTTATATACCTGGTAAAAATTGGCTACCTGTGGCCGATTAAAGCCCACGGTTCTGCTGACACTAGAGCCTCTGGGGCTCTAATGGCTAGATTTGGATGCCTTTTCATAAAGCCATTCAGTCAATCAATACCTGCTGCATTGCCTTGAAATGCATGGTTTTTAATATTCAGATGAACTGTTAAGTCGTATGCCAAACGCCGTACGTCAATAGAGGTAAATCCAAATAATGCCTTTTCCATGGACTGGATGTACTCAGCTAGACGTAACTCATAATCAAGCTAGAAAACAGTAGTCTAACTTCCCAGTTTTGACACTCCAGGTTGCGAAACCTTAAAATCTATATGTCTGCGCAAAGTTTTAGCTGGAATTTAATAATTCCTGGAAGCAGCTTTCAGTGAAGTTCCAGAATGAATTGCTTCAAGAGCCGTTTTTGGAACTGATGTCCCATAATTTCCTAGACAAGTTTTCCTTCTGTAAGTTCGCACCATCTGCAAAAAAGTATAGAATAATTTTAGGCATATGACGGCTAGTTAAAAAGTGTACAAAATTTGAATAGTTACGGGCAACACGCCCCTGCAGGGGGAGTGTTGCCTCTATCGTACAACATTGACAATTTAACACTAGGCGGAATTAAAACTGCTGCGAATCATGAAATATTATACATAATCCATCTCTATACTATGTTGTTTAAAAACATATGTACCCTGTTTTCTTTAGGTAGTTCCAGTCAAAAATACTGCAAACAAATGGAATGAACACTTTTAGAGGAAGATGCAAAAAAAATAAAATAATATTCTTGCATAAAACCATGCGTGTGGCTGCATCCAACACTGGCCGCCATTCTCAAGGCATGTGTAACCTGGGCAAGCGTGCTGTATAAAGACCAGTCCATTTTCTAGCGCTGGGGCTTCATAATGGCTTGGGGCGTTTTACCCCATGGAGACGTTTTGCCCACCTCTACCTAGAAGGTCACCTAAGGTCAGCTCCAGGTTCTACCTCAGTTGTAACCCTTTTTAGCAAAATAAAACTCGATGTCAGAAGCAAAAACTTTGGAATAATTTGGGTTTATACCATTAAGAAGCATATCTCCATAATAATACTGAAATTTGGATGCACAAAATTATGTGTTCATTGTGACATCAGGAAAACTCAATAAGCCACCTGAAATTGACTTTAATTCCCACCATCTAACAGAAACTTGGAGGAGGTCGAAGCAGACTACTTAGGTGTTGTGCTTGCAGATAAAAAAGACAAAGAGCGCTTTCTTTTATATTATTGGTCTGAGTGGTAGGGACCTTTACAAGATGTTGCCATTTGAGGGAAATGAAGCTGAAAAAAATTGATCCACTGATCCGAAGCAGAATATTACAGTAGAGAGACACAGATTCAATACAAGAATCCAACAAAATAATGAAACAATTGACCAATATGTAACTGAACTTAAATAGATTGCAAAGAACTGCAAATTTGAAAGTCTACAGAATGAAATGACTAGAGATAGAATTGTCTGTGGGAATATTTCTGAAAAAGTAAAAATAAGACTTTTACGAGAAGATCAACTGACATTACGAAAAGCACTGGCTATCGGCAGAGCAGACGAAGAATCCAAAAAGCAGATGCAAAATACGCAAAATGAAGCAATTGCAACAGAAGTTCATGGTGTGAAAATGAAGAAAAGAAATGAAAATGGCACAACCAAAGAAACGGAAATGTTATATATGAAATCAGACTCCAGATTAATCAACTGTGGTAAATGTGGCAAATTGCATGCAGAAGGTAGGTGTCCAGCCTATGGAAACACTTTTTACAGGTGTCGAAAACAGCATCATTTTCGGAAATGCTGCAAGACAAAACAGGTGCATGGTATGCAAGAATACTCAAGTGAAGATGAAGAAACATCTTTTGTATGAACAAGTGACAAAGAAAAACACTGAAATCAGTGACAAAGATTGTTACGTCACTCTGACTCTGCATGGCACTGATGTCAACTTTAAAAGTGATACTGGCTCGCAAGTAAACATCATTCCAAATCACATGTTTGAAAAAATGAACATTAACAACTTTGAAGTAAAACCAACCAAGACCTGTCTCAAAAGCTGCTCTGGTGACAAACTAATTGTCATAGGCAAACGCAAATTAAACTGCATGAATCAAGAACTTGATTTTTATATCACAATAACAAACCAACTGCCTATTCTTGGGTTCAAAGCGTCTCAGGATTTAGATTTAATACTAGTAGTTTGCAATGTTCACAGGAATAAGGACAATCATATCGTGAGAGAATTTCCCAGTGTGTTCAAAGGTCTAGGATGTATTAAACAAAAATTGCAATTAACAAACATGTGAAACCTGTTGTCAATCCATCACGGAAGGTTCCTACGGCTTTACGAGAACCACTTAAATCAACTTTGGAAGAGATGGAACGGACAAATGTAATACGTAAAAAAGATTGACCAACATAATAGGTTAGTTCATTTGTAATTGTTGAAAAACTCAAGTCAGGAAACTTTGAATTTGTCTAGATCCGAGAAACTTGAATCAAGCTATCAAGCGAGAGCATTATCAACTTCCTACAGTTGAAGATATGACCACAAGGATGGCTGGAGCTAAGGTTTTCTCCAAACTAGATGTCAATCATGGTTACTGGCAAATACCACTGGATAAGGAAAGTCAGTTATTGACAACATTTACCACCCCATTTGGTAGATATTGCTACCTGAGAATGCCTTTTGGTATTAAATCTGCTCAAGAAGTGTTCCAGAAAAGCATGTCACAGTGTTTTGGGGACCTGCCTGGGGTGGAGACTGATATAGATGACATAATTGTATGAGGAACTTCAAAGGAAGATCATGATGGAAAATTTAAAAATGTTTAAAGAGATACCAGGAAAAAAACACGACACTAAATTTGGAAAAACGACAATTTGGAATTACAGAAGTGTGCTACGTGTTGACATCCTCAGGTATTAAACCTGACCCAGAAAAAGAAATAGCAATCACAGAAATTCCCGCTCCGACGGACAAGAAAGAAATTGAAAGATTACTTGGTACAGTCAACTACCTAGCGATACTTATCCCAAATATGTCTACAGTGACAGAGTCAGTCAGAACACTTTTGAAAAGTGACACTAATTTTGTCTGGGAAACTGCACAGAAACATGCTTTGAAGAGATCAAACATATTCTTAGCAAAGAACCTGCGTTGAAATACTTCGATGTTAAAAAGCCTGTTGTTGTTAGTTGTGACGCATCAAAATTAGGACTTGGAGCAGTGTTAATGCAGTCAGGCAAACCCATAGCATTTACATCATGGTCTTTGACAGATGCAGTTATAAGGTATGCAGAGATCGAAAAAGAACTGATTGTTGTGTTATTTGGTTTTGACAGATTTAATCAATATACTTATGGTCGTCAAGTACAAGTTTTATCGGATCATAAACCTCTGGAATCAATCCTCAAGACACCTCTACCTGCCGCACCACCCAGCCTTCAGAGAATGCTTTTAAGACCGCAGAAGTACAGTTTTGACTTAACGTGTTGTCCAGGAAAAGAGTTAATTGAAGCAGATACATTGTCGAGCGTATAAAGACAGACGAACACATCTGAGATGAACATGGATAGTAAAATTGAGTGTGCACATGATCATATCAAATATACAGATTGCAGATACACACTTAGAAGCAATAAAGAATGGAACTAAACATGATAATAAAATGACCAAATTGCCAGAAATGATTCAAAAGTGATGGCCAAATGATAAACATATCATACCTGTTGAAATCAGAAATTTCTGGAACTGTAGAGATTAACTTTCAGAAATGGACGGATTAGTTATAAAAGGAGAGAATATAGTATTACCAGATGCTCTTCAGAAAGAAATGCTACAATAATTGCACAAGAGTCATATGGGCTTTGAGAAGATAAAGCAAAGACCAAGAGACATTATGTATTGGCCTGGCATGAATGTACAAATTGCAGACACAGTATCGAATTGTTCTACTTGTCAGGAATACGCAAAGTCAAATAAAAAAGAACCATTGTCATCTGCACAACCTACTGCACCATGGGAAATGGTTGGAACAGATTTATTTATGTGGAATAATTACAACTATGTCTTGATAGTAGACTACTGATCCAGATATGTTGAAGTTGCCAAATTAGAAAATACACGAGCAAACACAGTAATCACACACACAAGGTCAGTTTTTGCAAGACATGGAATACCACGAGAAGTAAACAGTGATAATGAACCACATTTCTCCTGAAAAGAATATGGTCAGTTTGCAACAACTTGGGGTTTCAAACACACTATGTATCCACAGTCTAATGGTTTATCAGAAAGAACCATTCAAACTGTCAAAGAAATTCTCAGTAAGGCAGAGAGAGATGGAAAAGACCCATATTTATCAATATTGGAGTATCGAAATACACCAATTGATGATATAGGATCTCCGGCACAAATAATGATGAGTCGAAGACTTCGATCGACTTTACCTACTACCAACATACAGCTACATCCACAAGTTTTAAAAGAAAGAAACCTAAAGTGGAAACTGGGTGAAAGGTACAATCAGTAAACGAAACAGTATGACAGAAAAAGCTAAAGTTAGAATCAGAAGACAAGATCTTTGGGAACCAGCTGTAATCGTCAGAAAAAGTAGCAATCCTAGGTCGTATGATGTGAAAACCCAGGATGGTGCTATATACAGGAGAAACCGAAAACATCTGTTACAAACAAAAGAGACATTACCAAAGATATATGATGCATACGAAGATACTAAGAGGTCTCTTAAGTGAATGACAAGATGTCATTAGTCATCAAGGAGCCAATCAGACAGGAGAGATTCGAACAAGGAGTGGACGTCTAATAAAAAAGCCTGCAAGATACAGAGATTTTGTTACGTAAACTTGATAATTTTTCTGAATTATATTGTCTCTTTTGAATATTAAAAACTGGAAGTGGTCAAGGGCATAATAATACATCTGTTATATCACATCAGTTTATATGCAGTGATAACAACTGGATTAAAGAACAAAATATTAGGACTATTGATTTTAGTGGCAATGCCAATATATCACATTGTACTTGTTTTCAAGAGTATAAGAATGACTGTGAATGTCATAGGGCTAGAACTCAATTTTAACTACAATTAGTAGAACATTTACAACTCAACCGAAACTTTTTGAAATATATATTCGTGTGCAAAACAGACCAATGTCAAGTTTGAATATGTTTACAAATTATTAAAAAGAAAAGGAGAAATGAATATGTGAATTTAAAAGAAAAGCACAAAACGAGTTGTTAGGGGGAGTTGTGGTAATATACGGTATTAACATTCTTTTGCTACAAATGGTCTAACAGTTACAGGTCACCTAAGGTCAGCTCCAGGCTCTCGCTCAATTGTAACTATATATGCCTTATGATAACATCAGCATGAGAAACTAGTAGTATGCGTGTGTATTTACTGTTGTGGTCAGTTGTATTCTAGCCATTAAAGTAGTTAGACCAAACCATGTTTTGTGTTATTTAGCAAAACATAACAAGCATCCTAAGATCATGTGATAATACTTATGGACATGTAAAAAATACAACAAAAGAATAAACTCGACATTTTCAGGATTCTTTTATTGATTTTAACATGACCTATGAGAGAGCTAATTTTATATATATATATATATATATATATATATATATATATATATATATATAAGCATGCATGCATGAAAGCATTCATACATACATACATACAGTCTACAGAGACAGATTCTATGTTATAGCGATTACCAGCTTTAAAGGTTAAATGAAATATCTTATATCTTGTGTCTACACGTTAAAACGATGTACAAACAAATTGATATTCGTTTCATACCCACTCCGATGTTCAATTGATATTTGTGGTAATTGGATTCTGTCACCGAGATTCCCGCTAACGGCTTGAGAAACAAGATTTTTCCGATTGAAGGTTCGTATCAGTCACACTACCTGATTTGTTTGATCGTTGAAATGGAGCTTTATCAAACCGTCGATCAGACTTGTACTGATTTGTGTACAACAAGACGGGTCAGACTTCACGGTGATTAATGAGAGGCGCGGTTTCGATTAGGGCATTTTTAGACTTTGTAATTACATTACAGTACTTTATATAGATTTGCAATGATAGGTGAAATCTTCATGTTAATTAGTCAGTGGTCCCGTTTTTGGATTACTCCGCTTGCTGCCACGTACAGTATAATTTTATAGGCTATATTGCTACCCTAGGTGACTGGTCCACAAATTGTTATGAAAAACAACTCGGTGAGTGGTATTTAGAATTAAATGAAACCGCAACTATTGTCGTTTATGAAAAGGACTGAGTCACTGTTCCTGATAAAAAAAAGTTTTATTACAAGCCTTGGCTAGCGGTCATTAGAATGTTAAAAAAAGTCCCCACTGACATTCGAAATTGTATTCGAATTCATAGGACCATCCACGCCTCCTACACGTACCCCCCAAATTTTTTTTTTTACTTACATGCTTCTTTTTTTTTTTTTTGCTTTTATTTTGTATTTTTAATATGTCTACACGAGAGTTTGTGTCATGTTTCATCGTACTATAGCAGTAAGGTATTATATTTATTGTGTTTTTTTAAAAACAAACTCATAACTTGTATTTATTATATGCTTAAATATTAAACATATTGACAAAATAATTTTCATCTCTTTTCATTCCTATATTTTCACATGTGATAATATCAGATTTCCCATAATGCCATGCGAAGCTTGATTATATGTGCTTTCAAATGTCATACCAGTATGTAACATAAACAAGTTCTTTGTGAGCTAGAACGATTTAACAGGAACCGCATTAACTTTCATACAGGGAAATTATGTTTGGCAAGAAATTTGACTCGACGCCGTTTGCTTCTCATTGATACAATCACTGTGATGAATTGCTGAACTTCGATTCAGGAGATAGTTTAGTATATAATAAAACGAAAGTTTTATTGGTACCAACAAGATATAAATTTTGCTGCGCCACTCGTTCATAAATCACTTTTTGTTTGGTATTAAAGTAGGAAAAGAAAATATCTTCTTTCTACGTACAAACCACAGCAATACTTAAATTATTCAGTTAATAAAATATTCCTATAAATTCTCGTATAAACAAACAGACCGATAAAGTCACGCGCTTTATGACACAGCCAGCTTGATCGATGAAACCCACTCAGATTTCAACTAAGACCAGAACATTTCAAAAGATCAGCTATCGAAAGAAATGTGGGTGTAAAATTCTCGACACAGACCTATCGGAAAAATGCACGTGCTTTATACTGAATATATCTCTATAATACACCAGACATTTTTAGACTGTAAAAGAATATTAATAAACTTATATAATTAAATTCTTCTTACCAAGAAGAATATTTAATGTTTAATATCCATTTATGTTATTGTGTAATCTTTGCCTCTTGACTCTACCTATATTGTGCGTAACAAGTATTCATAGCCGTAAATTGTAGTGATCCTCTTGAAACAAGATATTTGAACTTTGGGCTATAAATATGTGTTTAACAGTTAAACTGAGCCTATCTATTGAACCTGTTGACAAATTTAGAGTAATTCCTCATTGGCTAGTGTGATCAGATGGATTCTTGGAAGAATTAAGTTATTTCCCAGAGGATGGATCGGTGAAGTGGGGTATGGCGAAATGTCACGTAGTGGGTAGGAGAAAATCTCGTTTTAGGCCCGGATGTCTGTATGTAAAGCGAGACTAATTCATTCCTAGTTCGGATATGCTTATGAAAATATTATAACGGCCCTCTCCCTCTTTGTAAAGGATGAGGGTTGATTGGCGGATTGTACCTTCTTTCAAGGTGTCCGCTTTATTCGGTTCTCGTTATCTAGGAGATGATCGCCCTCTCTGTTATTGCCCGGATCGAGTAAACGTATAGGTAGAATAAATACAGATCTGAGCAGATATATAGAACGGAATGACTCGTACATAAACACTGGTGATAATACAATACATTAGGAAGATACACTTATTTTGGAATAAATCTTCCACCGAATTCAAAACACAAATACAGTTATAAAAATAGCTGATCTGTTTTACTGATAGAATGAGTTCATCATACGATCGAGTGAACAATCGAAGTCGTTGCCTTGTACAATTGCATAACCTGCGTAGCTCTGGTTCACTCCAATTTCACTGTAGCTGATCTCAATCATTTCGCCTTTCCTTTTCCTTTTTCTCTCCATCTTCTTTATTGTTTCGCCTCCCTTCGGCCCTCAACTTTATGTGGGTAGGTGGATATGTAAGCATGTAGATACACATATACTTGGATACATTGTGCGTTGGTACATCTGATGATACGTCTGCGGATAGGTCTGAAGAGCTATTTTCCCCTTTTGAGCTTTCAAGCGTTATTCGTTTATACCGCCAAATTGTGTCCGTCGACCTTCCAGACATCCGGTCCTTTGGACAATATTTTGCGAGAGAATGTCTTCCAGATTGGCTCTCGGAGTGCCCTGTACCTTTACTCTTGCAGCAAATCTTAGACTGATTAGATTTTTCGATCGGTGGAATATTTACAGCTAGGAACGTTCGTGTGGGAAGCACGCCCCATATTTAGCCTATTTAATCAAGATGAAATAGATTTACCGCCTTTTATAACTAGGCCCAAAGTTGGGGTCAATTTGACCTTCCAGGATTTCGAGTAACGGTTTCTGGAATTTTTTCATGTTTGACATTTCCACTACGAAATCGAAGTTAACTGTGTCTCTAATAGTCCGTCTCGCAATTAAGTAAACGAATGCTTAATTTAAAAATCTCTACCTCTACCGACCAGACATTAGAAATCACTACAGTATGTCGATTTAACAAGCGCCTGTCCCCATAAATCTAATTAATTTTTCTCTGGCCCAAACTAATGTGCTTTTTGTAGATCGACAGAAATTTGCCCCCCTCGCAAATATCAGTACGCAGATTTACTTAAAGTTGTGTTTAGTTATAATTTGAGAAGAGAGATTTGTTTGGATTATTCATTGGAACTACACAATACTCATTGGACTAAACTATTATTCTAGGACTTATGTGAGTTATTCAAAGGGGTCTGGATATACATCAGAACTGTTGAGAGACCAGTACATTGAAGGATCTGAAATTCACTCGGATCATGTGATTTCTTTTGAACTTGTATAGAGCTTATTTAGGATTTTTTAAAATTTATTTCATAATACTGTAAGTTTCTCTTAAATTTTCAATTCATGTCTTTCATAATTAAATTATTTGTTAAGTTGCATAAAATGTGTTACTTAGTTTATGACCTTAGAGTTCTAACAAAGGGATCGATATTATAGTCCTAAAAGTCGGGTTGCTTTCGGAAATATTAATCAATTATGGGGGAAAACTAAACTTGTTATGGAAGCAAATGCAAATTCCGAGAAGAAAAAAAAATAGCGAAGAGGTCTTTAGGCCAAAAACAAAAATATTGTGAACTTTTTTGTATTCAATCGACGAGAAAGTTAAGGATTTTGAAATCAGAAGACTTCAGAAGTAAAAAAGGTGTGTGTGTGTGTGTGTGTGTGTGTGTGATTTTTAAAAGAGTTTCGGTCATATCGCTACGATGTCTGCAGTGTGGCAGTTTATAGTGATGTCTAGCATTGGGACATCATGCAGCAGACATGTAGCATAATATCACACCCAGTCACATTGTTCTGACATCAGGCCGACCACTAACATTAACCTCGTAACGCTGAGCGTCAAGCGAGCCAGCTGTTAGTACCTTTTTATTGAAGTCTTTCATATGACTCGGCGGGGATTCAAACCCGCGACCTGCTGCATCAAAGGCGGACGCTCTAACCACTAGGTCACATGAGCGGTCCTCAAAAATGGTAGAGATTGACATAAAATTACATAATGAAACATTTGTATATGTTGGGTAGAGTGGTGGATGGGACATTTCTTATTTATCTTTTCAATATTTATCTTGATTTTCTAATAATATAATGTACATTGCAAAATTCGTAAATGTTGCTGGCACAAACTGGGAGATACGGTAAAGAAGATTTGATCTCTGGCACATGTGCATATTTTTTGGTAAGTATTGCATGTGCATATATTGCGTGGCCACATATTTAAGGTTCGGAATGCATTTAGGTAAAGATATTTAGGCAAAAAGGTAAAACACTGCTCGCAAGAACAAAGATAAACTCACAATAAATCGGGCAAATTTGTAAGAGTACGCGTTCTCAAACAACCAATGCAGGTTTACTATAAAAACTAATACCAACTTACCAATTATACGTTCCCCAGCCGCACGTTGGCGCAGAGAAGAAAGCCAAATTAACGAAAACAGAATAGGTATTAGCTATTTGTTTACAGTTATACAAGCAGGTGGGTGCATCCTCCATGAATTTATTCACACACATATATATATATATATATATATATATATATATATATATATATATATATATATATATATATATATATATATATATATATATATATATATACTCACACATAGTTTACGGCTAGAATTGTGACGGAGTGACATAAATACAAGTTTTCAAACCTCAATAATTTCAAACTTATACATTCCAGTGCATTAGCTGATAGCAATATGAGCAATAAAGAAATCACATGTCTAAAATTGACATAGTTTCGATCAGTTTGATCATATCTTATATCATTGCAAAGAACATCTGAAAATTATGATCATACTGAAGTTAGATAGACAGCAAAACGTGTCATGACTCTTGACCCGATAAAAATCAATCTGATTCTAAAACTATCTCAAGGAAAACTGTAGCTATGACCTTCGCTGGTCTGTAAATATATATGTTAAGTTTAATAAATCTAATCTTTTATAGAAACTCAAACACAATAATGAATAAACTTGTCTTCAACATTCATCCAGTAGAATCTAAACCAAATGTCTTATTTGCTAGTTTTATTTATCACTGGACCTAAAAGAATATATATATATATATATATATATATATATATATATATATATATATATATATATATATATATATGTTGGATTGATCTTTACACTTTTGAGGTACCTCGACAATTCACACTCCTATAAATAAGGTAGTGGCGGGGGATGTCTACAGATACACGATGAAAGCAGCCCTTAAACTGTCCTTTATATGTGAATAATTCTTACAGCTATTACATTGTTTAGAGAATATATGATTTATTTAAACACATGCAGTTTTATCGACGGCAATCAGGGAGGACAGACATTACTGGGTGTGTGTGTTGAGGGGGGGGGAATGTCCACTGTGCCTCTTCCGGTATTCGGTCTTGCCTATGAATTGCTTATCGATAGCTAAACTGTATCAAGAGCATAATGTTTACAAATTTTAAGTGAACTCAGATAAGATGTTTATATTTTTTCCCCTAGGATTTTGTTTAATAATTCACGAAATTTCTTACTATTTTATGCCCCATAGAATTAGGCAACAGTTCGTATGAATCGTTTTCGAACATTAATCTCTTGAAAGTCGTAAACTGTCTTAGATGACTAACCTTGATGCAGATTACGATTGTCGCAAACTGACTTAGACAGCGCTCTACACTTTGATATTTTGCATAGGGTCAGATCTTTTAAGAATTTCCTCACTGGTTATACTTGCTGTAAAAAGAAATCTGCTATTAAAGAACTTGTAATTCCCTATATTTTGGTATATGATTTATGGTTGTAATTTGTGTTGTAGAGCTCACAGCTTAGCCTCACTTCGGATTGCATCTATCAGGAAAATGCTAGCTCCGCTTGGCCATTTTCACTTCCTGGACTTAGAGAGTAATTTGTATAAAAAAGGAGCCGATAATGTGTGTATATATATGCACTTTCAGAAGCTGGTATTGTCTACTCTGGCAAAATTCTTTTTACCTATTTAAATAACTTCTGAAAAGTGTGGACTTGAGACTAATTCAGGCATGATATTTCAAGCACATGGAAGCAGTCATTTTGGTTAGCTGTGTCCTTACCTCGTGTATAATTTCCACTAGTACAAGAAAAAAAGAATGTTCAGTCACAGTGCATGTGCACGTAACGAAGCTAAATGTGTACATATTTTCAAACTATTCAGCTAATGTTCTCAGTTTCAGCATTTACACAGGTGTTTCTATCATGTCTGTACGAAATTCATTGAAAATCACTATACGAATCAGGATAAAGCATTGGTGTGATATCCAATTATCTGATCATGTAAATTGTAAGTACCGTTTATACTCGTTTATAAGTGGAGTTAATCTGCAAAAAAGCAAGATCCTGATCTGCCGCAATATAATGCGCATGCATATCCAGACCTATATTGTTTGATCTACTGTTTAATCCTATCAAACTGCACAGACCCAGATCTACTGGCATATTATCGGAAGACATATCTGGGTCTGTGCAGTTTGCAATTGGACTCGGCTCATAAGCGAGTACATACGGTATAACAAGGCAATTTCTTAAAATGATAATAAAATTCATAAATAATGAACTAATGTAAAATCAAAGTCATAAGAGAAACAAGTGATATAACTTTGATGTAAACTAAAGTTTCTTTAAGGTACCATATTTTTTAACAATTATGCGTTTAATTTACAGTTTGGATAAAAGTGGTTGAAATAGTTTTAATCCTCCACAAACTGAAAATAAATCATCATATATTGATTTAAATTAAGTATGGACGTGTTCATTATTATGCATTTTAATAGGGTTCCTTGCTTTCATTTTGCAGCTGAACTCACGGAACTCGCTTGAGTATTTATCACAGATTTTTCTCATTCCAGTAACTTAATTACATTCTCTTTAATGGAGAAAGATAGTAATAGTTTAAAGTGATGTCAAACCAGAAACGTCTGACGTCATAACGAATAACAACCATTAAGGAAAGAAACAAAGATGCCCGAAGAAAATCAAAATTGTAATGTGTTTTAGTTGTTATGTTTAAACCAAAGCAATCTGACCGACCTATACTTTAGTATGTATTAGATTACACCGATTCGTGATTTGTACAGATTGTCATGTATCATCCGTAGTCTGTAACCTATTTTCGAGACATGAAATACTAAGGCATCTCTGGTCACACAATGTATACTTCAGGTAACGATGATGCTTATCATTGCTTGGAATAGTGATCCTTGAATGAGCAATGCGCATATAAAGGACTTGATGGTGGATAGAAACGGTCAAGGTTTCGTATTTGACCAGACAGTGGAGCCAGCTGACAAAATTGCCGTCCAGCATATTACGGCAGGAGATTAATTTCCTGCCTATTAATTGTATTTCATGTCGACTTCATTTTGATAGAATCTTCTTAGTGATCTTATTTCCGCGGAATCCTTTAAAAGCTAGCAACCGCTGGACAATGCTGAGACATTTCTTCCTTTTCTTTCCTAAATGTTCTACAAGCGATTTACACCTTTTGTTCGGTGCTAAAAACAATTAAATTTCATGTTTGCAGTATTCTCACGTCACGGACCAAACGAAATATAGACAATCAAAAATGGTTAGTATTTTGGTTTTAACGGGCAGGGAAATGGATGGTGTGGTCAGTTATCAAGACTTTGTAGTTACAAATGACTCATTCGATTAAGTAACAATACCATGAAAACGAGAACAACATTCAGGTTTCGAGGACAAACATATATGTATGTATCACTATGTGTACTTGCAAATATAAAGCTCATGTATTAAAACCCTGACCTTGGGACTTAACATATATTTTATTTGATATAATAATGCAAGAGATAGCAAGACATGCTCACAGACACTTTTATGTATTTATGTAGAATATTGATGAATGTATATAACCTATTAGCTTTCAACAACATATATCAACATATTAAACCTCAACATATCACTTCCACACAAGTATTGGACAACAATTGTAATTTGTTTATCTATTGCATTATTGGCCTTGATTGAACTTTTATCTTGCAGATAGTAATTTACATAAATTGTATTACTGTGTGAGGAAGCCTTGAGAACGTAGCTACCAACAATAAAAGAATACAATCTTTCACCAAATAATGATGACGTGGTGAAGAAAAATTAAACTGCTTCGTAGATTACGATATGCATAGCCAATTGATATCTTTAGGGTTTAGGTAAGCATCGAAATTACATAATTTACGCACCAAGTGCTAGTATTGTCAATGAGCGTGGTCACCACGTTTGCAGTGTTTCATCCTTGTATCCTCAAAGTCTCCAAGCTCAATATCCGGATTCGGCCTAGCAGACAATTACAAGGGAAAATAGCACCCTAAAGGTCCAAACTGAAGCAGAAGAATACGAACAAGGTGTTTGTTGAAGAATCGTGATTCCAAATAATAGCAGTTGATGCGAACATCGAGAATATTGAAGAAAAATTAGACATTCTTTAGAGACTTTGTACTCGCACCACAGGTAAACATCAAGATTGGTTTGATGAGAAGGATGCTGCATTACTGAAGGAGATACATCGGTTCAAAAGGGATCTTTTATAAGACAGCAGTTTATAATCTAAGAAAGCAGCATCTAAGAGGACTATCCTATGCAATCTCGGAGAATTGCAATACTGGAAGCTGAGCAAAGGGGCAGGCGAAATTCAGTCCTACGGACATAAGAAGGAAATGAAGAACTTCTGTGGTACTTTGAAGACAATATACGGGTCACAGATGCCAGGAACATCTCTATTAACGAGTGTTGACGGCACTACAATAATCATTAACAAAGAAAGTATAATGTAAAGATGGGCAGAAAAATTCAACAACATCATCAATCAGCACTTATTATCAGTGATGAGGTATTTAATCAACTTCGCCTCAATGTGGACGGAAGCTGAGAATGCATTTAACCTGCTGTCAAACGGCGAAGTACTTACAGCAGATGTTATATATTAACACGGCTACATACCTGGAGGCTCAAACATGACTCAATGTGGACTCAAGGAACTATACTGGACGAGTAGAAGGATGCACCCATCGTTCATTAGTACACGCGGAAAGGTAACATAAAATTCTGAGACAACCGTCGGGTAATCTCCTTCCTGCCAATAGCTGGCAAAATCAGGAAACCCATTAGACCAATAATTTTAATATATTCTCAAACGAAATTGTGAAAATGGCCCAGTACGTAAAATGTTTAGTACACAGAACTTCATTAATAAATGTTTTTTTTTTTTCAAAACGGAAAAGGTAGTATTATTTTTACTTTTGGCGCAGGCTTTTTATGGTTGTTATTGCTCCCTTAATACAATACTGACAATAATTTTTATAAAGTTACTTGAAAACAGTCATCTAGGTATACCACAAGATTAATCACACACACACACACACACACACACACACACACACACACGCACGCACACACACACACTTCTTCCACGATATTTTCTCACATAACACCTTTCACCTATATCGTCTTTGCACGTGGAGTAGCCTTCTGTAGGTGACAAGAAGAGCCCTTAGTATTTTCCCCAAATTTGAACAAGTTAATTTGTATGGGTATTGATATCGTTTTGCTGTCAACCAAAAACAAATTACGATGGAATTCTAATGTCACGTGTTTAGGCTCGAATAAACAGTAACACAAGAAAAAGTGAAAACAACAAGCTTTGAAAAATAAAATAATAATTTATTTCCCTGGAAAATTCTGTAAAAATGAAAGAAATATGAATTTACGGTTTTAAGAATCAAATCCAAAAATAATCCAAGAATAATCCACGAATAAAATTGTTCGAAGTCCTAATAACAAAATGTTTTACTGATTTCAAGTTCGAATCCCGATGAAGTATCCAAGATGGAAGACGATAACGTATGCTGCAATCTGTAGTGTTGAAGTCTGAATGTCTACAGTTCCTTGTAGAAACAACATGATCAGTCCGGTTTCGGATATTCGAATAAAAGTAATAAAAACTGTCCTCGTTTAACAATTTCACATGAGAACACATATTTTCCAGGAACATAACAGAATTAATCGTTTTGAATCCAGGTAATTTTGAAATAACTCCAAACAGCATAACATACAACTTCCAGTGTAAGAGAACGGCCAGCTGCAACTGAGAATAACTCTTCAAAACAGAGGTTATATCGTCTTCTAAAATGTAAACAGGTGGTCACGTGATCATGTTCTAGAAGCTAATAAAAATTAGGTACTTCTTAAAGATCACTTCCACCCAGTGTGGACCTGACGAAAACCAATCAGTGTACTCTGAGAAATAAAAAAAAAATTGTTTACATCTTAAACACATAGTCCCATCATGATATCGACATCAACCAATGATTTTAAAATAAAAATAGAACTTGTTTACATGGTTACTACAAATTTTGAATCATGGTCAGGATCTAGATCAACATCTAGTGTTTATAAAACGAACAGTCAAGGTCAAACTATGTTCTGAAAAAAGTATCATCTCTAATGAATACATTTACATTACAATATCATGTAATACAAATAAAAATAATAAAAACGGACAAACAAATAAATTGAAATAAATATAAATTAAATCAGATATAATTAAATCAAAAATACATAACATAATTTTCTAAGTTATACCATAAACATTTTTGATCTTCGATTGAATATTATTAACAAATGGGAAACAGTAGCCTTAAAATCGTATACTATATAGGATAGTTACAAGCGTATATTTTCACTACTAAATCGTCATAGACGTTTTGAGTGTAAATATACTAAGTCACAATATTTATATTTAAAAAGCCTTCCTTAGTTATGAAATAAATGTATTTGTCAACATTTTATCATTACTGCTGCTAGAAATTTATCAAAAGACACAGTGTCTTTCTCTTTGGAAATTTCAGGTTTGATGGGCGATCCTTAATAACGAGATTCCGATTTTATCTTCGGCTTGTCTGACTTCTGTCACTTAATATACAGTGTGTCAGCGCATGTGTGTTTGCGCTCATATCCACCTAATGTTATTTTGTCTTTTTGAATTTGAATGTCATTTTGTCTTTTGAATTTCTTTGTTATTTTGTGTACTGAATTTCTATATATGTTTGTAAGAAAATCTAAAGAATATAGGTCGATATAAACGGATTGTGCATTTCACAATTTTACAGAGATGATTGCTTCTTTAAAAATATTAAATCCCCCCAATTTCAACTTAATTCATGACTGTGTAATGTATTACTAAACTGAGTATCTTAGATTTAATAGAGACGATAGCTTAGTTGAGTAAATACACAAAACTAAATACGAGGTTTGTTTCGAGTCGTCAAATCGAAAGACTTTTGTATGGTATATACGTTGAGCCAGTCTGTTTGAGACGTATTCGTATGCTACATCGAGTGAGTTCTTTGCCGGATTTCATAACAAAACATGTATGCAGTAATGTATTGATTACATACCCCGTTTTCTCTCGCTTTCCAGATATATTACGGCAGTCAGTTCGCATGGAGTTTCGAAAAGAAAATTAGAGTTTTTAGAAGTTCGATTCCGTGCATAGAAAAATATCGACACGAGGACTTCTATAGTCTGTGTGGGTTGTACGGAAATACGTATTGAACATTCGCAGATAGACCATGTTTGATTAAAATGGTATGTACTAAAAGGTGTTTGTGGCAAGCGTCCGGACTAATTTCAACATTTAAAAGTAAATTTACAAATTTATAAAGTTATGATTTATTTTGCGTGTTCAGACGAAGAACGAGCATGTGACACAGTTTATAGGTCTGCGGGTAACAACAGCACCTATCGCTTTGCCTTTACACATTAACCCATATCTATCTATCTATCTATCTATCTATCTATCTATCTATCTGTCTGTCTGCCTGTCTGCCTGTCTATCTGTCTATCTATCTATCTAATCTAATCTCTCTCTCTTTATTTGTATGACTGACAATTTTCTGTATATGTAAACTGTCAGTTGCCGACTCACACATCTTAAATATCGAAGGGTATTATGTAAGCTGTGCGAGTCGACAACTGACAGTTTATTCCATGATAAACTCAAGAAAAATAATGTTAAACTCTGTTCTTTATCAATTAAAGAAATTTCCTAACAGTTATAAAGATTTGTTTAAGCGTTTGAATTCTTGCTGAGGGCGTCTGCTACGTAGCCATTCATAAAACAGTGGATTCTCCATTCGCAACGAAATAGCAATGTTAACATCAAACAAATTATTCTACATATGGTAGGCGATCTAAGGTTTTGAGCATTTCACAGCACGTTCTTAATCTTTGATCTTTATTGGCATATGTGATCTGAGTTGAAGTTCAACATTTAAAGCAATGGATGTGTTATTTTGTTTGAAATTCGAATGACTCATGGATTGGATGCTCTCGCAAGTGACTTGGCCGAATCGTTATTGAACAGTCACGTGAGTAACCAATTGTCGCTTATTTAAATTTATTTCTGTGTTCATTAACAATTTCAGCTACGTACAGAGACTACTTACAGATGACATTAAGACTATTGGTATATGGTAATAGTGATGGTGGTCCACTGGTCAAAGAGTGCAAGACATCGACCTTGACACTTATTATGGGGTAGTATCGTAAATTGTTTTTAACCACCCACCCCCAAATTGTATTTATCAACGTCGGCATCTTACATTTTAGTACTGTGAATCCAATTGTTATAATGTTGGTCATTGAATCACCCTCCTCCCAATCCCTATGTTTTTTTGCCCATGATTTAAAATAATTTTTTAACGAGCTGCCGTCAAAGTGTTATAATTCATAGTCCCAATGTTCTTCTTGGCAGATTCTGAGTTTTCCTGCTGTTTTTTTTCCCCTCAAATCTAATCAAAGAATGAATCATTTATCTTCAGACATATTATAAAGATTTGTAATCTGATTCTGTCAAATCAGTTTATTGAATTTTTTAACAAGAATACGAAGCAACTGTTTTTATTTAGTTTTAAAGGCACACAATGTGCATGCCTTCCGATTAGTGACAGATTAGTTACTTTGCAGGTGAGTCTATTTATAGAAGTATAAAGAAGTTCTCCGTTCAGTTGATACAGAAGTAAATGCAGCTAGTTCTGATCAGTGTAAATCTGCCCTACATTTTTCAAGCGATGCGACTGCAATTGTTTATTTTCTACAGTAAATATACATATATTTGTAATACATATACAGCTGTCGTATTCTGGGTTTCTATTCTGATAATACTGTATCAAATTATTAAAGGATAAAATGTAACATTTCTCGTAAGTGAAGCACTAGCTGTGTTTACCGTATTTATATATAGCGCTAGTTATTCCCTTGTTCTTCGTTGTTGTTATTGTTGTTGTAGGGTTTAACGCCATTATTCAGCACACGATAGGCTATACATGGCCGCTAGTATTAATGGTGGAAGAAGAACCCGGGAAAACCCCGGAAAGAACCACTGACCCACGAGAACCTACTGGCAAGCTTTCTCACATACCCACATTAGCCGAATCCGAGACTCGAACCCACGCAGACAGAGGTGAGATGGCAGTGATCCGTAACGGAGAGCGCTTTAGACCACTCGGCCACTCGGGGCCCCTCTTGCTCTTCGTTTTAATATAATATGTCTTGCGACACGTTGAGTGGTGCATTGTATCATAGTCATATATCATTATAATTTTGTTGTTGTTGTTGTAGGGTTTAACGCCATTTTTCAGCACACGATAGGCTAAACATGGCGGCTAGTATTAATGGTGGAGGAAGAACCCTTGAAAACTCCAGAAAGAACCACCGACCCACGAGAAGCTACTGGCAAGCTTTCTCACATACCCACACTGGCCGAATCAGAGACTAAAACCCACGCAGACAGTGATCTATAACGGAAAGCTTTTTAGACCACTCGGCCACTCGCCCCTCTTCCCCCCCCCCCTTATAATTTTGTAAATTCATATTAATTTCTGAAGGATAAAATAAATCACTCTAAAGACCTGGCATGCTGATATATTAAACAAGATTTTGGAGTTAGACCCCCCCCCTCTCTCTCTCTCTCTCTCTCTCTCTCTCTCTCTCTCTCTCTCTCTCTCTCTCTCCAATGGACCGTGATAGAAGTTGCAATAAACCCTGATATTGGATTTAAACTTAAAATCTAGGTGTACTTAACAATATAACATATGACCTAAGCTGAAAACAGGGATCTCAAACTCAAATCAACCTGAGGGCTGCATGAGTCATTTTCGATGGCCCAAGGGCCACACCGCCTTTGTTATCTCTCATAACACCTTGTGACGCCACAGGGTACGGCTTGGCGGACCGCATGGAGCCCCTGCGCCACGTGTTTGAAACCCCTGGTGTAAACAGTACAAATTGCAAACATACTCCAAAAAATTGTATAAATTAGCACATAAAGATTCGCGGAGATTGAGTAACAAGTTTACGCCTATGTCGAGCTCTTTCCTCATCAATAATAACTTATGACGTATATTTCTATAGATATATAAGCAAAGAGTTCGGCGGTTTAAGGACAAGAATATAATAAAGGGTTGTCAGGGTATTTTGACATAAAATCCTAAAGCACACACGTGGACGGAAGAAACTTAGAAATGTACACACCTTCGACTAGAAATGGAATAAGACACATATACAGGCAGTGACAGATTTATGATTTTGCCGCTCCCGGCACTGTCAGAGTTATCCCCCCCCCCCCGACCAAACAGTTCCTTGGAATCAGAGTCTTTAAAGACTTTTAAATCTTTAAATGATGGGAAAAATAACTAGAATTTTCTTCTTTTTATTTCTGTCTTTTTTTTAAATAACAAAATAAATATCTTTTAACAAATCCAGGTATTCAAAGAATAAAATATTCCGCCCCCTGAGTTTTGTGGACCAAAGCAGCTGCCTTGTCTGCGTAAAGGGAAATTCATCATTTTGTACATGAATTTAAATTTGTTCACCCATATCACTTAAATATAATATTATTCCTTACCATCTAATACTGTATTGAATTTTATAATTAAAGTCCATCTACAGAATAAATAGGGGTATTTTTGAAATTCTTTATCCAGTCTGAAGTGAATTTCACCAGATTTAAATTACACTGAACACAGAAAATAGTGATCTAAATTAATATGGTTAGAAAGCCACGTTCACTAAAATAGCCATTAATCTTAACGTATGTCAATATGTATTTTCCAGATTATTGTTTCCCTTTTCCATTACATTAGAAAGATCCTTTCATATCGTTAATGAGATGATCAGTTTGCGTGTAAATATTCATATGAAATGCTATACTCGCCAGGGGACCTGAAGCTATAATCAGTAATTGGAAACGTTTTATTTGCGGTAGAAATTTAATATTCAATTAATATGTGTATTTAATAAAACAGTCTATGGAGTGGATTTAAAAATTAAAATATGAGAGAGAGAGAAAGAGAGAGAGAGAGAGAGAGAGAGAGACTAATAATGGTTTGACTCAAACACATTTGGTTGAATAATGGATCTAAAAAATTGTAAAGAAAAGTAAACACGGGATCAGTAAGCCAGATTACCTTAAGAGGACTCCCTCATAAAGTTTTAATTTGAAATTATCTAAACATCTAGTTTTGCTCTCTCCACATTGTTATCGTAGAGACATTAAATAGGATAAGGCCAAGATGGTTCTGTTTTTTTGAAAATTTGTTTAAGCTCACTCAAGGTAGGTATTGAATTTCGAACTGACTGGAGGTGGTGGAACCAAGTGACCTAAAGCGCTCGTTTTACCTATCACTGCCATCTCACCTCTGTCCACGTGGTGTCCTGTCTAATATGTGTCCGTTATACGATATATACTGAAATATGCGCCAGAAAATATGTTGACCTATCAATAAACTGTCAGGAATATGTACCAAAGAATCAGTCGAAATACTCAGGCGATTAAAATTTACATCAAAACGGGGCAAGGGGTCAGCTCTCATCGGAA
The DNA here is from genome assembly GCA_028554795.2 of Sinohyriopsis cumingii. Lineage (NCBI taxonomy): Eukaryota > Metazoa > Mollusca > Bivalvia > Unionida > Unionidae > Sinohyriopsis > Sinohyriopsis cumingii. Next base: position 55,412,341 of record CM068830.1, read on the forward strand.
TGCATGCAAAATAAACTTCTGCTTTAGAAGCTGTCTTAGCTGTAATATGATCTCACCAACAACTCGTCTTCTGTGTTAATGAGATTTAGGTCATGAATTGAACTCAACGAGGTTACCTTTTGGGACTAAAAGGGGATTTGGAAAATACAGTTGCTTTTAAGAAGACATTTTAGCGTAAATTCATAAAATGTATATTATTAAAAACAAATAATTTTATACATATCTAATAATCAATATAACAAGGAGGGCTTGAGACTTCACAAATCTCCCATTAAACTCATGGTATAGATTTGCTGCTACAGAAATTATGGCATGGCTAACGATTTTAATAACAAACCTTCACAATTCATTTAATGTCAAAACGATAGTATTCGTGTTGTTTTAAGTCATATAAACTGTCTGAAACTGAGATCATAGTGAAAAAGTAACTATGTTGGGCAAATTTTGCCTGTCTCTTTGACAGTAAATGTTTGTATTGACCGATAAAATGGCAAAACATTTTGATCATTGTTATAGCTTACAATTTTCGTTTATTAATGTTGACGCTAATCAGGAAAATGTGTAATTAATGCTAACGCGGTAGCGTAGTAGTACTTGAAATGATGGACAGAGATGATTATATTTTCTTGATAAACAGAAAGGCTAGAAATGAAAAATTGCTGCCACCAAAATTCATGCGTCATTGAATGTAATTTTTGTCTTTTAATTTGTTCTTTCTTAGAGCTTTTCTTGATAGATTTGCGATTAAAACCATTGGAAATAAAAGTTCGGATAGAAGCTACGGTAACACACTGATAGAGAAATGTCTAGCTGTTTCCCCAGATATACTACAGCGGCCAGACTGAGTGGCTTGGATTCGCCATCTACAAAATCAGACAACGGCGCATCAGCTGCGTCCACAAATGAAGTATGTAATTTACATAGCATCAAAATGTTGAAAATAGTAAGTCAGCAAACTTTGGTTATCTTTATTTCACATTAAAGTGTATGACTTCTAGCAGAGAGAGAGAGAGAGAGAGAGAGAGAGAGAGAGAGAGCATTTCTATATCATCAGCCATATAATAAAAATAAAATACAAAATACAAATTTAGTTAATCTTTTCATGATCAAATCAATAAGTGCGTTAAACACGGCATGTATGCAACTCTGTATCCAGGCAAAGATTATTGCGATACCAAAGCCTGGCAAAGATCTCCGCAATGCGGCCAAGTATCGGCCGATCTCCTTGCTTTCAGTCCGTTTAAAGGAACTGGAGCGCCTGATTCTCCAAAGAATCGTTTCCGACTAGGAGAATATCATAACTGTGAAGCAGGCAGGCTTCAGGCATGGCCGTAGCACTTGCAATCAAGTCCTTGCCCTGACTACATTTTATGAAAACGGTTTTCAGAGGAACATTAAAACGAGTCGTTTCCCTTGATCTAGCAGGGGCATAGGAGACGGTTTGGCACGCAGGACTGTTGTTGAAAATTTCCAGAGTATTCCCTGGCTGATAGTTGAGATTACCGAACTGTTCCTTCTCGATAGGCGCTTCAGAGTACACATCAGAGAGAGCTGCAACTCGTGGAGGCGTCAGACTAACGGACTACCACTAGGGTCTGTTCTTTTGCCAAGTTTGTTCAATGTCTGTATCAATGATTTTCCTGTAACACAGTCGCGTAAGTTTATGTATGCAGATGACATTGCTCTACCGACCCAAAGTCGCTCATTTACTGCGCATGAAGAGGTACTGAACAAGGACCTGGCGGATATGAATATGACGGACGTCTTCAAGAAACGGCGTCATCATCACAAGTGCAACAAAGACAGCCTCCACCGTCCTCCACCTTAACAATGCAAATGCGAAACGTAAGCTTTGCATCCTCCTCAATGGGCAGCAAATAAAAAACACGACCCGACACCTACATTCTTTGGTGTGACCCTGGACAGATCACTAACATTCTACAACCACCTGAAGAAAACTTCAGCAAAACTTAGCACTTGAAATAACATACTCCGCAAACTGGCTGGCTCAACATGGAGTGCTAGTGCTCAGACACTCAGGACATCAGCCTTGGCCCTCTGTTATTCGACAGCCAAGTATCGTGCTCCTGTCTAGACTCGATCATCCCAAACCGAGTTAAACTCAACACAACAATGCTCACAATCTCTGGAACACTACGTCCTCCTCCTTTACCATGGCTGTCGGTACTCAGCAGCATTCACCCTCCACATCTGCATCGCCAGGACTCAACCACAAAAGTGTTGGCTAAGGTCTATTCCAGTGAGAAACTTCCACTGTACATGGGCATCACCACACAACCAGCAGTCTGCTTGACTTTGAGACGTCAAATATAGTTAGGTTCGTTGCCGGAGGATATGACCGATATTTCGTCACACATTGTAAACAACTGTCCACTTATAAAGTTCCCCGGTGGACTGCAGGCTCTGCACCTTGCTGATGATGATGTTGTCAAATGGCTGATCATGCACTTCATCACGATAAATAAATAAATTTATACATTTCACTTTTGAGAGTTAATACGTCCTTTACCAGTGAACAAGATGTTCATTGAAAAGAAGCTCTCCGCTCCTGGTATTATAACTTTAAATCTCAATAATTCAAACTTATAGGAATAAAATGGATTTTCTGCAATAATAATGGATGTAAACGGTCAGGTTATACCGATCTGGAATTTTTTACACATCGATAAATTCTGGGACTACTTTCGGTTTGCAATATAAATAAACATTGCAGACACGTCATTATTAAAAGAATGTTTCAATCTTTACAATTTTAATTCAGCAAATAAATATAACTTTACTCTTTTTTTACTTTTTCCAATATTCTTTGATTGAATGCATAGTTTACCATACAATTTAGCGTTCGTCTGATACGTAATCGAGCAAAATTGGCAATTACAATGATTTTTCACTGTAATTTTCTGCGGAGGTTTTTGAACAATTAGATGACAAGGAGTTAAAAGAGCAGCGGTTGAAATAGATGAACATGGATTTGATGATATTGCGATGGATGTTACACGAGCTGAAAATGAAACAGAACAACAGAGATTGGCAAATTCTTTCCCAAAGCACCCGATGACCTCCGTCATCCTAGCCATACACAACAACAACAATAATAGCGCGGGAACTGGGACAGTCGATTTTGAGGCATCTTAGGGATATAAACTAAGATTCAAGAACTTATCTGAGGAGGACTTTAAAGCTATTGAAATAAATCAATACTCAGAGGATACTAAACGAAACACAAAATGGGGCATTGGCGTTTTTAATGGTATTTTTTAAATACAATTTTATTTGCTTATTTTCCAACGAGTATGGGCGTTGGTGGCATGGTGTGAATACGACCACCTGCACAAAAATACAAACAAATATTTATGAGACCATTATTCAAAGATTGAATAAAGTTTTGAAATGATAAAACAACAATATAATCAGATTATTCACATGGAATATCTTTGATGGATAGATCTTGAACATATATAATAACATAGTGCATAGTTTGTTGACATGACAATGTTATCATGATATATCCAACAATGTGACTAAATACCATTGAAAAATGTATATATTAATCCATAAAGTGATTATTTTGCCAAGTTAAATTATTTTGGATGTGAAGTCATTAATTGAAGGACATATATTGTATATTTATGGTTGGGATTTATGTATGTAATATGGTGACATTAGTAATTATATCCTTCAACATTTAAAATCTTTCAAATTTGTACAGAAGATTTATTTCTTGAGAAGACGAATAACAACTCAAAAGGTTATGTAATTTCTTTTTTATTTAATGAAAGTGAGATTCACATAACCTCATGTAATCAAAATAAAGATTAAAATAATCTTATGTAATCAAAATGACTCAATTGTACTCTGAACTGAAACAACCATTTAAAACAAACATGACTCAGTCATTTGTACAGCCGTATGATTCATAAATGTTTGTAAAACTTGCAAATGTGTTCACTGACAAACCACAGAGCTCTCCCGGATTCTTGGGTTGGCCCTAACTTGTATTGGCCGTACACATCCTTCATGGATCCACCATGCGCACAAGTTTACAAACTAGCGGTGTCGACACACATACTTCCAGAGAGATAGCCTGATATACCCGCACACACTAACGCACCGACAGCACACAGTTTTCCTAAACTGGGTTGGCAAACTTGTATTGGCCACGCCCGACTTTCATGGATCCACCATGCGTACAGACATACGTATAGACATACGTACAGACAGCTACAGACAGCCCTAGACAGCTACAATAAAACCAAACTGGTCATAATAATAGGTTCAGAACTAAAATCTATAGATGCATGCTACTAAATTAAACTCTATTTAATAGCAACTTGTACTTTAAAAGTTCACAACGTTTCAAATCTGCGTAGTAGTGAAGGCATCATTTCACGATACGACATTAAAAACTGAATACGCTTCACATATCAAATAAAATACATATCAAATAAAATACAAATGCAACACTGGCTGGAGAACAAAAATGGAGAACGTTCACTCCTTGACAAGATCCATAGACCAGTGTGTCAGTTAGAAACGGAACTGCCTTAAATCCACAGGAGAGTGAGTATTAGTCAGGGTAACATACCCGTGCATACCGTGCTTTTAATAACTCTCGCCACAAGCGATCTATGGCGAGGTACATGCCATTTGCTTAGCTAGAAAAACAATTATTCGCCCTAGGTAAAGTTGTTCGCCTATACGACGAAAATGATCAAATCGTTCTAAGGCGAAGCCAAGTTATTTCTTGCCTTATTTTGTGACAATCACTGAATGGGTCTTGTTAAGTATTAACGCTGTTGAGAATGGCATAAAATGTTATTCCCGTATACAGTTTATTTCATTGTTACCTTTATTTTAGATAGTGATATCATCATTTTGTTCATATTTCTATGTTGTTCATTGAAAAAATCCATTATGATTTCAGGTTTGATTGGAAATTTAATTTAGCACACTTGTTCAATCCGTATCAGCTGTTATTATGTAAGGTCATGGTCATCTGACGTAGCAGATGGAAGTGACTAAAATTGAACAAGAATGTTGTAAATAAACGAAATGTGTTGAAACCGCTGGTAGCCATTGCCTAAGATGTACAGTATGAAGATTCTGAATAAACGTAAATGTGACAGCAGTCAATAGGTTCGTGTGATACTGTACAGGTTATGTACTATAGGGCGATTTGAAGCGGCGAATAAAAGGAAAGTACGCGCTGCTTAAATTCAAACGAATTATAGATGGAATAAGTTGATCTGACGAAAGAAAGGACGAAATTGGAATTATAAGGATTAAATGATCGTGGCTGGGTATTTATCGATGTGTAAAATGTACCTAATCACTCACAAAGTTAACATAAAGTCATTCGGACTTTTGTTTTACTTTGTGAATGATTAGGTAAAATTTACACATCGATAAATACCCAACCATGATCATTTAATCCTATAATATATATGAGAAAGATAACTGTACAAATATACAGCAAGGTACAGTATCAAGCACATTTAACAAAGGAAAAAGAATTATGACCTTGGTGGATTTGTTTTAACATACGATAGTTCTAATGGTATAAGTTCTTCTTCGACGTGCAATGAAACCATCGTAATTTCAAGCAATTTGCAGAGACAAGTGAAATGTTTGAATGAGTTACCTGGGGATATGTTATTTCATTCTTTCTTTAACTGTCGTATTTTCGAAAGGAATCATGCATATGATCATTTGAAACACGGAGAATTTAAAATGGAATACGTTTGTTTTTTTCGACTCACCGAAAAGTCTGAGTCAACACGAATTATTCATTAAAATATAAAACTAGTTAAGAAAGACGTGTTTCAAGTCTATTTACTATTTTGAAAGATCTTAATAAATATCACAATACCTTTTTCTTACATGTTTTTCGCACGGAAAGACATGTAAATTTACACGAATTAGACCTCGCCGTCTACACTGCGGTAAGATGGATTAAAACTAGGGACTATATGCAGTGATGGAAGAAAAACACATAATATTTATTGTTATTTTACAGTGCACCAGTAAATGGTGTGATAAAGTACACACACTATGTATGCATGTATGTATGTATGTATGTATGTATGTATGCATACATGTATGTATGTATGTATGTATGTTTATGCATGTATCTATACAAGTTTCCTTGCATACTTTATACATTTTAGTGGAAGAAAATATAAAAATATAATACAGGAAATGATTCCGCGTGACTGTTTCAGAATGTGATTGGAGGCCAAAGCCAATTACGAACACTATTGCCTGAACTTAGATACAGGGTTTGCGACACATCCTTTAATTCGCATATGACAAGAATTAATTTCCTGTCGTGTGATTTCATTAATCCTTAATCTTTTTATTAGTATAATATTTCTATAGGTTTGGTTACCTATAATTATTTTCAATTAGAAACCATTTTGTGAAAGTATTTGTGCATAACCGCCCGTGCATCCCGAAAATGAAATCTGAGAAGGAAGATTGCAAATTTAATTTGAGTTAAAGATAGTGACTTACTACCTGAGTCAAATAATGAACAGGCAATGAAGAAATTTCACTAATGAACTTTGTTGATGATACAGTGTCCAACATTGCTGATACTGGTAGTAGCAGCATTAGTGAGGTGCGAAAGGTGCAATCGCACCGGGCCCGCAAGCTAGTTTTCCCCCTCACCCCGAAAATTGTGGAGTTTGTTTAAAGCAGATTTTAATTAAAGCAAACTATTTCAAAATAACTTTTGATTTTGAAATCAAACCCGTATTGTTCTATGAATATTTCACAGAATTTCTTCAGTGACAGAGAAATTAGATTTTGCTGGCTTATTGTTTTTATTTCGCATCGGGCCTGCACAGACCTAAAACCGTCTCTGATACTGGTATTGTAAATGTACCACGCTATCCTGATTCATTAGTCTATATTAAAGGAAGTGTGACTATCAAAACTGTTCCAGACATGGCAAAAGCTGTATACAAAATGCTGCTTAAAATATTTCTTAATAACTACTGGGAGCGCTTCAAAGGAAACAAAATTACAATTTCTCGAAAGCCTGAGAAATCTGTAAGATCTTATTAGGGAAATACTGGACAGTATGGTCAAGTGTCAGTCCACACAGCTTGTCATGCTCTAAGGGAAGAGACAGAGAGTGGTCTTATAACACATTTTCACACATTAAAGAATAAGGCCAATCTACATGGAAACCATCAATGGTCTGCGTGATATCCGCCAGTTTTGTACTCAGTTGTACTGATTTATACCTGACGTCAATACCACTACTACTACTACTGCTTATTATTATTATCATTATTATTATTATTATTATTATTATCATTATTATTATTATTATTATTATTATTATTATTATTACTGGTGATGGTTGTGTTGGTGGTGATGGTGTTTTTAAGTCCTGAAAAACAATTATTCACTACGAAAAATCTTGTTCAGTTAACCAGTACAGTGCTTTAACAAGAATGACAAAAAGTTCTTAGCAATCATAGCATTGATGAAGAACATCCGTAATCAAGTTATCTTCATCGCTACCAGATAGATTGCTTTTATTCCAGAATGTGTCGTAGTCATGCATTTCTTACTGATCGCTCCAATTTCAATATCGTACTGTATGGATGTATTCATTTATCTGTGACGCACATCATTCAAAACACATTAGTTGATACTCAATTATAATCCATTAGTTTCGTTGCTATTACAATAGTAACAATAGCGCTTTTAGTTTCCTAGTGTGTGTTTGAGAAGAATAAATCAGGTATGAATACAATGTATAATTCAGGGAAGTTGACGGAGTCTCTTTGTTTATTAGATTTAGTGTCACCAGGAAAGAATATAGCTGCCTTTACCTTACTTTTGTTTGCCTTGTAGGGATTTTTTGCAGCCTCATTATGGTTTCTCTTTTGTCTTCAGGTGCATGCGTGCTTCTGATTAGAGGTGTCAGTTTTTCAGAAGGTTTAGGCAATGCCGTTTGCGTTACCTTTTTGTTGCCTAGTATTATTGACTGGCGCTAAATAGAGAGGATTGTGGTTATGTACCATAAAATCCTGTACATACATAAATTCATGATTTTTGTTATTTCGTTAATATGTTCTTCCTTCACTTTATCCGATTTGATACAAACCATGTACTGTATCCATGACGTAATCAAATCATGAACCAAACAGCGTACATTTTAGATTATTTCCAGATGCAGGGTTGGTAACAGGACTGAATGTGCACAAATGCATGAGATCCAAATTGACTATGTCAGCATGTGAATTAACTCACAATGAGAGTTCTTGCGACCGTATGGTAACAACAAAGTAAAAGAAAGAAGCAAACCAAACAAGTGTTGTAAACGTAACAATAATTTAATTATCAAAGTTATAAATGAAAACGAGAGAGGAACTTAAAGTAGTATGAATCCAAAATAACCCCGATACTGTGAAAGTCCTAAGTGAATGAAAAGTTCCGTATAAGTTATAAAACCGGAAATGTACTGGCTCTCCAAGAATCGTGATATTTTCAAAATGGCGTCGTCCAGAGCTCCTTTGAATAATTCACCATATTTCAGAATAATATTATGGTCAAAATAATGAGCTATTTCCATTTCAACCGAACAGTCCAAACAAATTGTTGTTTTCCTCTAGAATTATATCCAAGTAAAAAATAAAATACGTCTGCAGAGACTTACAACAGGAACACAAAATCAAAATGATAAAATGTGTGTCTTTTTCACACTGTACAGGAACGACAGAACAAAATACTAAAATATTTATTTCATAAATAAAACTCCCTGGACAAGTCAGATCACGATGAAAACTATGGAATAATAATCTGAAAACAATGAACTAATCAGACTGGACGATATTAAAACTTTATACATCTTTACAGAACGGAGATGATAGTCCACATTGTGATAAAGAAACCATCAGAATAATGTTAAACATGTATTACTATTGTTGTCCAGAATGGAGAGGAGTTTTATACACATTTGGTTAGACAAAGGAATGTAATAGCTACAAAACGTGAATGACCTGCTGAGGATTCTCATCCTAAATATAATCATAAACTGACTGTTTGAAACAATAAGCACGGACGATCGGCTTGATTCACAGATGAGACAAGCTAAATATAAAGTTGACAAATATCACCATATATTGCTATGACAAATCATCTGTTGTTATGTCTACTGCACATTTTGTGCAACATTTAGTTGGGGTTAGAAGAGGATGAAACTGCAGCATTCCCACTAGGACACAACGACGATTCATGGTTAACAAAATTAACAAGAGCTTAAACATATAAATCATTATTTGTTCAGAAGAGCCCAAAAAATCAGCAGCATTGCCTGAACAAATTGGAACTGAGATAAGCCGGCTGTGAATGTAAATGTACAGGTTGTTTCGTTCCTAGCTGAAGATATTATCGTGCCTATTTTAGCATAATGACTTTGTCTTTTCGATGTTTTCATTCTTGATCAAGGGTGTAATCAAAGTACCTAGCAAGATTGAGCGATTCCCAAATGTATAGCCATTAGCGGTTTTTAAACTAATATTATGTAAATAAAAGTATAGTACAGCGGCTCCACCAACCATAAGCTTCAATAAATATGATCGTTTGCTCCTTGCATGACACATATGGTTTTATGACGTATCTAATTAGGGCATCGTACACACTATATGATTGACATGTGTCATGTGAACATCTTAGTATTGGATAGCTTTGTCAGATTTGACCGTAGAGCTCTCAGCAGCATGATTGTTTCATACATAATTTTTTACTCACTTGTTTTTTCCTTTCCTTTTGTCATCTTAACTTTCTGTTGTACTTTCATGTATTTTTTATCAGCTTCTAGCATATGATTCTGTTATCTATGAGTAATAATAATATCATACAAGTTTATACAAGTCTCTGGATTTCCGGAAATTGTAATCAACGATAATGTCCATTCTGATGACCATGCCACTGAGCAATAGAAACATACCATTGTCACACAAAAACTGGCTGTTTAAGCCCTGTTTAAATATAAATGTAAGAATGTTTTCAATCTGTGTTGGGGAACATCCAGTTGGTCAAATTTTAACAATCGTGTTGATGGTCAACGTTTTGTGTATTGTTTCGGGACAGCTGAGATATACCTGGGTCCTCGGAATGGGAATTCAAGGATGAAGTCTACTTTCTCTGTTGGCGAATCTGGACAAGTTCTTGTGACCCGCTCATGACCTATCCCAGACTCAGATCCTGACATTTTTTAGGCCTTGAAAGATACACATTAGGAACTTAATCAGTTAGTGTTTGTTGCTTAAAACTTAGTTCGAATGTGCAAACCATTTTTTATGTGAACCACGAGCCGATAATCTGGAGATTCGGGAGAATAATAAGATCTTGTCTGATAACATTGTCAATGCTGAGAATAGATTAGGAAGGTTAGCATCACAGTCACGTAGAAATAATTATTTAATGAAATTGGGAGTACCCGGAGCGAAACGTGTGATGTTTCCGAACACTAAATTTGTTTTGTGATTTCCTTAAAGACACCATCCATATAGCTGACTCAAATTCCATTGAGATAAAGAGTGCTCCAGTTACATCAAAGTCGGTTCTGCCAAACCAATCATCGTAAAGTTCGTCTAGTATAAGGCCAGAGACAACGTAATAATGAAAACGCAGGAAATTCTTATGTGTAACGATAGCTTCAGATAACGAGAGGATTTCTCTAAGCGTATTAAAGCTGAAAGAACAACATTGCTTGATTATATAATTCGACTGAGACTAGAGGGTGATTTTGCTTTCATCAAGTCTGACAAGCTCATCATATGACACCATTTATATATGTATGACTGGAGCAGTGAACAAGTGAAACATGCTCATGAAAGCAAGCGTCTAAGACAGAATGCCGTTTGTTTGATCCAAACGTTCAGATAGAAATTAAGCGATCAAATCATGGAAGAGATGACATTTGTGGAAATGCCACGGTCAGAAAATACCTGTTTTCATAGCACGGAATTCCATAAGTCACATATGATGTAGGAAACTACCTCTGTGCTTTACCGAATATGTCACACATATGTTGACCTAAGTACACTGTCGTGGAACATCGATGGTTTAGCAAAGTATAAACACCATAACAATTTTCTTCATTGTTGCATGTAATTTGGCATGATTGGTTTATACACAATATACGACTCTTATAATTGGGTTACGTTTGAACTCTGGATGAATAATCGTTTTAGTGCGTTAATTTTGTCGTATTGCATGATTTTGTGAAACGTTTGGTGATTGTGTAATTTTACTAATGAAATCACCAACTGTGCATATTGATAAAGATATGATCATAGTTTTAAGGTGTGTCTAAGTATGTGTCTATATATAATATAATATAATATAATATAATATAATATAATATAATATAATATAATATAATATAATATAATATAATATAATATAATATAATATGGTATAATATGATATGATATATGATATGATATGATACGAGATGAGATGATATATGACATGACATGAAACGACACGACACGCCACGACACAACACTATATTATATTATATTATATTATATTATATTATATTATATTATATTATATTATATTGTATTATATTATATTATATTATATTATATTATATTATATTATATCATATTATATTATATTATATTAACGACGAGGACATTGAATTATTAAGTGTGAGGTTATCCCAAATGAAAACCAAATATTGAAATTCTTATCATTCGAGTTGTATGCCAACATTAAGAATTTTGAAGGTTTAATTCTTTACAATACACTTGTGCACTGATGTAATATGCAGAGACATACGAAAGACAACAAATTCAATAGCTATTGGTGGCGCTCTACAGTTTCGTATTTTGAATAGGGGTTAGAATTTTAAAGAGAAATAATTTCCCGGGTTTCCTCACTGGTTATACTGGCTATTTAAAAAAGACCTTATACATCTTAGGTATTGTTCAAAAACCTCTAATTCCCTTTATTTTAGTGTATGATTGATGGGTGTATTATGGGTTATAGAGTATACGGTTTGACCTTACTCCAGATGTGCATCTTTAAAAAACGGTTAGCTCCGCTTGGTCATTTTCACTTCCTGGACATCAGAGATATATTGTAAATAAAGAGCTGATAACGGTTTTTTTAAATACATTTTATATATGTAGTAATTCATCCATGGGACTTTCAGAAGCTGGTATTGTCTAGTTGGGCAAAATTCATTTTCCCTATTTTAATAGGTGCTAAAGATAGTGTATTTTAGACTAATTCCGGCTGACTTTTTTTTGGCATAAGGGAGCAGTCATTTTAGTTACCAGTCTGCTTAGATCATGGGTAATTTCCATAAGTACAATATCTAAAGAAATGTCATCCAAATTACATCAAAGTAACATATAGGTATGCTATCATTCTCTCCACTGTGTATGTTTCAAATGCAAACAACTTCACCTTACAAACGTCACTCTCTCAAAAGTACATAATAACTGGTGAGTGCCCCATTATGGCTTATCCCTAACAATTGTTGTCGAATTTGACGCCTTTGACATACTGGAGAAAATTTGGAGAGGTTTAGATTCGAGGTTGTCCGGATCTTACATTTCGGTCAATGATGAAACCCAAGACTATCCGAATGCAAACGGCGCTTTCTTCCCGTTATTTATACAAGCATCTAAATCGGCCAACAATTGCTAAATTTTCTACAATATGTTACGAACTGAAATATATGTATCGAGCTGTTTTGAAAATTGAACTATTCTTGATTAGGGCTGGCTTAATATGGAAATTATGACAGACGAAATTCGGACAAACTAGCAGGGTGGACAGTACCGAACGGTACGAACTAGCGTCTTCCCTTTTCTTATGTTGTTACAGGTTAGAACCATCAGCCCTCGATTCACGTATGCTACTAATTTTACTTGTAACGAGGCCCTGTGGTCCCGATGATAAGATTTTTATAAAATGACCAACTCCACTTACGCGCATGCCTCACGAACGTTATTACATGCTATACATGTCACTGATATTGCACGAATTTAGATACATTTTCATCTGAAAGGAATGAATGGCTGAATGAGTGATGGAGTGATAGAGCGAAGTGACAGAGCTATGCTGTATCTTTGTCTGCAACGTACTTAAGGTGGTGTTTTGACCTTGTTGATAATTTTGGATGGTATATACCGGGTATGCTACTGTCGGTGATGACGTTGGTCCTGAGGAAGATGGTGGTTATCTCGTGGTGAGGGACCAAACCTTCGGGACGAAAGGGTCTGCAGGGAACAAGATGATCTACTGATCCTTAGGCAGACCTAATTTGGTATTTAGTAAACCATACCGCATAAGCTGGTTCAGTACCTCATAACAAATTAGTCGCATGTGACCAAATAGCTTAGCAGGAGATGATTAAGAACTGGAAACCTTCGTGAACCGTCTCAACCATGCATGACTAAGTTATAGGATGGAGATCAAGCCTGTAATAACAAACAATGCCACGAATGGCATCCAACAGGAAATAACAGCGAATTGACAATAGCTGGTCACAGTGAAAATCTTCAAGTTACTTGATACTGTCGCCTTTGATCAAGGTTCCAAACATCGCAGTTGGGTCCAATATCAAGCGTATGCGCTCCCCGTTATGTCTATATTCCTGTGCGCATTAGTCATGGACACTGACAGCGAAACTAGAGAGAAGAATCTATGTCTTAGAGATGAGATTTTTCCGAAGGGTCCTGAACATCTCATACTTAGAACACGTTTCTAATGAGGTGTGCATTACAATTCAAAGCGCAATCGGATCATATGAAGATTTGCTCACCACTGTAAAGGAACGTAAACTAAGACGTCTGAGCTGTCAAAGATGGACAGGAGAGGAAAGGGACAACGAGGCAGAATAAGAAGAGATGGGAACAGTGGCGTCACTCGGGTTGGTGTCACCCAGTGCGGTAGCTCATGGTGTCACCCCCATGGTCCTCCTTCCGTAACAGACCATACAGAATCCTTAGTAATGTCATTTTCGTGTCACCCCCTCTGATGGTGTCACCCGGTGCAGTCCGTACCCCCCGCATCCCCCTAGCGACGCCACTTCTGTGTCTGCTAGTCATGTATTTAACTATGATCGGTTATCCGCTTATGAAATCCGACTAGACCGAGCAGTGTGTGCTCTGTAAAATTTGCAATTTTTCATTTTGGTGTCACCCCTCTGAGATGGTGTCACCCGGTGCGGTCCGCACCCCCCGCACCCGCCCCCCCCCCCCCAGCGACGCCACTGGATGGGAAGATAACATCAAAGAATGGACAAGCATGGACTTCTCAAAGTCCCAAAGAGCCGTGGAGAACATAGCAAAATGGATGGAAATGATCGTAAACTCATCAGTGGTGCCCTTATGACCAGCCACATTACGGGAGAAATAAAAGAAAAATGACCGAATTCATGTATTTAAAAAATCATCACGTATGGTAAGTTCGTATTCATAAGAATTGTTCTTCATATAACTAAGTAACAACTGATTTCTTTTCAAAGGACTTAATCTCAATGTTAGTACGTCGAAATAAGTTTCATGTTATCTTATTTTCTTGGATGAGAAGTTTTATAAATTTGCTGAACACCGACAGTAAATCAGGTAAAGAGAAATGTATGTAAAATATGCAGATTTGTGTCCTAGATATCTACTAAAGAACCGAATGCCAGGCTACCAATCTCTCGTTTACCTATATAGTTTATTTAAAATGATATTGAAAATGATTGATAACTATACTAATGTGTAGTCATTTGACACAATAATATTAAACAGCAACACAAAATTGCAATTTGAATATATAGAATGTATCTTTTTTTATGAAATTGACGAATAATCACATTCACCATACAAATATTTATAAGATGCATTGATTCTACTTGAAAGTGAGTAGTATACACGCAATAGAAACAGTCGTATTCGTTTGATTTAAAGTGGATGACATAAATACACAACTGTCTCTCAAATCTGGTATATCAAGTCTTTCAGAACTGCATTTTCGTCAACATTGTTTGATGGCAAAGCAATTATTTGATTCAAAGGAGAAAGGAACAGGAAAAAGTTATTATATTAACATCGAGATCACAATTTCGGCTCTTTAAAGTTATTTATTACTGAAAAGAGTGACCGAGAAAGGAAGCCAGAAAGAAGGTGAAGAAGAAAGTACAGATAGTTTTCAAATGATGTCAGATTTACCGTTGAGTTTATATGGTGTTTGGAAGTGGAAATATTTTCGTTGAATCTACAGATATTGGTAAAAAAACATACATACATAAATAGAACGCAAATCAAGCTTTCTGTTAGTATCATAATTATTAATGTATAAATTGATTTTGTTTCAGCGTGCCTTGTTCAAAATGTCCAGTTTTGGTGGTGGAATATAAGAGAAACTGCCAGGTTGCCCATCGTCCAGGTGAAATGGGCAAACTATCGCCTGCTAGTGACCTTATCGGGAAGCTTATAGGACACACGGTACTAATTATACGGAAGAACTGTGAACCAGTCTAGAAATGGGTGAACAAATAATAGAGTATTTACGGGTTTGGTGGTCCATAATTGGTTAATAATGAAAATTAAAATTTTAGTAAAAATATCTTTTGAGAGCTTATCCTATATGTAATTTTAAAAAAATATAGACAAATTTCTACTGATGCAATTTTAGTATTTTTACAGGCTTGACTCAGGAGTACTCAATAATGAAAGTAGCACCTGATTCATTAGGTGCAGAATCAATAGCATGTGATTCATGCACATGTAAATAAACAAAATGCCGCGGCTCATATGGTGTTCTCCACACATAAGCTTGCACCAAGGTTAGATGTGCTTGGAGAATTAGAGGTCTCATCATCAGCACCAGAAATTTTAAGTTATTGAATTTTGAATATGATAGTGTTTCCATATGTTTACTATTGGAGTTGAATTAGTACCGTGAGTCATATATATATATATATATATATATATATATATATATATATATATATATATATATATATATATATATATATATATATATATCAAACAGAACGAAAAGTGCTATCTCTGTATTTTATAAATGAATTCTTGAAGATATTAGCATAATTTTCCTTAACTACAAATGAACAAAGTTATATCAGTAAGGTCATTTTTTATTCATACTCTACGGATATTCTAACCTGTCGCCTTACCTGCAGGCACGAACCCTTATACTTTATTGACTATGTGCACATCACCAAAATAATACTATAAAGTCGGCAGTATGGGCATTCGTGCGTGACAGACATACTCCCATGTCGACCTAGTAATCTAATTAAACAGTAATCTAATTAAACAGTCATTCCTGATTCCTAACAGCAACGTGAAGGTATGTAGAATTAATTATATAGAATTACAAATACGCGCCAAATAGGACGGACAATACTATCCTCAGATTCTGCAAGATAATGCTTGATAATTATTTATAAGGGTAGCATGGCTTTCATGCAATCTGGAGAGCAGGTTTGGAGAATTCGTCATCATAGCTGCAGTATTTCAATTTTATACATTTCTTTGAGTCGTATAAATAAGGACATATCTTTTAAACATTTTAAATTCTCTTGGAAAGTTAGCGTTCTTCGTTTATTCGAAAAGGCTGATTAATTTGGGCAATATTAGTTTTGCCACAAATATTTCGGTTGAAAGATATAAACATGCCAT
Source organism: Sinohyriopsis cumingii (assembly GCA_028554795.2). Classification (NCBI taxonomy): domain Eukaryota; kingdom Metazoa; phylum Mollusca; class Bivalvia; order Unionida; family Unionidae; genus Sinohyriopsis; species Sinohyriopsis cumingii. The sequence continues at coordinate 55,429,041 of CM068830.1, forward strand.
ACAAATTTAATTCTATACGATTCTATATCCATTAGACATTTATAAATATAGTGATTATTTGCCAAAGGAAGACGGATTGATTTTGTATGAATATGTGTCCATGCTGAAGCAAGAAACAAAATGTTTAGAAAGGAAACTGACAAAGGTTGTTTGCGGAGAAGACGTACAGAATAAGATCCATGCATTAATCAAATTAGTGCATTCTAATATTGAGATCCCATAAAAAAATGAATTATCTAAGATTAAATTTCAGACATGCATCATCTATTTATTTTCTTTAACTTTTCACAGCACGTGACAGCTCGCACACACCTCAAAATGACCCATTGGTTTCTTAAATTGATTTATTCAGCTATATTCATTTGCTAACCTCTTTCGGTACGCATCCATTCATAATTCTGTGAAGTACATCCTACATTACACGTCATTTAATAATTAATCTTCATTCATTAGGTGTATGGTTTCCATTAAGGCAACACTCGCTTTATCAGTATCTATTGACTAAGTAACAATACAACACTTGTGATGGATGAGAAATTCGAATCACCAATCTATTAAAAGGCATTGTGAAAGAGGGAATCGATTTGGTTTGAAGATCATGCATCTTTGATGATGAATCCACCAACAACGAGAAAATCAAGAGAACTTAAATAGATTGACGCAACAATGAATTGCATGGGAACTGAATTCCATGCATTTCAGGCCTTCCATAGAAAACAAAACTAGTTTTTGTCAAAAGGTGAAAGTCATTTGCAGGAACACATTTGTCTCATAACCTTCGTGATTTTGCTCGTGTCTGAGAGATCAAAACATAAAAAGGGTATGAAAAGGGAACATAAAATGGAGGAATGATGTCCTGTCATTCTTTTTAATTATCACACAAAGAAGATTCATCACCTCCTTCCTAACAATAATACTTTATTTATAAAGTAACGATTTCTTTTTTAACATTCTACCTTGACCGAAGTAAACAAAAATGTGCAAAAGATATATGATATCTGATAAGTAAACCCTCAAGTTTAGAGAACACTTGTCATCACTATTCAGACCGTGCATAAACTATTGTCAGCGGGAAGTCAGAGTTGATGGTTTTCCACTCAGCGTATTCGTCTAGATGATATTTTGCTCATAATTTTGGACAGGTGTAGTTAGAGGGATGTTAATACGGCACAATTATTCTAAGATCTTTTGGGCTGATCCCTCGTAATCGCATTCCGATAATGGTGGGAGGGGGGATCCAAGGTAAAACAGCCTGGATTATATCGACAATGATTCGAATAAAATGTGTAATCGTTGAATGTTAGTTAGTTAGAAGTGGGTCAGCATGAGAACTCTTGACCTTTACTCCATTTCAAAATAAATTAAAATCTAAATGCTGGTTTTCAAAAGAGTTACATTGAACCGTAGTCGATCAGCCTGTATACATGAAAATGGAGAGAGAGAGAGAGAGAGAGAGAGAGAGAGAGAGAGAGAGAGAGCGGTGATATCTGCTTGAAAGGAGTGAGTAACGGATTTCGTCGAGGTGTGAAAACTCATCATCTTCACGTGTGAAGATACCTAATCTTTACATCCGCAACATGAAATGTTGTTTCTTTTATGAGTTTAAGACCATTTTTCATCACATGACCGGCAATGCGCGACGGCCAGGATACGTGGTGGACGAAATATCCAGGGATATCTCGGCAAAAACTGCCGACTCACGTGAGGCTACTGGCAAATGTCTGCCAGGGGTCAAAAGCCATAAAGTTTACTATGTTAAGAGTATTGATGTAATTTTACTAGATTTAGACCCATTCGGGAGAAGAACTAAACGACTTTCTTAACTCGATGAAATGTCCATGAAATTAGATTAAAACTGAAACTCAGATTAGTTGGGGAAATGTAAACATAATAGATATAACAATGTACAAAGAGTTATAACTTTGCAAAGGGAGACAATCTGTATACTAGGGATTCTGTAAAAGAAATATATTATTTTTTTGTAACTCCTTATATACACTTTTTATTACCGCTATATTTCATAACATACCCGTTCGTTACAGATCATACTACTTAATAATTATTTCAAAATACATGTTCATGTGACCTAGCCTACCCAATGGGAAATTACTTAATTCTACCTTTCAGATACCAAATACCATCAGTCATTGAGAAATGAACCCATTGTCCACAACATTTCTTAATATCAATATTATCATTAGTAATTATTAACACATACTTAAGCATCTATTTACGAGTGTTATATCATTAATATAGCGTACATACTATACATTTATTTTATTTATATTTACCATTAGAACGGAATTGCATTGACAAGAGGTAACTGTGTATTGACCGAGTGAATGAACACCTCACATCCCCGAATTTGTCCACAACAAAATATAGTTTTCTGCCTTTTGTGCCTATTTATAATCACCTTTTCATATTAATAAGTTGATTGTTTTCATTTTTGAGTTTCTTTTTTATTCACATTGATTAAATCAATATAAATTACACTTATTATTTATTCATGAAAGATGGTTTTAATGAAGAAAGTAGAGCACTATGGCTACAGACACATATATCCTTGAATACTGAAAACTCATCAATGCGTACGGGCGCAAGGAAATCAGAATGGAATATAATCCATGCGAAAAGACGAACCAAAAAGAGGTAGTTAAAATGTTTTAATGTTTTTAAAGTTGATCAAAGTCATTTCGCTGCTGTAATTAACTTTACTACCGACCATACATTCGTTTCTCTCTCTCTCTCTGTTTCTGTCTCTGTCTCTGTCTGTCTGTCTGCCTCTCTCTGTCTGTCTGTCTGTCTCTCCCTTTGGTCGTTTGACATAACATTTCCCACCAGTGTTCATAGGTCTATAGACGTTATGATATTACACAGTCGAAAATCTTCTATTCTCATATTTTCGTGGATTTTCGCCATTATCTTGATACGGTGGTAAACAGAGAGAGAGAGAGAGAGAGAGAGAGAGAGAGAGAGAGAGAGAGAGAGAGAGGACGGGGAGATGCCTCTGGATATTTTCATATTTAATTAATAATAATCGATATTTAGAACATTATAATAGGTTTAAGAAACACGCAAAAAAATCAGCAAATCCTTAAATACATAATATATGTGTGCCTCGTAACCAAGATATTTACCTTACTGTGTCGACCGGCAATTTCAACTTTGTATCTATCATTAATTATATAAACATTTTAGAGAGGTCCCAAGGGAGTGTAAACATATCGTTATCATGAATGATATTATAGGTTACTTGGTGCAATTTCAGTTTGAAGGTTATTTATCGAGCCGTATATCTTTTTCTCTATCCGGATTTCAGCTTATTTTGTCCGTTGTGCATGAGAAGGGAGGGGGAAAAGAAAAAAGAAGGGATTCCTATTAAATTGTGCACTGTGTTAAATTCAATTAGAAAACGGGGATTATTATTACTTATTTTCATACGTCACTAATGATTAATGTGTTGAAATTCATCATTGATCTTCAAAACGCCGTCTTAATGACCAGCACTCACTTCCTCTTATCATCACACCTGTTTACTACCCAAAACTCCTCTAAAGATCAATGTACTGTCTTCTTGATCACCACATACGTTACTGACACTGTCATATATTAGTTCGAAAATTCTATTCTTAACAAGTACAAACAAGCTAGTACCTTAAAGTACAAGGAAATCTTATCATAAACCAAATTTGAAATGTAGCAGTGTATCGCTATCTTTCTCACAAACAGTGAATATCATAATTGGTATACAGCCGCATGTGAAACTAGCTTTAACATTAAATCTAATCTTGGATTGTGAAAGAAAGCTAATGCTTTCCATTCAGTTTATATAGGTAATGTGCACTGATCAGCACTTATAAAAGTGTCGGTCTGTAACACTGTGTATTGATGATTAAGACGGTGTGTTGGTCAGTAGGTGTGAGCACTAGTCAGTAAAACTGTATGTTGGTCTTTCTGTGTCAGCGTTTTTGATATTAGCTTCCCTTTTGTCCTCTAAACCGTCCCATCTTGTTCAGCATTGGACATTTTTCACTTACCTTTCCCATTTCAATCTTATAGTTGGCATAAGTAATCTTTTCAAGATGGTCGTCTAACATTAAACTCTCCATTGATGAACTAACGTTGAACCTAATGTTAACTTCTCCATGTCCCAATAGGTACTTTCAAAATGGCACCCGTAATTTTAATTCTCATTGTCCCCCATGGGTCGACCGCTCCGTTGGCCTAGTGGTTAAAGCGTCCGCATCAGAAGCCGGAGGTCGTGTGTACGAACCCCGGCCGAGTCATACCAAAGACTTACAAAAATGATATTAACAGCTCAGCATCAAGAGGTTAGTGTTAGGACTGGTCGGACTGGTGTCAGTATAATGTGACTGGGTGGGACATCACGCTACATGTCCGCGGCATGATGCCCCAGTGCTAGACATCACTATAAACTGCCACACTGCAGACATCGTAGCGATATGACTGAAACATTGTTAAAGCTTCGTTAAAAATCCAAATAACACACTCACTCCCTCAAGAGTCATCATCACGGTGTCTGTTTTTCGCCTTTTTCATAATGGGTGGCATGTATCAGTAATTAGATCCCTCTTTCGCTTATTTATTTTTATTAGTTGAAGAAAATTTAGGTATATTAGTGCTACAAAATAAAAGAATTATGACAATTGACAGAGCAAATGCATTATACGCTGCAGCAGAAGTTCTGAATCATTTTGTTAATATACCAATGCTGAAAATAAACAGTGATAAAACAAAGTCAACCAAAACAGGAGCTAAAGACCTTTGAAATTAGCCATGTTCTGACCTAGGAACTGAATGGATTTTAAAATTTACATTGATATGCGTCATACGTTTTCTACAAGACAAACTCAAAATATATTGTTTTGTTTGGAATCTGAAGATGAATCTGCTACATCTCTAGCTGGCTCATGTGTTAGTTTATTTGTACTATTTATTATATTATTACAAAAATAACATACCATATTTCAAATTTTTACAGATAAGAATGTCAGAAGACGTAGGCATATGAAGTGATATAAAATCCTTTGTAGAAAGATCTATAGACCTCAAGAAAAAAGACGATGATTATATTTATGTCCTTGTCAAGCCTACTGCACAGAGTCTTAAAGGCCATGATGGATGTTCGGCTAGATATGATACAGCAAAAAATACCACCACTGGTGGATCGAAACATGTTGAATTAATCTAGATGCAGCCTTAGTGGTACTTAAATTTCTGTAAATAATAGCATTCTGACTGCTATTAGTTTTCTCTCTTAAATCAGCTTATTCTAATGAGAATAAGTCTTCGTTTTGTAATACTGATGATGAATACCGATGAGAAGACGTCTTGCTTTTGTAATACTGATTATGAATCACGTGCAATAATGAGGATGAATACTGATGACAAGACGTCTTAATTTTGTAATACTGATGATGAATACCAATGAGAAGACGCCTTCATTTTGTAATACTGATGATGAATACCGACGAGAAGACGTCTTAATTTTGTAATACTGATGATGAATACCGATGAGAAAACGTCTTCATTTTGTAATACTGATGATGAATACCGATGAGAAGACGCATTCATTTTGTAATACTGATGATTAATACCGATGAGAAAACGTATTCATTTTGTAATACTGATGATGAAATACTTGTAATACTGATGATGAATACCGATGAGAAGACGTCTTCATTTTGTAATACTGATGATGAAGTACATGTAATACTGAGAGTGAATGCTGATTACGAAATACTTGTAATACTGATGTCGACAAACTTGTAATACTAATAATGTATACTTGTGCATATATTCTGAAATTTGTAATATTGTCAAATCATCCTGGAGTGATGTTCGAACATTTGGCAAGGTCAAACCTATAATAGAGCTTGTAATCTTACCAAAATAAAACTAAGTTTGGAGATGTGATAAATTCTTGCTTATAAATTTTGTCGTGGTACTGGCCAATAACTAATTTAAAATTCAATGACTCCTGAGAAGAAAGTCAGTTTTCAGGAATTAAGTATTAATTGATTGATCAGTTAGGCAAAAATATAGTACTGATATTATAATGATATCAAAACTGAATTATGTAAGACCTTGAACATTACATGTGATGTAGATGTACATTCTGAGTAGGCCTAATATATGTCGTCTCTCAGTTGTGTCTATAAATGCTGCAAAACCTGTTGTAAAGAATGTTATCAAGAAGCCCCATCAAACTTGATCAGTGAATAGCAAACTCATAAACGCGTACCGTTTCGTATGTAAAAATAAATTAAAAAATGCTTTCGCATATATTTGCAAACAAAACCAAAACCAAAAGGAACACGAGATCTGATAACAACGAGACAAGACGAGACAAATTCTTTATTACACTACGGTTACAATACGCAACATATGAGGAAAATATTAGTGTCTCATTTTGCATGCGTGTACATTAGCCATGGACGTTTGTTTCTCTCACGGTAAATGCAGTATAACTCAGTTTGACAGCATTATTTCATTATTAAAGTCATTACTTCAATCGAATAAGATCGTGTTGAAACTTAATTACATAAACATTGGCATAATTGGGAAGACAGTTTATAAACTACTAAATATGGGCAAAAAACTAATCTCTACCAAATACTTTACAACATTTAATCTGCAGTACTTTTCACTTCCTTAAAAAATCTTATAAACCAATGAATGAATTATTATTTAAAAAAAGCAAACACTAACCACCCACCGACCCCCCCCCCAAAAAAAAAAAACAACAGAGAAATGGAAGAGCAATAAAAACATCGAGTAAAGTTGGTTTGAAATAAATGAAACTTTGATAAAATAATATCAATCAATTTAGATAGATTTCTTAAGATACCAAGTTTCTCGGAACACGTTATGTCTTTAAACTTTGGTACATTTGGTCTCATATAGAAGTGGTTTGGTAGTAGTGGCTTTCTTTGTTCTCCGAAATAGCTACATTCAAGGAGATAACGAAATTCATCACCCACACAGTTTTGCACGCAAAGCGTACACACTCTTTCATATATAGGCACAATCTCCCATATTCCCTTTTCTATCGGTAAACAGTGATTACATGTTCGAAATTTTATTATATTTGCCTTATATTTTATATACATCTTTCAACAAATAATGTTCTTGTTTCAATTCCGTTTATTCTATATGTATTAGCTTTTGTCGTGGTAGTAATGGATGATTCCCATGTTTGTATAAACTGATCATGAAGCTTTTCCTTAAATACTCTATCTAGCCATCATTAGTTTTGATTAACCCATATAAATTGAAACCCAGTTTCCGATAGGATGTTTGGAATGTTCTCATCCCATCTGTTCCTGCCTAGACCATCATTATAGTCCTGTAATAGCCTCAGATACATGATGTAAGATAGTTTCGTTTCTTTACTATCAATGAGATTTACCCATTAGCCAACCAGTCTCCTTTTGATTTGCAGCTTGTAGCGGGGTTCTACCAAGCTCACCGTAAAGCATATCCGTGTGGTGGATATTGTAACTTTTAGCACATATATTTTAGAAAACTATAAACAAACTCATTCAATCATATCAACCAGACAGAAGTTTTCAAAGGTGTAAAGAAAAAATCTAGCATAGATATCGATCAATTAATTACATAACGCTGTGCTACTTAATGCCCTTCATCGAACTTTTAGACATCTTTTTGAAAACAGGTATACATACTATACATGCCATTCACTCAGATTATCAGGTTCTGGAATTTAGTTTAAACATAGACATAAAGTTCCATTATTAAATCCAGGCCAGCTCAGTAAAAATATGCTCTAAACTGGCATTGGTCTAATAGTAAGTCGATCGATCTGAGAGAAATGACTCAAGCTACCTTAAACACATTGAGATGTGAAAACATATTTGTAAAACTGGATTTTCTATGGGCTGCTAATCTACCTGTGAGAGCGTTAGAAATTCATTTAACATTACTAGATGTAAGACTAAGTATTCTAGCATGTTAAAACCTCATGGTTGGGGTGTATTCATTTTTAAGTCACGAAACGTGGCCAATAGACTATATTAACCGGATGTGCATTAATTAGGCAACTTTACTACTAAAGATTATTTTTCACACCAGATTAGTATTTTCTTAATGCTTTAAACAGATCTTACTAACTCAAAGGCTAAAGTTAAATGATACATTTTAAACGCCCACAAAGAGTTGCTTTTATTTACAACATACGCGCACTATTATTTCGTATATTTCATCAGCGGAATTCCTTACATTTCCATCTATACTGATTAGAATGGCGTTCTCCATCTGTTCTCCACAAACAACAAATTTGGTGGATATAAGACAGGGACTATTGCAGGAATTTTTTTTCTGACATATACTATCATGAAGAAAAAACAAGGAAAATGAAATTTAGAATTTCATGTATAATAAAGTATCAATTCTTCATTCTTGTTTCTTCAAACATTTGGGGCCCCGAGTGGCCGAGTGGTCTAAAGCGCTCGCCGTTACGGATCACTGCCATCTCACCTCTGCGTGAGTTCGAGTCCAGCCTCTGCTAACGTTGGTACGTGAGAAAGCCTGCCAGTAGCTTCTCGTGGGTCGGTGGTTCTTCCCTGGGTTTTCCAGGGTTCTTCCTCCACCAATTATACTGGCCGCCATGTATAGCCTATCTTGTGCTGAAAATGGCGTTAAACCCTACAACAACAACAACATCTTCAAACATTTATGCACCTAAATATATTATTGATGCGTTAATATAAAAATAGTACAAAGGGCAAATCATTTTGTAAATTCTCACTTCCTGTACGTATATCTTATCTTTTTAGATCGATCTGTATAGCATACGATCTTAAACTTAAGACCCTATTTATTGTTTTTACAGTAATTAAAGTTAGCAGTGTCGAGAAAACGTTAATTTGTCCCATGTACATTAACAAATAATGGTATTTCACTAGACTAATAAGTCCTCCCTCAACGAAGCGAAACACTTGTTTCTCATGTCTTGCATTTGAATTACAAGGTTCAGGCATATGTACATACTTGGTACGTATTTGAGTAAGACATATCATCGTAATGAGAATGAAACCTACCTATGAAGGCCTATAGGATATATGTCAATAAATCTCAAACAGACCTTCGCCTGTTTTACTCACGCACCAGCCAAAAAGGTAATTGTTTAATCGCTTGTTAGTGAAATTGAATATATACATCGATCTCGCGCTGTATGCGCAATTATGCCTCGATTAGTTTGTAGATTCCTTTGAAATCGTTGTTTGAAGCTAACATGACATGAACAGAATCATACGCATTTACCGCCCAACAGAGAACAATTGAAAGTAGTAAATCAGGTTTAAAATAGATACACTTCACCTTTCTCAAGATGTTGTCGCCATATTTAGTACTCTGTTTTAACTTGTCGTACTGCATGTTCCTTGTCTAGCAACTGGTGCAAAATCGAGCCTTCGTACAATATTTCTGACCTGTTTAAAACCCTTATCTGCCTTGAGTTAAGTCTCTGTCATTCACGTATCCCGTTTCAACCAGCTTGCTTAGCATTGCTTTAAATCCTGATTTTCTCTTTTGATTTAATTCTGATGTTATGTCAGTTTCAGATACTGAACCATCAAACACTAAAATAGATGCATAAGAAGAGATGACCCGTCATGGTATGTAACAGTAATCTGGGTATGTTTGCATCTGAGCTTTACAAAAGGTAGGTCAATGCATATTAAGGTCTGTACAATCAACCATGGCAAAAGTCGTAGGGAAGTCTTTAACAAAAAGATTGCCGTGTGATTATGTCATAATATGGCAATATGGATACTTCAACAAACCGCCGAAATATATAATGCATCCATGATCTGAAAATAGTCAGCTTCCATAATAAATATATGCAAACACCATGATGTTAAAGATTCAACACTAATTTTGTTAATGATCAAATTCCAAAATTAATTAGTATAGACACATCACTGATGATAGCTTCCTTGTAGAGGAAATTATATGAACCGCGGCATATTCTGGATCTACATGTTTTTGAAACAGGTGTTTCCAATTCCGCACTAAAGTGTCATTTCAGTAATGAGTTTTCCAGACTAAAGTCTGTAGAAGGACTAAATGTTCATCAACAAGACATGGTTTCTATTTTTTCTACTAATACAGACTCTCAAAAGAATATTTTCATTAAAATGTTACTTTCATTATCACGAATCTTGGCTGACTGAACCCATTTATACTCTCTTTCGTTTTCACCCATTTCTAGACTGGCTTCCATCCCTCCATATCATTAATAACGTGAGTCCTTCGTGCGTTTCAGAAAGCTCCTCATCGCTCTTCTTGTCTGGTACACGATTCTACTTTGTGCTCTCCACGTGCAACTGTGTTGATAGAAAATGATGGTACTTGCATTTCTACGAGCAGTTATTCCTATAGTTTTATTTCCTTAGAAATGAAAAATATATCTGAAGTAAACATTTTGCATGAAATTTTCGACATCTCTTACTCGTTTAACGGTATCATTAGTTGTATTAATACTTTATTTTCGTTTTGACTTTTCTAATTATATGTGTGCTATTTTATAAACATATTCACACACATATGTGTACGTCTATAGTGTAATTTTATTTATGCACGTGTAGACAGATGCTACTGATGATGAAATTTACTGACTTTTAAGTTACCATAATGAATGACAATCAGACATAAAATGAAGGAAAAATGATACTTATAAGTTATTATGTGCATATACACGTATGTGGAATTACTATGTTCATATAAACTTGTGTTTAATTAATATGTGTATATACTTGTGTGTGTATAATGACAACCCAAATATTTCCCATAAACGAAATGGCGAAATTGCGTTCTGTTTTATTTTCATGTGAGATTTATTACCTGTGTCTATGTGTATATGTGTGCGTGTTTTGTTAAGAATGCTAAATGAAAATATATTCTCAGAATGTTAGCATCAGTACTTTGAAGATAAAGGAGTTGGAATATTTTTTCTTTTGTTCATTAGCATTCACTGAACAATTGCTCTTGTATTTTCTTTTCTTTTGCTGTAACTCTGAATATAATTTTATTCTGACATTTTTACATAAAAATTAGTTCTGAGATCTACTTGAATCGGTACACTGAACTGAAGTCGTATTGTAGGGTAACCTCGCTTTTATTCGTGTGTTCCAGTGAGAAGCATCCCATCAGGATAGAATCAGATAATTTGAATGTGAATTCATGCTCTCATGCAAAAATGTGAAAAATTAAATAAGGAAAGTTTATGATTTTACAATCTCGCTATTGAAATGGAAGTTTAACTAGTAAGCATCCTAAAACTTATAGGATTCATTCTTGGTTATTAATAAAACAATTTTGTTCTAAAGTACGAGTACCACTTGCTGTAAGCTGCATTCAGTTATCATCATCATCATCATCATCATCCTCATCCTCCTCCTCCTCATCATCATCATCACTTGGATGTCATATTCTTCCTAAGTTTGAGAATCTCTTTAGTTTTGAATTATTACTTTTCTCTTGAAACTCTCTGACTTGTTCATTCACCCTTTTTCAAGAAACGTTGCATTCATCATGTAAGCCCCTCCTTTCTCCCGTAATAACATACGACCTTTCTTAACAGGAAAAATATGGGTTAATATAAAATAAGTAATGCCAATATATTACATTTGTCATCGTTTCATAGGACTTATTTCTTGGATGCTCGCAGGTAAAATATCTTAACCCCCATTTGCAACGACTAATACTGTTATCCATTTTCGTAGGTAAATAAAAGGATTATTTGATTGAATTTTGTATAACCGTACTTCAACACGTGAAAGGCAATATGTTCGAAGCATTTGAAATAAAGTGCTTTGCACATGGAAGCACCACAGTTACAGAGTCAGCTTGGTTTGGGCAGGATTCAATCCCAAATCCTTCTGATGGTGAGTCGAGCACGCTAACCACTAAACCAATGCAGCTACAGTCTGTAAATTATAACAAAGCCATGACACTAACGGTATCTCAAGTTCAAAAAGTGAAAATATTTTTACATAAAGACAATGATGATTAAAATGTTTTAAATGATGGATTCAAGTCGACCAGTCGCATAGCTCAGTATCCAACAACATATCCAATGATTCTGAGGCTTCACTTATTCAAAAATTTGAGAGATAAATCCAATGCATTTTCACTAAATTATAACGATACAACAATTAAAATATGTCACGTTTGCCTCCAAAACATGCCCTTTCTGTATTGTTGGATAATTAAAATTGTGTAAATTAGAAAAACGAAGAAAATAAACATTTTCAGGAAAGGAAAGATAATGACCGAAGTAATGCCACAGTCTTGTCTCGTGTTTTCTGATATGTGCTAGTCGTCATTATCTGAACTATAACGGAAAAAAAATACTAGTACTTTACGCTATCAGACAGTTTTTAACTCAAATCTTTTGATTTTACCTGATTTATGCTCGTTAAGAATATGACAGCTTGGAAAAGTTTGTATTTATTTATCTTTAAATATTGTCGGATTCAGTCTCTGTTTATCATTAAATTGAAAAGGGTTGTCGAATATCGAGTTTGGTTAAATCATAGGCAACATGCGCTTGTCATTTTAGATTAACTCCCTTTGAAAGCTGCATTCTCTACCTTAACAGTTTTCAATACATATGACGAGAGTGATCGTCTGTAACTCCTAGCCACATACACAGACTACTTTAACATGGAAAATATAATTTGATCGTTCAGTTAAAAATATTTAGTTTTTGTTAAACTTCTGTTACTGACTAAAGTTTGTATTGACTGAATTCAGTGAAGTGGAGGCATTGAAAAAGAGATTTGCTTTCTCCAAGTTGTAAACATGTACTGTGTTCAGATACTTTTGTTGATGTTCACTTCTGTCTAATTCCACTTTTTATTTCGAATATGTTTCAGGACGAGCAAAAACCGTCTGGTTGGGACACTGGGTCAGAAAAAGCATGAGGTTTGCACATGGTTTGGCCAAACTAGAAATTAATGATGTGTTGAATGTGTACAGCGCAAAACAGTAATTATGATTTGTGTACCTGTAATGCCCGCCAATTATGAACAAATGCACCAATATAAATTAACTAAAATTCTCTCCAACATTATGAAAACATGCACCAATTTTTAATAGTGTGACTGTATTGCCACAAATTATAAACACATGCAGTAAGTATAAATTGTGTGGCCGTAATGTCCTCCAATTATGAACACATACAGTAATTATACATTGTGTGACTTAAACGCCCCCCAGTAATGAAGATGCAATAATTTTAAATTGTGTGACTCTAGTGCCTTCCAATCTAGGACACACACAAGTAGTAAGGTGGGATACATTAGCGTCAATGGGAATTAGCATTACAGAGACCCCTGGGACAGATTAGCGTCAAGGGAAATTTAACATGGAGAAAAATCGTGGGTCAGATTAGCGACAAGGGAAATTAACATGGAGAAAAATCGTGGGACGGTTTAGCGTCAAAGGAATTTAAACAGGGTGGGACTTTATAGCGTCAAGGGGAATTGAATATGGGATTTTTTTTTTTTAAATTTTTTTAAAAAGGGGTAGGCAATGGAAAGGCTATCTCTTTTCGAGAAATATGGCTGGCCCTGAAAAGGGCCTTTGGGTTTTCTTCTTCTTCTGCTTCTAATTTCTTCTTTTTCTCCACCAAGTTCTTATTTTATCTCCAACACTCTTTCTCTTCTTCTCTTTCTTTTTCTCCTGCTCTTCTTTCTTCTTCTCTTACTCCTCTTCTTTCTTCCTCTTCTCATTTTCTTCTTCTTTTTCAATCTTTTCGTTCCATTTGCTTATTCTTATTCTTTCCTCTTCATCCTCCTTCTCCTCCTTTATCTCTTTCATGTCACCACTAATCTTGTCCTTTACCTTTTTTAAGTTATTAATTTCCATCTTTACACGATGGGGACTATAGGAATAATAGTCTTCAACCAGTCTTATCAACATCTGCTCCATCATTCCTAAGTTGTCTAAAACGTCTTGTAATGTTTGTATTTTGTCCATTTGGTTAGAAGCCATCTTCTTTTTTTATTCTTTGCAGAATGGTTTGAACGACGAATACTGTGGGTTCTTATACTTAAAGCGCGTACGTGAAGGAAAACATCCCCCTAAAACGTAAAATTGATCTTACCTAGATCATGACCAAACAACGCGCGGACGTGAAGGAAAACATCCCCTACTTTTTCATTTCATATAATAAAACCCAAACTATACTTTCTCATTTCATATAATAAAAACCCAAACTATACTCTCCACATATGCTAAGAAACAATAAACAAAATCCATAATCTACTATCCTCACAATCGTACGTGAGCGCTTACAAAACCCAAACTATACTCTCCACATACGCTAAGAAACAATAAACAAATCCATAATCTACTATCCACACAATCGTACGTGAGCGGGTACAAACACAAACACACAAACACAAACACACAAACACATACGCTAAGAAACAATAAACAAAATCCATAATCTACTATCCTCACAATCGTACGTGAGCGGTTACAAAACCCAAACTATACTCTCCACATACGCTAAGAACAATAAACAAATCCATAATCTACTATCCTCACAATCGTACGTGAGCGGTTACAAAACCCAAACTATACTCTCCACATACGCTAAGAACAATAAACAAATCCATAATCTACTATCCACACAATCGTACGTGAGCGCTTACAAAACCCTAACTATACTCTCCACATACGCTAAGAAACAATAAACAAAATCCATAATCTACTGTCCACACAATCGTACGTGAGCGCTTACAGAACCCTAACTATACTCTTCACCTACGCTAAGAAACAATAAAGAAACCCATAATCTACTATTCCCACAAACATACCTTAGCTCTTACAAGCACCAACACACAAACACATACCCTCACACTATCTTAAAAAAGAGTTAGTGTTTATATTCACACTACTCTACCTACACATTGGCAAATTGATGGTTATTTCTTTTCTAGAGTATTGGGTAGCCCTGAAAAGGGCTGTTTTTTTTTTTGTTTGGAACTTCATGGACACCTGGTTAATGGTGGCACCTTCCAGGCCTGGCGCCGCATACACATCTTGTCCCCCAGTTACTTTTTACCTTTTTGGGGGAGAGAGCAGAGGCAGGATATGTCGCTTCAGAATCCCAATTTTCGCTCTCTGGGATTCTGAAATTTCTTCTTCTTCTCTCCTTTTCCTCCTCCTCCTCTTCTTTGTATCTTCTCTCCTCCTCTTTGTATCTTCTTTCCTCTTCTTCTTTATATCTTCTCTCCTCCTCTTCTTTGTTTCTTCTTTCCTCCTCCTCTCTTATCCTTCCCTCCTCCACAATGGCTTCCGCGGCCAGTTCATTTAATATGCGCCTGGCATATTCCAGATGCACATGAAGTTCCAACAGTTTCTCCAGTCTCGTGTTCATTTTTGGTGTTGATCAATCAACAAGGGTAGCTGGACTGCCGAACGAGTTTCAATTTATAGTGAAAGCGCGGGCGTGATGGAAAACATCCCCCTAAAAACATAAAATTGATCTTACCTAGATCATAACCAAAAAAAACAACAACGCGCGGACCTAAAAGAAACACTCACTCACTTTTTTATGATACCCATCACTATTTTAAAATTTTTTATAAATCACTTCAATAGACTATCCACATACGCAAAGCAATCCAATCTAACCCCAAATTTACACCTCAAACACCAAAAAAAAAAAAAAGACATCATTTTAATCTACTATCCATACCAACTTACTTAACCACTTACAAACACAAACACACAAACACATACCCTCACATTTTTTTTTTAAAAAAGAGTTAGTGTTTATTTTCACACTACTCTACCTACACACATTGGCAAATCGATTGTTATTTCTTTTCTAGAGTATTGGGTAGCCCTGAAAAGGGCTGTTTTTTTTGTTTTGCTATGGCATTCTTTTTAGTTTCTAAGAATGCGATGTCCTCTGAGGATAGACTTTCTGGCGATAGGTCTGCTTCTTCGGAAAGAGAAGAAGAACTCTTTGGTGTCGATACGACAATCGACAAAGCCTCTGTCAGCTTCAGGTTGCTGCTGCTGCTCTTGTTGTTGTTGTTGTTGCTGATGTCTCTGAAGTCTGTACTTCTCTGTCCATTCTTCTTTTCCTTGTTCATTTCTTCTCTGAAGAGCTCTTCTATCAGGTCTTCAGTGATTTTTAACATTCTCACATTCTCTATTTCTTCTGGCTTCGGTATCAGACTGTGTCTGACCCCATGCAAATTCACGTAGGCTTCGTTGAGTTTAGCTAGTTTGGAGCACATCTTCTTAGGAGGATGAGTCGACAATGGATGGTTAGACTGGAAACAACCCGGTTCTTAAAGTCAAAGCGCGGACGTGAAGGAAAACATCCCCCACACGGTTTTTGAGTCGCAACGTTTAGTGAGTGTCATGAGAGGGATAGTAAGAAATGAAAGAGCATCAATCCAACATTCTTATAGCTAAACAAAAGACAAAGGCATTTTTTTCAAAACATAAAAATTTTTATTCAAAAATCACTTAACACTAAACAACAACTCTAACATTTTTTAACAATAATCCAACAATATAACATCAAACAATTTTTTCAAAACACAACATTTTTTATTCAAAAATCACTTAACACTAAACAACAACTCTAACATTTTTTAACAACAATGCAATACTAAAAGTTTCTCCACTAGGTAAAGAGGGATAACAGTCTTCCATGGTTTCTAGTAATCTAGGATGGCTTCTCTCAAACTGTTGATTTCTATGGTATTATCGAATTCTGCATACAGGATGACGTTCACCGTTTCATCAGGGTCTCGGTCTTTAAACTGAATTTCCACACGAATCTGGCCGGATTTTATAGGGTGGAAATGTCCCTCGTCGCTGCCTTGGTCTGGAGTGAAATCGAAAGCCCACAAAGCGTAGCCTCCTGCATAATCC
Organism: Sinohyriopsis cumingii; assembly: GCA_028554795.2. Classification (NCBI taxonomy): domain Eukaryota; kingdom Metazoa; phylum Mollusca; class Bivalvia; order Unionida; family Unionidae; genus Sinohyriopsis; species Sinohyriopsis cumingii. The sequence continues at coordinate 55,445,997 of CM068830.1, forward strand.
TCGTACGTAATACCGTGACTGGTATTGGTTCCTAACTGTCCGGTGCTTTCGTACAGGGACAAGTACGATCTCAAGTAATTCTTCTTGGTAAAGTCAGGTTCGAAAGGTCGGGTACACAAGGTCTTGCCATCGCGACTGACTTAGATTTTGGAAACACCAAAGTGTTGAAAGTAGAAAGGATTTTTTTCGGCAGCTCCGTTGAAGGCTGTATTCTCGACGATACCAACGATCAAACGTTTGGGTAACTGTCCTTGGAACAGATGATCTTCGATCATGGATCGCTGTCCCTTGGGAATGGTGAAGGTTTTCACTTCCACGCGTCGTATGGGATACTTGGCAGTCGTTCTGCTCAACGTCTGACTGATGTCGTTTCCCACTTTAGGTAACACTTCCACACGGCGTACGTAGAGTCTGGCTTCTAGGATTTTGGTTTTGTAACCGTCACTATCAGCCATCAAATGGAAAGCGGCACTGCTACGATTCAGTCTCAGGCGGACATCCACCCCGTTCAGCAAATACTTTTGTTGCAACCACATGTCCAAATGCAAACGATCCATCAGTTCTAAACTTGTGTCGGCTCCCGTGATTCTCTTTCTTCGTTCTACAAATCCATCATTGTTGTCTTACTTTTCATCAGTTTCCAATATTTCAAACTTGGTAGGTTCGTCAGCTTCCCATACCACACAGGCATTGAGATGAGTGTTCTTGGCATCTATTCCGTACGTCAAGAGATTTTCCAGGTAGGCACGATAAGGGTAAGTATCCATGCTGCTACTGACCAGTTTGTTATTCAAGTACAAGTCCACTCCACTGAACAAGGAATGCATGAAATTGTTGACGGGAGCTACTGCTTCATCGTCTATAGCACCTACAGTCTTATCTAGAATTTTGACTTTCAGGTACAAGTAACTGCTATTCAGATCGATGTAATCTTCGGGCTGTCCTTTGATTTCAAACTCGATGGGAGCGGAATCGGTCAGTGAGGAGACGGGGTGAAATTCCACCCACTGGGATTCTTGCATCGTCATCATCGTGGGGGGCATGGCAAACATATCCAGTTCCGTCTTGGAACAAGCGCAAGACTCTCGATGCATCATTTTTTTTTTGTTCTTTCTCAATAATCGAAAACGTCTAAGTCTCGAACGGTTCTTCTTTACTTGGCCTTGTCCTTGCTGAATGCCTGACTCGGTAGCGTGCAGGGCATTTATAGGTGTTTCTCGTTGGCCTAAAATGTCTTTGCCCGTTTGCAGCAAGACATTTTTGCCTGCCCTCATGAAGGCTTCTTTAGGGTTTTGTTTGTCGATGATGACATTTTGGAGAAATTCTTTGCCTTGCGTCAGTGCCGCATCTTTCAAGGCGTGCAATCCGCGTGTCACCATCGGTTTCAACACCGGGGCCACCGAACGAAAGGCCGATTTTAACATATCTCCTAAGCCGTGTCCTCGCTGTCGAGCAACCCCTCGGTACACTGGATACATGACTTATGAATCGTGAGAAAACCGTTTTCGAAAATGGAGTTTCACCGTGACTTTTCCTTTGGTGAATGGAATATTTTGCCCCAAATCTCCTTTTATAGTAATGTTCACCGTGTCCAAATACGACTTACTGACAGGCAAATAGTGAGGATGTACAAATTCGCGGTGGACGTGGTAAGTGTTTCCACCTTCCTCGTCAGAGTTCGTGGCAGAATCCACTTTGAAAGGAATGACACGCAGTAACGGTACGGAGGTGTGTCCCACCACGTTATACTCCACCACATCGGAGTACACAAACATCAAATTCAGTCCTTGGTTCAGTTCTACCGGGGCACGAAATAACTTGCTAAAAGACTCGTTGTCGTAAACGATGGGTAATTCGCTTTTCTTCATCATGCTCATTCTCAGGTTCATGTCTCCGCCCAACATGTCATACAATTCAGGACAAAATAAAATGGACAGGATTTTACTCCGTTCAAATTTCATCAAGAAGCGACGAGCTGTTTTGTGGTACTCCATGGTGACACTTTTGTTAACATGCTCCAAAGCTTTCAGAAACACGGCATTAAGCCTGGAGGCTATGGTGCTGACCAAATGTTGACCACTAAAATAATAGCCTGGGGAAATGAACAAGTGATAGGTGGTGTACTTTTGTGTACGGGTTTTCTTGTCATATTTGACATTGCTATCCATCCACTGTTGCAATTGTTCGTCATGAACTTCCACATCAAAAAAGTTTTGATTGGGAAGGACATTGAGGACTTGGGTCGGGTGAATCATTTCTACTAAAGCCACTTCCCAATGGGCTTCGTGATCTAAGGGGATGGCTTGAGGTAATTTGGCCGTGTAACAGCACAACGTGTTCTTGGGAAACACCTCCATGGAACTGTCACTGGGTAAGGTTAAGTAAAATTGGTTTTGGTGACTCATAATTCCAGAGTTCTGTGGCTGTCCGAGGGGTTACTGGACGTCAGAGGCGTGTCTCCGCCCAAAATGGGGTTCTGGTTGTGGTTGGAGTGGTGACTGGCACTGGCACTGGACACAAGGTTCCCGTGGTTCCCGTTCGAGGTGAATTTCAGGGAGGGATTAGGAAGCAGGTAACCGATGCAACTGCTCAATAAAATGGTCCACAATTGTTTGTCTCCTTGTTGCAAACTCAAATTGGCGATGGCTGCCCCGATGACACAATACACCACGAAGATTTGGCAGAAAAAGACGATTTGCGTTTTAGGCACACGTTCTCCACACCACACCCACAAGGGTTGTTTTTGTAAATCTTGCACAGAAGAACTAGGGGAAGGAGGAGTGGTCGACGTAGCTGCGTCTGTGTGAAAAGGCATGATGATCACTTCTTTTTATAGTCGATGACTTGCGAAGCGTCGATCCAAGAATCAAAACTGGGTGGATATCCTTTCCAACGTACTTTGACTTCTTTGACACGTCGTTTGCCCACTTTACGGGTTCTGCGTTCGAGAATGCTTTCGATGTCGTACACGTCGTCTTCTTCTTTGGTGACACGTTGTAACTCGAGCAAATAAAACGTTCCTTTGAGCACTTCTCCGTTCATGTCTTCCAATTTATAGACGGTAGGATGACGGCCATGCACTCGTCCAGTGACGCGAAACAATTCGGTCGTCCAGTTAGGTAAGTAACCTTTGTCGAAAGTGCGTTTGGTTTTGCCAATGCGCACCCAATCTCCTACGGCCAACTCTCCACTTTTCTTGGGGACAGCCCTCGTCGGGGACGTACCAAACAGGCGCTCAAACACCAACACTTCGTTGTCGGGAGTCACGTCTTGCGGGGCACGTCCGATGCTTCGATGGTAAGATTGGTTGTACGCTTGCACCAGGTGCGGTAAGATGTCGATGTACTTCAGAGTGTGGTGATGCGTAAAATATTTCCACATGCGTTCTTTCAAAGTGCGTTGAAAACGTTCCACGATGCTGGCTTTGGTTTCGGGATTCTCGGTGGTAAAAAAATGAATGTCACGTTTCTTTAATTCTTTTTGGAAAGCTTGGTTCAGAAATTCGGTGCCTTTGTCCGTTTGCCATCGAAGAGGGTGACGACCGCTTTGTTTCAGCACTCGTTGCAGGGCTCGCACTAACTCGCTGCTCGATTTGGAAGTCAAGGGTACGACCCAAGCAAATTTGGAAAAGACGTCGATGACACAAAACAAATATTTGTAGCCACGATTGTAGCTGGCCAAATGAGAGACATCGGCTAAATCGGCTTGCCATTGATGATCGATGCCTTCCACTCGGGTGCGACTTCTGGCAAACTTGCGTCGAATGGGTTTGTGTAAAGTGTAGGTAGCTTGTTCTTGTAACCATCGTTGCACTTGAGGTAAACGGAGACTTTTCAGTCGCGTTTTGGCAGCACGATACAATTTTTGAACTGCTGCGTAACCTGCAGGATGGGAGGGATCGTAGTAAATGCTGGCTAAGACTTTTTCCATTTTTTTGTGTTGGTTGGTGTTTTAATAAGGCACCCACTCTTGGAGGATGCTACTCTTTTTCTCTTGGGGTATTTTCTTGGATTGCAATGCTTTGCGTGTGCGGCCAGCAATAGGTGTCGAAGAGGAGAAGGATATCTGAGCGGGGGATATCGGTTCTTGTTTCACTTCTGTCTTCACTTCTGTCTTCACTTTCTTTTTCTCTTGTGAGGAAGAAGGGGTGGCCATCATCTTTTTAATCCATCCAATTCTGGAGGTAGGTGGTGTTGTTAACTTGCGTACTTTTTCTGGTGGAGTTTGAAACCCTTCCTCTTCTTCTCCTTTTTCTGTCTTGGTCACGGGTACTGGTGGTACTGGTACTGGTACTGGTACTGGTGATGGTGCTGGACTTTTCATCAAGGTCTTAAAATCTTTCAGAGTGGGTAGAGCTGTTTCGTCTAAAGCTTTCTGGTGAAAGAGTTGCAGTCGTTGCAAGAGTTGACCGTACTTTTGCGATTTTTCTGTTTCGGACAAATCTTGGCGATCCATCAAGGACTGCAATTCGTGTTGTAACTGGGACATCTCGCTCAAACGGGGATTGGGAGGTAAATGCGGGGTGTGTTGTTCTTGCCACCGATGGTATTCCATCCATCGTTTGTAAGGCACTAAAGCTAGTTTTCGTCCTTCCATGGGGTTGTCAGGGGTCGATTCCGAGATCTTGGGACTTCCGAAGGCCTTTTTATCTTGCTCCCACCAGTCCTCCCAACATGGTTCCCAAGACTCCTTTCAGTATGGGGCCTAACAAGAGAGGTAAAATACCTCCACGTTGCACTAACATCTTCTTTTTTTGACGAATGGGAATTTTCTTTCGAACCATTTGGCGAAGAACGTGACGATGTTTGCTTAAGCATTGTTTCTGGTGTTTGGACAAAGGGATCGTGCCTTTCAAAACGTTCAAACAACATTCGCACACGGTATCGATGACCTCTTTGGAGGCTGTTTGAATGAGTTTTTTTCGTAGGGGTGGAGAAGCTTTGGACAGGACAGATAACATGTCCCCATGTTTGGCTAAACGTGGTGGCAGTCCTTTCCTTTTCTTTCCTTGGGGTTTTCTGGAGGGTGACATCTTTGAGTCTTCAGGAGCACCAAAAAAAAAACACTGATACCCGACTTGTTCACAGGCCTTTTTTATACTGGAACGCGTCGCCACTGATTGTCTTTACGTCGTATCAGTTTGAGGAAAGACATGACACGTCGTGCAGGGGTACGTAACGGACTAAATCGAGCCAGTTCTTGCTTGGACAAATCGAGTAAACTTTGTAACATGCCCGATCTTTCTTGAACTTTGATTTTGGGAGAAGGTACTTTGTGAGCAGCAGCCACTGCCACTAAATTGGAAGGTCCTGCCACTGGGGAAGTTCTTTTGGGGGTCATCAACGGAGAAGTTCTTGGTGTGATCAACGTCTCCAAGTACTCTTCAGTTCTGGGTGTCATTAACGGAGATGTGGACAAACGTGAAGCTGCCGGAGACGCAGTCACCGCCGTGGCAGGTCGTGGTTTGCGAGTGTAAGGTTGCGTCCTGGCCGAAGTGCCTCTCTTGCGACTAGTTTTCTGTGGACTTTTCTTTTTCTGGGGTCTTCTTTTCTTTTTCCGGGGTGGTGGTGGTGTCTGGTCAGAGGAGGGTCCTGCCACTGGAGAAGTTCTCCTTGGGGACCTGGTCTTTTTCTTCTTGGGGCTTCGTTGGACTTTTGTCTTGGGGATAACTTTGGGGGCATTAGGATCCCATCTTAAGAGTGAGCGAATGATGACCCCTCCTAGAGTACCGCTCCCTCCAGGTTTCAAAATGATTTGTTTTTTGGTTTGAGTGTCGATGCGGGGATCGGCCAGTTGGACCAAAGCGACTTTGTTTCGATCAAAAAAGCGTTTGGTTTGATGAGGAATCTGAATGATTCCTTGGAGTAATTGACGTGCCGTCACCGTGAACCATCGTAAGACTTCTTTGAGACTAGCTTCTAAGACACGAGCTCGTGTTTGTGGATTTTTTTCTCGACTGATGCCATACAAGGCACGAATCAATTTGACGGGAAGATGCGACTGAAGGGACGTCATGTTCGCACTGTGTGAGACAGACGAAAAAGGGTCTGAGGTTTTTATAGATTTTTGTATGGGGAGTGAAATGAAGTCGAGGACGGAGACGTGTACGGGACAGGCCCTCCGTCTTGGCACCAGTGGTGAAACAAGTGGGTACGAAATCGCAAATCCTCGGGAGTCGTAGGTTTCAAATGGACGAGTAAATAGGCGTGTGGTGTTTGAGTGGCATCGTCGTACGCCTGAGTCAGCCAAGGCGCTCCTAACTGTTTGGCTAAGACATGCACTTGCGATTTATCTCGAGGGCTTTTAAACAAGACCACGTAATGCGCATTGAGACTGATGGTGCGATGGGCTTTACTTTGTTGAAACAAATTTTGGGTGATGTAAACGACACTGGCATTACGGTGATGCCCTTTGCGCGTGAACCACAGTTTAATTTCTTCTTCGTCTTCTCCTAACATGTCGTCGAAAATGACCAAATGGGTTAGACGGGAGTCAGAGATGATGCCGTCGTCTTCTTTAGGAATGCCTTCCACAAACACGATGGAATCGCCTTGACTTTCTCGCAAGAGGTTGTACGCCGATTGCCACTCTTTGTAACACCACACGATCCGTTGAGGTGGCCGATCGATCAAATGATGTTTATGTTCGATCAAACGTTTGACGAATTCGGTTTTGCCTGAACCGCTAGGTCCAGCAATGAGCATGTTAAAGGGATGGCGAAGATACAAAGCCTCCCAACTGGCACGATCTAAGTGTTCGTCGATGACTTTGACAGTGGAGGAAGAGGGAGCAGAGACAGTAGAGGTAGCCATGGTGTGAGGAATGTCACTTGTGACACGAAAAAACAAACAATTCAAGAGTTTATATACTTTTTCAGAACACGTTTATTGAATGTTTCAAACATGAATACGAAAGACAAAAATACATAAAAGCCAAAGGCTTAAGTACAAGAATAAAAGGCACATGAACGTGGAATAAAAAACAAGTGTCTGTACAACAACCACATGTTTTGGGTAAAGTTCTAACCAGTTCTATGGTAGGGGGTAAGGTCACACAAGTGTCCTCCCGAAAGGGTCTTTCAGGCCTGTCCACGAGAGTCCTGTCCTGGGTGACGGGTTCCTCTGGCACCGTCACTAACACAGGTTGAAAAGTAACTTTTTTCCTTGAATAACTCTCGTGCATACTGGGCCACCTCTTGTGTCCAAGCCTCAAAACCCTGGTCTCGGTGATGTCCAACATTTGACTCCTAACCAATCTGGTTTCTTTTTCGTCAACCACATGGTAAGTTACTTCAATGAACAATGAACTATTGGTCTTGGACGTTGTCCCTTTTTATATGCTGACCAATATCGATGTGACCGTAAAGTGATTGGGAAGTCTCACTCGCTTCTGGTACACGATTTGATAGATTTTTTCCAGGGGCCGACTGACGATGTGGTGAGTGGGTAAACGTACAATCTTGTTCGGTTGATAAGTGGTCACTTTAAAGTTTCCATCCTCTCCCGATTGCAAAGCTTCTTTCAATACCCCAAAGTTGACCACTCGACTTGTACGATGATTCAGAGTCAGTCCTTTCACTTTGCACGTCGTGTGCACTTCTCCTTGTGGGTCCCGGTATTCGTAGCCGTAATTTTTGGGACCAACACCGACGAAACTTAGAATCTTGTCGTCGGGATGCTCGTCTGTCCAGGCTCCTAAACGGTCTCCTTCGATGTCATGGTGCTGTTGAATCGGGTGATGGATGTAAATGCAACTGTCCGTGTCAAAGTACAGGACGCGTTCTTCTAACAGTTCTAAAGCTTCGTACAATTTTAAGCGAGCATGAGCTGTCACGTAAGCCGCAATGATGACATTTCCAAAAGGGTCGTCTTGTACAAAGTCCAGATCTTCTTGGTAATTGACCAAGATCAAATCCTCTCGAACGACGTCCACGTGTTTCATGTATTTGGTTTTGTCGTGAATCATCTGGAAGTAGCGGGAAGGTTCTGTCAAATATTCCGTCTTGGGTAAACACGGTCGTTGTGCCATTTTACCCCACAAGCAATTTAACATCACTTTGGCAAACGATCGCCTGCCTTCGTTTTTTTCGATGTGGTCTAAAGAGATGCCTTCTTGTTCGTAGTATTTCTCTTTGAATTGTATTTGGTCTTCGGAAGTGTGACACCAGGAAGGATAGCCGCTGGCTTCTTGTTTCAGTTTCAAAAAGGCATCCACGTAGTCGGCGAAAATGCCTTTCTGAGTAGGGTCACCCTTGTGGTACTGTTGTGTCTTGGGAAAGTGGCAAATTTCGTACACTTCTAACAGTTGGTATCCCATGTCCAGAGCTTTGAACAATTCCACGCTGACCCAGGTTCCCGTCAAGGCACGTTCTTCCTGGCTGTGATGGCAAGGTTGGTCCTGGTTGCACGTTTCGGCACAAGTACGGCACAAGGGAAACATCAGTTTGCCTTGACAATGGTGAGGTAAGACGGGATAGTATAGGTTCGTGGGAGGCAAAACTTTGCACTTGATCAAGCCTTCGTATTGTCGAATGTTTTTCAGGTCGATGTGTTCCGTCAGCAATTGCGGGTGCCCTACAGGAAAGCGACAATATTTGCACACGTAGGGATACAACGAACACACGTCCAAGTATTTGATTTCTTCTCCTTTCTCTTCGTCGGCTTGGTACAGCAAACAGGTGGCATTGGTCCTTCCTCCGTACAAACTATCCCTCGGGTTCAGCGGGTCCATGAACTGGTAGCTTTCCACGAGGCGTTTAAACTCGGGATTGGTTTTCATACGGTGATCGTACTCGTGTTCCCACATTTCCACCACTTGGTATCCTTCCTGTTCTAACTTTAGGCATCGCTGACAAGTGTCCTGGTACAGGTCTTCCATGGTCCGTTGTAAAAACTGATTTTTAGTGTCACGGTCAGGGTAGCAGACGGGACATCCGTGAAATAAGCAACCGTTAAACTCGTACACGATCTTGGGGTTTTCTAAGTCCCAGCCATCGACCGAATACGTTCCGATGGTCTTTTCGCCTCCTCCGTTGCGGGCATGCTGAATCCATTTGTCTTCCTTGTCGCACAAGTAATGTAACCAGCGTAGGGCTTTGACCGAGTATTGACGTTTGACAAAGTTGGTCGTTTGAGGACTGATGACAGCCACGGTGTTTTCAGGCATGAATCGTTGGCGGTACACTAAGGAACACGCTTTGGCAATGGTGCAAGCTTCTTTCAAAGGATCGACCCCTCCGTGTTCCATGAACAGTTCTCGAAATTTTCCACAGCAACGTCGTAAAATGTCCACGTCGGAACGACAATACTTTAACATTTCTTCCTGAAAGTCGAAGGGGTCCGAGGCGTGAGCCTGGTACCAAGCGTAGAAATCTTCTCGTTGTTCGGTACGCATGTTGTCGGGGTCGTAATAGTGAGCCTCAGGCAAATGGGGTAGAACGGCATGTTGATTGGCTTCCGTATTGAAAAAGTGTGGAAAGTACCCTTTAGCCATTTCTGTCATTCCAAACGTTTTAGGCATTCGGCTCAAAGGCATGGCCAAGTAACTCATCGAATCTTTAAACTGTACTTGTCCCACTTGCATGAAAATGATTTTGGCTCCGTTCAAAGTCACTTTAGGACGTTCGGTGCCTTGTTCCGTATAGTATCTGAGAAGAAACTGTCCATCGTATCCGGAGAAATTGTGAGCCATCACCGTGGCATGACGATGACAATCTCCGTAACGTTCGATGTCCTCTTGGCTCCACGTCTTGTCGATGGGGTCTAAGACCCATTGGGCAAAATCGGCTAACGTGTTTGGTCCCCGAAAGATTTTTTCACGTCCTCCAGGAATCTTACTGCAGTGAGGGCAATGACTGAAGATAGGTTCTTGAATGCACTTCTCGCACGCTCGATGAGCCACGCAGAAATTAGGAATGTGAATGCCGGTCTCTTGCATGCATTCGAAATCGAAAAAGATGAAATTGCCTTTCTTATTGTGACCGTCCTCTTTCTCTGGTGGGGGTTGGTATTTTTGCACGTAGCATTGGTGTTCCAAGTCCACGATGTGGTGACAAATGTGACATTTTTTCTTTCCTCGACATACGTGTGCCTTGGCATTATTGGTAAGTATGCCTTGTCCACAGGTAGAGCACAATCTCAGGAGTTGACAAGCACATTTCTTCTGTGAACCTTGTGTTTTCAAATGTTGTTGGTAACAGGTAGGACTGACAAACGTGCGCAAACAAGTCGAACAAGGCACTGGTCCGTCGCTCAGACAGGGTGGAGAGGCCAAACATCCTGGGCATTTCATTCCACAATGCTTGTGTTGCTCTCGATTGTTATAACCATAGTCACATTTCTCACAATAATAACCGTATCCCAGGAATCCAGTGATACTGGTAATGGTATCGAAATGATCATCGTGATGATAGACATGAATGTATTTTCCGTCCTTAAAATCTTGGCCTCGAAACAACAGAGTTCCACGCATTTCTTGAGGGTGCACTTTCAAGGTGTAGCGTGGAGCTAGGGCATCTTGCAATTTTTGCATCTCAGGAATGCCACAGGGTGTGTCTTTGGACAGTCCGGCTTGTTGTAACAGGAGTTCTGCTTCATTTCGTTGTTTGGCTCGGTCGGATTGTTGAATAGTTTTCCAGGTTCTTTTCCATTCTACCGTGTCGTTCTTGTTGGCATAGGTTCGTCCCACCACGATGGCACGGGCTAAACACATTTGGTCTTGAGGGTTGTTAATTCGGACGAGACTCTTTTTGGTGTTGCGAAGGTCGTCCACCAGTAACATCTTTTTGCGTCCAGTCCCTTGAGGAGGAGAGACGTGGGCCATTTTCAGTGTTACTTTACCATCGGTGATGTCAAACTGGTCGTTGTTAGATTGTTGCACCTGTTGTATCTTGTCCATGACTTTGGAAGGGGTCAGTTCTGCGGGTCTGCTAAACTCGATCCAAACAGGGGATTTCAAACCGTCGTGATCTATGGATAGTGTCAAGCGATCGTCTTCTTTGGGTTGTCATTATCGCTTGAGTGCGGTGAGCAAAGAATCCCACATCTCGGTGATAAACCCTTCTGATTTCTCCAAGGGTACGTCGGCCTTGAAATCTTTAAACTTCACCGTGTAGGTGTAAGCCGTGGTTCTAAATTTTCTAGAGGAGGGCTTTTCCGTCTCTCGAATGGAATAGTACTTTTCAGGGTTGACTAAGGGTGGTGAACTTGGTTTAGAGGGTTCGGATTCTGGTTCACTCATGTCCTCTTCAAAATCACTGGCATGAATTTGTGCCAAGATTTCAGCCCTGGTACGAGGCGATAGATCACGTTTCTGCCTCTTACTTTCTTCTTCTTCTTCTTTCTTCTCGAATGAATGGGATCGTTTCATCTTGAGTGCAAAACGTCAAATGACTCAAGTTCAAACACCATAGACTAATTTATAGTCATGGCAAACCAACGTATATAAAAAGGGTGTGTCTTGTCCTTTCACTATTCATTTCACTCTCAAACCGAGGAGAACGATGGAAGAGACTACCCAGATGGAACGTTTCGTCAGAGCTTTGCGAGGGGTCATTAGAAAATTCTCTTCAGACCAGCCGACGGACTACTCTCCTTCCTTTCGAGATAAGAGTCAGGATACTTGCTATATCTGTCAGAAGAAAGGGCATTGGTCTTCAGAGTGTCCAGACCGTCAAAAAAGAAAAAAAAAACAGGGGCTAAAAAAGACAAAAGTCAAGATACCTGTTATTATTGTAAAGAAAAAGGACATTGGTCTCCAGATTGCCCAAAAAAGAAACAAGAGGAGTCAGAAGAAAAGAAGGATTCTTCAGAAGAAGAGAGGGATTCTTCGGAAGAAGAGAGGGATTCTTCGAAAGAAGAGAGGGTTTCTTCAGAGGAAGAAGAGGAAGAAAGAAGACAATTCTATTTAAAAGAAGCAAAGAAACAGGAGAAGAAAAGAAGAAGGGAAGAAAATGAGGAAAAAACGGTGAAGAAATTCAAAAAACAGAGAGACTAAACAAGGAGAAAGAAGAAGTCAATGAACTTTTAATTAAAGTGTTCTGTGGTGAATTGTGAATTGGATTGTAAAAAATGGAGAAAAGAATACATGAATGATATAAGGTGAGTGTCTTTGAGTTTTGATTTTAAAATAAGAAGCTACACTCACGCACTCATACACAGACACGTACTATAAGGGTAAAATGGGTGGGGTTTATTTTTGAGTTATTGGCAAATTGAAATTGTATTTCTTTTCGAGAAATGTGGGTGGCCCTGAAAAGGGCCTTTTTATTTTGGTGTAGGGGTGAGTTTAACCAATCAGCTTTAACTGCCTTAAGCCTTTGCCACGGCCAAGGCCTACTTCTGATGATTGGGTTGAAATCACTAAGGGTGGTACGACAGGCTTAGTCACAGGGTTGGCGTGTTTAGCTCGGGAAGGTCGTATTCTCTTCGGTCGTGATAAAGAAGTCTGATACATTTGTTTCAGACTTCTTAACTCCGCTAAAATGTCCAACAGTACCGTAGCCGTTTGATTTTCACCCTCTTGTTTCTTTGCTGCTACTTCTTCTTGCTGTTGTTGCTGTTGTTTTTTTCTTACCTCTTCTTGTTGCTGTTGCTGTTGCTGTAGGAGAAAAGCTTGTTCCGCTTCCTTTTGTCGTTGCATAAATTTCTCCAATTCTTCTTTCTGTCTCTGTCTAAAATTCTCCACTTGCGGTAATGAAGAAGGTAACGAAGGTTCCGGAACAAATTCTTGCGAGGTAAGAAAATCCACAAAATCCCAATGTACCTCTTCTGAAAGTAAGTCCGGGTTCCCTTGGGCAGTCTCCCCTGCTGGTGCACCCCAATGGATCGTTTTCTGAGTTTCCATCATGTTGAATCACTGTCGCATAGATTGACTGCACACAAGCGCTAGCGAATCTATATAGACCAACTGACGTCACAGACTACTCTCTTCGGATTGGATGCGGGCTGACTGAATTTTGTAACGCGTGTTTGGATTGGTGAATGAACTCAATCCGTTTCAATCCTGCCTCTACCTATAAATAAGCGCAGTTCAGTGCATTGATTCACTTGTTCTCGTCGCTTCAAGATGTGGACCGATGTGCAATCTTCTACGCTTGTGTCTTCCATGATGTTCCGGACGGACATACCCATGTATGTCCGATCCAAGTGGACCGTTGTCCACAGGACAAACACCAGCCTGTGGATACGTAGGATCTACGTAGAAAGACAAGGATGCCTGAAAAGAGTGCTGATTTACGGACCAACAGTGAGACGTAGCCTAAGGACAAGAAGAAGACCAATGCGGGACCATTTATGTTAATGAATACATTAACATAAACCCAAAGGCCCTTTTCAGAGCCAGCCATATTTCTCGAAAAGAGATAGCCTTTCCATTGCCTACCCCTTTTTAAAAAAATTTAAAAAAAAAAAATCCCATATTCAATTCCCCTTGACGCTATAAAGTCCCACCCTGTTTAAATTCCTTTGACGCTAAACCGTCCCACGATTTTTCTCCATGTTAATTTCCCTTGTCGCTAATCTGACCCACGATTTTTCTCCATGTTAAATTTCCCTTGACGCTAATCTGTCCCAGGGGTCTCTGTAATGCTAATTCCCATTGACGCTAATGTATCCCACCTTACTACTCACACAATAATTATACATTGTGTGACTGTTTTGCCTTCCAATTATGAACACATTCAATACTTAGGTATTAATAACTTTATTGAACTTGCTGCTACATCTACTGATAAAAATAGCTCTAACATTTACCATGAAATATATGTATATTGTAATTGAGAAATAATAAAGAGAATGAGGAGGGAACGATCCCATAATACACTGCATTGTACGAAATGAAAAGGCAAATAAAATGTCCAGTTTAACCAGTGTATCACAAAATAACTACTATAGAGAGAACACGTATCTTTAAAATATGTTATATGACCAATTTTAGCATTTAATTCTCAGTTATTAAAATTTAAAGAGCAACTTGTGTCTAACAATCATTCAACGGGAATTTAAAAACTATTTTGATATAAAGTTTATAACTTCTAAAATTTTGTAAGGTTAATATCGTATATAGTTTTGTTGAAGCTGCATGCCTTTATGCACTTTGTAGAGTAATATACTTGGTATATATATATATATATATATATATATATATATATATATATATATATATATATATATATATATATATATATATATATATGTATATATATATATGTATATATATATATGTATATATATATATATATATATATATATATATATATATATATATATATATATATATATATATATATATGTAATTGCCGTTGTCAATTTGTTCTGATTAAATTTGTTATCTTCTAGTACAAATGGGGCTCGTATTGTTTATTTCTTCTCAGTATTCTCTCTCAGTTCTCTGTTGAAATTCCATTCTTCTTTCACTCCCGCCGGGCTATAATATCGGGGAAGGTGACAATCTAGATAACGCCAGCCAAACCCAATGAACCACCCCTCTTACTAACAGGGCGACGTTACACTTATAGCGAAGATCCGGTGCGGATTGATTGCTAAAGTGGGGGATTAAGTGGTGCCATCCTCAGGCAGGATTGACTATAGTCCAGTATCTATGATCTGAAGTGGGGGGGGGGGGAGGGAAGAACGAGACATAAGAGAAATTAGAGTAGGTGTAGGTCTGGTGGCCTCCATTGAATGGAAGTCGATTATGTCTTCACATCAGTGTAAAATAAGGTCCTTAAAAAGCAGGTATTAAATGTTTTATACAAAATAATCGAAAATGTCATCATATTTTAATAACGAAACGAACATTCAAGTTGGTAGACAAAAATTTGCCTCTTCGATTGAGATCAATCCATATTTGCAACCATTGTACCATTGTACCTGAAAATATTGCTATCCAAAAGAATATTATAAACAATGTAAGAATATTAAACCTTGATAACTGCAAGCGAAATAAACTGGCATCTGTCAGAATGATTTTAGTCGATATTGTCTTGGTAACTGCGGTAATATTATGTGCACAATATTATTGTTAAATGCTTGTGCAGAAAATTGGTTACAAAAAGCACTTAGTTATGAGGACTCGTACAAATTTTCAGGAAAATAATTACCCCTCTCCAACTATTTCAGCTGCTGATAGCATCAGATGTGCGAATCTTTATGTTCAGGCAAAGGTCTCCAGCAATGAATTTCTTGGCTTAATTTCCAAGAATAATATGCAGAATTTAAAATGCCTTGATTTATTCTATTGATGGTCACTTATCGTTCCATTATAATGCTGATGAATTAATTAATTTAAATTAGAGATTACTGGATAGTTTAATAAATCATGTTTATTTTCAATATAGTGACTTGTTTGCTTTTAATTACTTTTTTAAACAGTTGCCGACATTTACATGAAATCGACTGAGAAAAGTGGATGTTGTCTAAATTTTGTACCGATTTTATTTGATGAAGAATTTGCTTAACACTTACTCACATATAATTATTTTTATTAATATCAATGTTTAGAGTGGGCGAATATTTGTCTTTGTCCCAAACATATTACATGCAAAGATGAAACGCACCCCCCCCCCCTTTTGTAAAGGGTGTGGGTTGATTGGCGGATTATATATTCTTTCAAGGTGTCCGCATCATTCCGTTCTCGTTCTCGCCCTCATTGTTATTGCCCGGATGGAGTAAACTTATCTGTAGAATAAATATAGATCTGAGCAAATATATATATATATATATATATATATATATATATATATATATATATATATATATATATATATATATATATATATATATATATATATATATATATAACAGAATGACTAGAGCCCCCGTACATCAAAAATCAAAATTTAATTAATTACATAAACAATGGTAATGATTCAATACATTAGGAAGATACACCTCTTCTTGAAATAAATCTTTCACCGAATTTGAAAACACAAATATATTTATAAAAACAGCCGATCTGTTTTGCTAATAGAATTAGTTCATCATACGATCGAGTGAACAATCGAAGTCGTTGCTTTGTACAATTGCATAACCTGCATAGCTCTGGTTCACTCCTATTTCACAGTAGCTGTTCTCTGTCCTTTCGCTTTTACTTATCCTGCCTTTCCCTTTTCTCTCCAACCTTCTTACCGGTTCTCCTCCCTTCAGCTCCCAAACTTAGGGTGGGTAGGTGGATATGTAAGTATGTAGATACACATATACCTAGATACATCTGAGGATACGTCTGAGAATACGTCTGAATAGCTATTTTCCCCTTTTAAAACAAACAGAGAACAACCTAAATTTTCGGTCGATTATCCTATTGAGATAGAAGATTACTTCCCTCTCGTCATCATATCTTACTATCGGTATTGAAACAGATACCAACGGTTAAGCATGGTATACCAAAACAAACTTAGTTTCATAAGATTAATGTACTTCCTAATGGATATTTCATTACTTCGCATTAGCACACGAGGCTTATAAGTACCGCTCTCGTCTCAATTACACAAATGAATGAATGAAATTCACTACCTGGCATTACGTTATGTTTAGCGAATACACACATGCAAGTCTGTAGCGTACATGAAATCACACCTTATTGCTTACATAAGTTAAATTTCAGTCAATATGTACTCATATCTTTATCGTACATGAAATAAGGTGAAATCGGTGAATTCACACCGATTTTGTAAAACACGAAAATTATTAACTGATATTTCAGCGACACAAGCGACGTGAATCCCTATTCTAATGTATAAAACAAATAATCACAATATCTTGTATAAATGGCAGTCCCTCATAAAGTACAATATTGTTTTTTTGGAGTGTGACACGTCAACATACTTTTGTCTTACAGAGTGGAAGTTGATGCATCCGACAAGCACATGACTTTGGCTAATGGGCACTGACAGGGTATGTACTCTAGTTTAGGTTCACCTTTTGATAGATATAAAAGAGTCAGGTATGTGTCTGGTACACGATCGGCCTAATACCACCTCATCTTTCCGATTTATTCTATATGAGGATTGTTACTCTCCAATAGTAGGTCTGATGTTCTTACCATTGCATTTGGAGTTTTCATTTTATATATTATTTTGCCAAACATCATGAACACTATCTAGTATCGGAAGTCAGTGTGTAGAATCTTCCATTCAGAAACGTTGATTTCGGGGTAGTTCTGGCTGCATTCGTGCTTTTTCATTACCCCGTATACAAATGTGACAATGTAACCAACAGTATAATCTATCCTAGGTTGTAGGAGAACGTAATATTTCCGTAATTTATGGAATATTTTTGCAATACTTTTAATGTGGAAAGGTAAACCAGAAAAGATGATGACATTTGTATTTTGAGAGCCTTCAGTGTCGTTGGAAGCTTTTAGTATGGCTGTAATCTATGAAAATCGAGACTTTATTAAGTAAGTGACTCGAGATGGTGCCAAGGATAGCCGGAATGGCAGCGCCAACCGTGTCTCTATCTTTCGAACTGTCTGGAAACAGGAACATATGGCTTCTATCGGCAGCTCTGATGTAATTGAATTGACTCTGAAAAAAGAGAGGATTTGCTGAGGGCTTTTGAATTGGCAAATATCAGATATAATCTTTGGTGGGTGTTTATAATCAGTGTGCGATTTTTGGCAAATATTAAATATAAGTTTTGGTGGGTGTTAATTACCAATGTGCGACATTTGGCAAATGTCAAGTATAATATTGGTGAGTGTTGGTAACAATGTGTGATTTTTGAACACAGAACTGTGTAGTATTTGTAACAGATTTTTGCTGTTTTTGCAAATGAGGATTAATTTGAATGCCAAAAGGTGAAATGAAGTTTGGCTTCTGAGATTAAAATGTTTTGGTATTTGGGGCATGATATTACATCATGTGCGTGATTACAAGCTTGTTTGCCAATGTGCTGATGATACTATTATGTTCATTTGAGAATAAGTGATGGTTTCTTTGCACCATTATAAAGACTTTCTGCAGGGTGGTCCTAATTAGATAACGAGGCCAAAGTCACTGATGGTGTAACAGATGAAGCATATAAAGGTAAGATTTATAAGCTTTCATGTACACAACTGAGCCATAGCCAAGTTTACACCTTATGAGTATCTTGTATGAGCAGAGCAAGACCTTCCGATCTGCTGCCCAATACGTGATAGCATCGATTAATAATAAATCCAGAGCTATTTGATATTTGTCCCTGGGGTATCTAACAATTCACTTCACTGTTTAAAATAAGTTATAAATATTTTGGTCCCTTTCACACAATGAATCAAACAACCGCAAAAATAGAGCTTTAGTTTATCATGAATATGATGTAACTGGTGGACGCGCATAAGAACAGTTTGGGATTTTTATATAAAAACCTGCACCCGTTTTCATCTACTCACTTCTAAACTCTGTACACAAGCACATTCAAGATTTGAATTCATTCGGAAGACTCCATACGCATGGTCTTGCGGTAGAACATTTGAGATTATTTGGGGATTTAATTCACAATACTGTACTTTCCTTTTACATTTTCACTTTATATTCTTGGAAAATAAATTATTTGTTGAGCTGTTTATATTTTTAAAAACATTTTGGTTTTGCTTCATTCTTTTACTCAGTTTAAAATCATACAGTCGTACCACCACACTGTAAAGTAACAGAAAGAATGAAAGCCAAAACGGTTTGTAAATTTCAATAAATAACTTATTTCCCAAAAATACAAAGTGAAAATTTATTTTAAACAATCTTACAGTATTGTGAATTAAATCCCTAATAGTCCTAGAAAGTCTATCACAAGTCAAATGCATGACGTTCCAATTGAATTCCGAAGGTATTTCAAATAAATTCCAATTTTGAATGTGCTGGTGTGTCTGTAGTCTCGAATGTGCTAATGTGCCAATGACCTAGAATGTGGCGATATGTCTTTTAATGTGTCGTAATAATATGATCCAAATCGTTCTTGACTGAATTTACTATAATTTGAAATAAATGCTTTAGGCTAAGAATAGTATTGAGCACTTTGTAATTCCATTGAATACTATCTGAATAAATAAAACCACACAAATTAATATCTGAACACAGCAATAAGACTGATTCAGCTTCGGATGTCACAGCATGAATGGTTAATCCTTACGCAAACAAGTTTATATACCCTTCCGCTTCACCTTGTTGACAATTTCCATTTTCTGGAAATACCCTGTCCACGTAATGGAAATTTCCTTTCTGCTGAAAGTTCTATGGTCAGAATCAAGACTGTATCTTTAACTCATTCTGAAGTAAATATGTTTACAATTAATGATAATCTGAACATTTAGTCTATAATTATAAAGAAATATTAAATATGTGTCATGTTGTTTACAAAATAAATTTCACTGGTCAGGTACAATATTAACTTGAATTTTGGACTAAGGTCAAGTACAAAATATAGATATACATAACATATCAATATTGAGTAAAGCCAACAAGGAATATATATTAAATATTCATAACAACTGTCGCGCTAACTATCTGAATTGTCTACGTCGCTCTAGGTTTAAGCTGCTGCTAGCACGGGTTATTATGACGTCAAGAGTGCTAATTTGCTTTTACCTTTTGCTCATATAATTTCTGTCTGGATGTGGACGACATTTGTGACATATTTTTGTGTGTGTCCACTTTAGCTGCCTTGGCATAGGGTTTGTCAGCTGTTCTTATTTGAGTTGTGACTTGCACAGCTTTAATCTCCCAAGCAATATTTATGCCTTTCTTTCCTCGAATTTCCCCAATACATTCTTGATCCTCCTTATCATATAACTGGTTTTCTTGATCATCCAATTTTGTGATGGAGATAGTTCTGGCATTTGAAACATTGCAAAATATTAAGTATGATACGTCCTTAGGTATCTTCAAGAAACCAGTTCTGGTCGGTATAGGCAAACTGATGCAGCCAAATGCCAGGATATAGGTGTTTGTTGGCATCAGATTACCGTTAGGAAAGAGTTTTCGTTTCACTTGTGAGACGCTTTGAGAGCTGATAGTTTCAAGCAAATCATTTGCACTACAGATATTCAGATCTATAGATCGAACAACAGCTCTTATAAATTAAGAGGTTCGTGTGGAAATACCTTAAATTGTATCTCCCCATACCGCTTAGAGCGAAGTAATTTTCAGAGCTTTGCATCAACGCTCAAAAAGTAGTTTCTCTGAATACTGAATTATAAGACGAAGCCAACTGCAGCTGCACAGACCCAGATCTTCTTTCGCATTATGTGCCAGCAGGTATGTGTCTGTGCAGTTTGTAAGGAGTAATCAGTACACAAATAACACAGACTTTAATTTGCCGGCGCATTATGCAAGGGCTGATCAAGATCTATGTTGTTTGTAGTGGCAAGCAAGCACCAACGGGGGGATACTACTAGTGGCTGAATTAAATAAGTGCCAGTTTTCGCATAACATGAGAATTACAATGCAAATGTGCCCTATCACTGATGTGATTGTTAAGTTGAAGTACATGTTTTTCTCATTTCATTTGTTCCATGAACCAAATGTTTGTTGATTTACGTATCTCATTCAGCAGTTATTGGACACGAATACTCAGGTTGTTATGTCTAGACATTTTCGAAATGTTAGATCTTCCTTATGGATCACAAATAATTTAGCAGCGTGTAATGGCTCAGAGGAAATGTTATTAGCATCAATAATCATAGGACAAGATATTGAACGAAAGTCTAATTATTGGAAAGGACATTCCTAGCATGTCGAGATGGACGGCATTTAGTCGGTCCATAATCTCGGTCATGCCAGTTAGGAATTGGACGGTGGGTTACATCCATCAAACATCAAATAACAGAAATTGATAATGATCGCTAAGCTGTCCATTTGGACAGCTTAGTGTGAATGTTATTGCCTTTCGATTCGTTGTCTCTGGTCGAGAAAGAGTAGATCCCATGACGTTTGGTCATATAATACACATTACCGGTGCTATCACTGGCGTGTACGGGCGATGCTGAATAATTTCATTTTTTTCATCTTTTAGAAACTAGGTTTTCCATTTTATTAATTGTAGAAGCATGTATATCCATTATGGTAAATTGCACCCGTATTACGTAACTTATTTTGGAATGAATATCAATTGTATAGAAAAGATTTAATTGCTTCATGGCGCCGAAATTCTCTCCATATATATATATATATATATATATATATATATATATATATATATATATATGTGTGTGTGTGTGTGTGTGTGTGTGTGTGTGTGTGTGTGATTAAAATTAACAATGCTGAAAGAAGATAACAGTGCTTATTTTGTTCAAATTTCTTCCTGCAATTTTCATGTCCTAACCGTATGAAATCAACTCCAGCAGAACCAGTGTGCATCTGTCAAAATAACAACTACAAACGTGGTCACGTCGCATATGTAGTGTATGTACATGTACAAGACGTGAAACTTCTGTTCGTGAATCAAGGTCGATTGCGAAGTTCCTATTAGCGCCTAATTCGGTCATATTTAGCCTTGTCAGAGTCGTTAGAAGAATTGTGATTTACTTACGCGGTGAACCTTGAAACTGCAGAGTGGGTACAACATTTATTCTAAACAGATAGTACACTGCCAGATTCTATAATGAAACATTACAGCTCTTATATATTTAATAACTTGGTTGGATGATGTGAAACGTTCAAGGGCTTTAGTGACATTCCCTTTTCAATGAATTATCTTGAAGTTAACATTTTGGACATTAGAACAGTGTTTCTTCATTGGTGCTAGCACATAAGCACATTAGAGCCTTCATTCGGAATGTGTTTATATCTTTATCGGAACACTGCGAAATTAATAGTACATTTAGGACAAATTCTAGGAATTCATACAATGCTGTAAGGTATTTGTATTCTTTCTCTTTGTTTGATTTCATATTTTAGGGAAATACATTTGGGAAATTTGAACGCTTGATGGGTTTTGCGTAGTTAAAACCTCCTGACGCTATTGGGGCCATTCGATCTTTCTGAGCCAAATCTTAGATTACCAAGCGTAAACATAGCCCTTTAAATACTAACTTTATATGGCCTTGTTATCAGACAACCATCAGCCAGTGTGTAGTATACGTTCTGAAGCAGATTTTTCCGGACACAAACATTTTATTTGGATAAATATCTGCATATTATTATATGCTCATTTTTTCCCCCGTTAACTTTACATTGTCCGAATCGTTAAATATTCCCCGATACTGAACGCGCGCGACAATACACATATAGCATTCACGTGAATGAAGGAACTACTTTCTGTTGTAAACAAACAATGACGCAGACACCAGCACTTTTGATTTGTAAACAAATCATATACAATCGCGTAAGAGGCTCTTTACGTTGTGGTTGCTTAAATTTGTTTTTGAATGAACTAAAACATGTTTCGTGGACTGCAAAGAAACCCCAGCTGTCTTGACATTTTGCGTTGATACAATGTTACGGATTTAGGCTAGCTACCTTATACAAATGACGGATTAGGTCCTTACAAATAACAAGGCACATAACTGTTTTCTTTAGCTGGTGATAAGAATGGCAAAATAAAATATACTTACAGTTTTACATCCTGAATTTCCTCAAAATGTTTTTTCTTTATTCTGCAAATCCGAATTTCACGAGCCATGTCATAGGTTTTCAATCTGGACTACACATTTCGAAAGTGTGCTGTTAATTTCGATGATAAGTGCAATTGCATCCTCCTTACTGCACTCAGAATGAAATACACATTAAATTCCATAGCGTCTTTTTGAAAATTGCAATTGAAAGACTTCATATTTTTCCCGCGTTATGATTTCAAACATTCAATGACAGAAACAGAAACACATTTGCAGACGTAAACAAGCTTCTCCCGCGCCACTTCAATCCGATGTATTTCATATATAATTTGCACAGATGAATCCAGTCCAAAATCACAAACTTTCGTCGAATCGAAACAAAATACCAAAATATATTCACTCCAGATCAAATGGAAAAGTCTTTGCAATGCGCATTCATTCACAATGTGACTGCAAATTTCAATTTTAACTAGACACGCCATTTTCTTTCGAAAGTTATGTCGACCGCGGGACTAAGTTCAAATTTATCTGGGCGGAGCTATGTGCGCATTAATAATGATGTCATTTTGTAATGTCAAATCTGCGCTTGTGTATTTAGTTTGGAATACGGCATTCATTCATTTACGTTGTTTCTTGTAGTGTATTTTGTTTATATAATTAAACATTAGGTAGAATAAAAAAATGAGCATATAATAAAAAGGTTACTGCATTTGTATGGGAAAATATGAACTCGTTTTGTCGGAAGGATATACTGCACTCACAAGTTCGTGCAGTATTGATTCCGAAAACTCGTTCATATTTTCCCATACAAATGCAGTAACATATAATTAGTTATGGCGATCATTTAGTATTGTGGACTTGTTTGGCATTGCTTTGTTTGCGTAGAACAGAACCTAACAAATCCAAATGTATAGTAGTCCACACGATCGGCGTTAAGTGATGTGCTTTTGCACAATTGGTTGCTGAAATACTAAATTACTACACGACACACTCGCAGTTCTTATACATCCCCCCATATCCACCACCCATACATACATACATATCTTACATTAAATACAAAAGTAAAATACAAAAAATATTAAAGGTGCACATAATACGTTTTATTATATTTAATAAAGAAAATATCACGCTGACGGGCAGGAATGAAGTATCTGTGATAAATGTTGATAAGCAAAGGAAAGATGCTGATATGATAAACCGCCTCGGTAAATAGGGTGAATGAGTTCACTATGTGAAATAAAAGTGCCCATGAATTGCATCCTGGGTAGAACCATCAATACAGAGAAAGCTAGTACCACCTATTTTTATAACATGGACACAAAGGGAAAATTAAATATGTATTATAGATAATAATAATAATAATAATAATAATAATAATAATAATAATAATTATAAAGTATACAATAGGTGAAGGCCAAGAGAGGATACTCAGTGTTTCTCCTTTGTGTGCTACCAATGTTGGTTCACCTTGGGATTGACTCAGTAGGTAACATTTCAATAAGTCGAACATCATACCACCAGATGTATAAATTTTTCATTAAAAGGAAATTAGGCTTGAATACAAATGCATATAATTGCCCTTTGAACGAGTTAAGATTGATTACAGGCAACTGAATGAACTCGCATCCCTTCTGAGCGTGTCTACTACAAAATGTAGTTCTTTGTGTTTCGTGGCTATTTACAATCACCTTTTCATAATGATAAGTTGATTGTTTGTTTTTAGCTTCTATTTTTATTCACACTGATTAAATCAATATAAGACACACTTATGATTTAAACCTATAAGATGGTTTTAATTAAGAAAGTAGTGCACTACAAGCACTGATCGCTCAGCCGTTCACGTACAGGCGCATGGAACTGAGTGTGGCGTAGAATCTATGCTGAATGACGAACAACCAGTAGGTAATGAAAATATTCAATATATTTACAGTTGACTAAGACATTATTCTGCTTTAATTAACATTACTACCGACCATAAAACATGTTGTTTTTTTCTCTCTCTATCTTCCTTTGGTCACTTTGAGTTAACTTTTATCCTCATTCATAGGGTGGAAAACTTCGTATAACACAAGCGAAAATCCTCTACGCTCGTCTTTTCATGAAATTTCTGCCTATCTTGCTATGATGGGAGAGAGGGAGAGAGAGAGATAGAGAGGCTACCATTTGACATATTTTTTTTTAATGATAATCGATTTTTAGAACATTTAACAAGGTTAAACAAAACAACAACAACATTAATAATAACAATAAAGCATTAAATAATTACAATATATGTGCCTTGCAACCAAAATAATTTACCGTATATTGTGGACAGGCTATTGCAACCTTGTATCATATATTAGATAAGCACTGTAGATAAATCCCAAGAAAAGTGTACACAATCCGTTACGACGAACCTTATTCTTGTAGGTTACTTTGTGTAAGTTCGACTTCAAGGTTTTCTCCAGCCGAAATTTTTTTTCTTTATATCTCACTCCAGATTTTGTCCATTATGCATGATAGCGGAGGGGGACCGGAAAGCAGCAAGGATTGCGATGAAATTGTGTACCATATTAAATTCTTTTAGAAAAGGGGGATTATTAATACTTGTTATCGTTAGTTTCACACCTCACTAATGAATAATGAGTGGAAATTGATCATTGATTAGAATCAACAGCACACATCTTTATATATGCGTGTTATTACGCCATGGGCGGATCACACTTTGATATACCAACATAATTGGTATATCAAATTGCTTTATACTAGCGCTTTCGACTCTTAATGAGTCTTTTGCAAAGGCAAATACAAAACATGACAAGACAAACAAATAAAACATCAAATCCGTTGTGTTTGCAAAACTTTACATGGTAGTTTCTACGGGAATTAAACCTTTAAATTTATAATGTTTCAGCTGGTTTATTTCAACTTGTTGCCGATGCTGGACAATATTTTGATTCACCTAGAATTCGATGAGTCATAACCACGTTGTCAACTTATTGCATTTATCTTAATCAGTCCCTGACACACGTGATCTCTTGCTGCATCCGGTACACTTGAAAGGACTGTTATTCGCCATATATATATATATATATACAAGAGTTACATACCTACCTTCTTTGAACCATGTTCATAGTTATGATTTCACAATGGCCTTGCTCGGATGTTTTATAGATGAAATCAACCAGTGAGGACCTAATTGACATATCCGGCTAAATGGCGTCCATCTTGATAGGCAAGGCATTTTCTCTCTGATAATTAGATTTTTAGTCAATATTTCGTCCATGGTGTTAAGATTTCTTTTGTACCTTTCGAGACTGAGAAATTAATTGTCCACCATCGAAAATGCCTTTAATTTGGAAAAAGTCCATGATTGGAAGAGCACTAAAATAGTTCGAGCAGCAAAACAACATCAACAAAAAATATTGACTAAGATTCATCAATCATAAAACATCTGATTTATTTGAAGATGCTAAATGAAAATAACGAAGAGCCAAAAAACGAACGTATCAATTATAGCAGTGATAGGATACATATTTATTCCAATTATGTGTAACTATGACCACGAAAAATTGCATGTCTTGTGTCCATATCGGCTGACAAATTGCAAATTGGAAGAATACAATGAGTTTAATGCAAATCATCAATCACTTACACAGCAGGACAGAGAAGGAACAGCCTGCGTTTGTTTAGATATTCTTTGGAATTAGGTATGTTATATAGGCCTATGACTGAGGTAATGTATCCACATGGGGGGACACAGCTAGTTGGATATTGTTTCTGGAATGGGACGTTTACGGTATCACTTTGTTTCGTCGCTACCTACATATCCATGATCAAAACTGTAAACAGCTAATAAACAAAGAACAAACATCCATTGCATTCAAATAGTAAAGAGTTCCATATGAGGGTTTACCATCCTTGTTTAACCGCAACATACCGTTCTGTCTATGAATGTTTGAATTTAAATGCACAAACAAATTTGAATGATACGCTAATGCATGCCAGATAAACGTTTACCATGTAGAGTAATGACATAATCACTAACTAGTCACACAGGAAAATTCAAGGTTTAAGCTATATTCATTTTTGTCAATAAATCTTCCTCCACTTCGTAGTGTAAATGAAGCAAAGTCTGTCAATCTTGATTTTCCCGAATATTGGCATGTTGAATCCTAATTTGATTGAATATTATGATTTATCAATATATGTTGCCATGACAGCAAAGATTGGAACACAAACGTATTTGGCCAGAGCCGTTCAAGGACTGAATTACGATCGGAAGAGAAAAAAAGCCTCGGAAGTAGAATTTGTAAGTCAACGTTTATGAGTAATGTGACTGAACTTAGAAAGCAAACCAAGTTTTGAATTTGAGTTTGAGTTTGTGACTGAGTTTGAGTTTGAGATTGAGTACGAGTTGAGACTGAATCTGTGTTTGTGTTTGAGTTTGAGACTGAGTTTGAGTTTAAGTTTGAGACCGAGTTTGAGTCTGAGTTTAGATGAGACTGATATTGAGTTTGATATTTAGTTTGAGTTTGAGTTCGAGTTTGAGTTTAAATCTCAAACGAGTAAATATAGTATTACAAATGTAGCACTCTGTTTGACTGACTGTCACAAATTTAAAACTCAAAACTGAACTCAAAGATTTTATGATTGCCAGACTTTATCTCTACTTTCTCGGAAAAAATATGCTTCTGAAACTTCCAAATGATAATATAATACTACTAAAATACTTTTGTTTGGTTGCCGCTGACGCATTACTCCACCAATAACAGGTTTTGGTATCATATATTATCTGACACTATGAAAATCCACGTTGGCTTACTTCAGCTTTGCTAAATTAGAAGACATCTTCATTGGTTGACGAGTCAATAATGGATGGCTAGACTGTCTGACTGACTGACTATTACATTAAAGTCGTTTGCGCCCAAACGGGCATTTACGACTGTGTTAATGTGCCACTTCCCCCAACGCATTAATGCACTCATAGAGTGCTGTATGATTTAATAGACAGGTCGTGGGACAATAAATCCCTTTCGACCTGTATCGAAGGCTATCGTGGGTGAGATTGAACCCAACATACACTCAGTGTAAATAGATATATGTATACTGCAGGATAAGACTTCCCGTAGGATTGGGAACTGTTCTTATGACGTCACCCCTCTTCCATGCGTACACGTTCTTCGGGGCATCTGATTTATAGACTAGTGGGAATCGGCCCACAGACTCGTCGTTTAATGTCCGCGCAGATAGGGGGAAGAGGAACCAAGAAGGGTGGACCAAACGATGCCGGAACGTACATGAAACTCCATGGCCTACGTTTTGTCGAATTCTTTCCAGTTTTATAATTATTGGGATTCCTTGTAGCCACCATTGTAATTAGAATCACGCAATATTAAGTAAAATAAAATTTCCCTATTGCCTAACTAACTGACTTAACAAGTACATAGTGTACATAATATAACACCCTAATAGTACTTATGTAATTTGTCTAAGCGGTAAAAAAGGTTTCGTCAATATTAGGTATCGGTTTCAATTTTAAACGGTGTATAAAGTATCAGACCAGTAATTATTGTTTAATCGAATTGGGATTCCAAGCGAAAATGGAATCCCTGAAATAATAAGGCATTTTTGAAAGCCCTTAAAAGCTCCACGGCGGTCTTCTGTGTTGCATTCTGCCGCGCTTCGTGTTTCTTCGCTGGTCTGTATACGAAACGCCTCATAACCGTGTATTTCTGACAAATAGTCAGCAGCTTCCACCAGACTGGAAAGGGGATGCTGTTGCCACGCCTGATGAAAAAAACTGGGAGAGGAGTCGGACTCCATACTGCCTTTGCTGAGGTCTTGGCTTCCTGGTTTTTAGAGTTCTTTAGGAAAAATATTTGTCAGGAATTGATGTAATTGACTGCCTTGTTTGTGTACTCCTGCTCTTCTCCTAGTCCCATGACTAAAAGCATCTGTCTCATCGGGTCAAATTCCTCTTCCTCTTCTATTATTTCCGGAGCTTTGTCTTCCTCCTTTTCTTCTTCTATCTCCTCATTGTCTTGTTCTTCACGCTCTTCTTCATTAGAGGAAGACGAGATTGCCAAGTCTGATTCAACCGTTGATTTAGCTTTTATTGTGGTTCTTCGGTGGTTTTCACTGATGGTAACCATACTAATTTCCGTTTGAACCTCACAGTTGGTATTCTGCCTTTTTGATGGTATTTTGCTTTTCGGAGGTTGAGAAACTATACTCGCAAATGTCTCCAATGGTTGGTGTTGTTGTAGTAGTGTTAGTAGTAATGATGGCAGTATTTTTTTTCGGAACGTGTTCCGACTTTTCCTGAGCAGTCAAGACCTTTGGCCTGGCCCCTAAATGACCTTCTACTCCTTTACGTGGGGAAATTGTTCTATGTGACTCGGTCGGCTGCTGGGGCTTATTGTCTTGCTGGGTCGTTAATGGCGGGCTGCTCACTGACTGGGTCTGCGTATGTTGCTCCCACTGTCGTTGCTGCTTTTTTTCCACCTTTGTGACTCCTGGGCTTTTTACTTACTTCAGCTTGTTTGTCCCATGTTAAACACAGCGTTGTCCTGCTTTCGTGTGCTCTTAAGCTCCAACCGGAGGCTACTAAGAGACCATGGCCTCTTAGTGCGCTCAACGCTTGGGCGGGAATCAACTCTGTAGCTAGCTCCATTGCTGGTTGCATGACTTGCTTGCTGATCTGTTCTCTGCTGACTAATTAGTAGAGTAGATGCTAATCGTTTGGATTACGTTAAATTAAGATATGTATGAAATTTTGCTCTTAGAGACAAAAATTAAGAAGGGGTTAAACTGGTCATCAACAAACAATTATCGAGAAAACAATTAAAGTTCGAATTAACTTTTTAATTAATCTTATTTATGATTTAAATATTTGTGATTTAGTACATAAATGCAATGGTATACAGTTAAAAGACCTGACTACTCCTGACTTTAAAGGCATTTATGGTACAATTTGCATTATAATTAATATCTACCGTCTGACGATTGATTCGTAAGAAGACCACACTGGATCTAAAGCAACAATATAGCACTGGAATAGGTAAAGTATAGCAGGAGGGATTGAAAGAATGCTCAAGATTCGTACAATACATTATTTTAACCTGATGGTGATGACCCATTGCATTCAGCAATGCGTGATGTGGCTGTTCGTAGCTAAGTTTGAAGAATCACATACCATCCTTGTTCTAGTTTGTTTTAAACTTTACAACTGGTGATCACCAAATGCATTCAGTAATGCGTGATGTGGCTATTCGTAGCTCAGTTTGAAGAATCACATACCAACCTTGTTCTAGTTTGTGGCTACTTGTAACTAAGTTTGAATAATCACATACCAGCCTTGTTCTAGTTTGTTTTATACGGTACAACCAGTCGGCTTATTAACAAACAATTAGTTAGGCAATTGTAAAGTGTAAATCATCCATAATCTTTCAGTCTACGCTGCTTTATCTTTAGCATATATAATTTCAATGATCATTCAGACAGAAAAAAATGATCACATAATGTTGTGATTTACTATTTGTAACGTGTGCTTAATGTTGTGATTTACTATTTTTAACGTGTGCTTAATGTTGTGATTTACTATTTGTAACGTGTGCTTAATGAACTCTGTGTCAATATACTTATCATTGCTTTCACCTTCAAATATAAGTTAACCAAACATAAAAAAATAGAATCAGAAAATAATAATTAGCTTTCCATTTTTCTTCATATCACTCACGTTACTGTAAAGGCGAATGCAGGCAAAATGAATTTAAGAAAACATTCATTTATCAATGCAATTAAACAAGACTGATGAACACAGAATATCAAAAGCAAGTTCTTAACGTAAATTGTAACGATTGTAAATCAATTAAACCTATATATCACTGATCATGATTACGGCAAATCAAATGCTACAACAAACCATGATTCTATGGTATTCATTTCTGCATGGGGTTTGACGGGTAAAAAGTATGCCCCTCTGATTTCGTCACTCACTCAGTACAGAGATGACTATGACATCATTCCGTTGTAGAGATCTATTCACGACACTGACCGTTGCCCTGTGTGAAAACCAGATATTTATTAATTTTTGAGGATGCACATTTTGCGTAGGGCTAAAATATCTTGTTCAGACTTCGATCGACATTAATAGAACAATTTAAAGTTGTGTTTAGAATTTCAAAATTTTATTGAAAACATAGTAATGAAATTGTTAAACTCGATGCAGACTGGAGGAAAAAGTAAATTTGTATTTTACATTCATGTTTATTTAAATCATTGACTCCAGTACTACACAGGCTAACCCAGTTATGCTATATTGGAAACACTGTGTACATACACTACATACAGTTCAACATGTCAGCAGACAAAGCATGAAACCATAGAGGCTTCAGTATGAAAAATGATTTTATCAAGCAAGGCGTGCATCTTACTATTCCATCCTTCACAGAAGGCTGAAAACAGCTGGACCCTGAAGAAGTTGAAGAATCAAGACAAAAGTCCTGGGGGTGGGTGGGTAACAGCTGGACCCTGAAGAAGTTGAAGAATCAAGACAAAAGTCATGTGTGTGTGTGTGTGTGTGTGTGTGTGTAACAGATGGACACTGAAGAAGTTGAAGAATCAAGACAAAAGTCTGGGGGGTGTATTAACGTTGAATGAGTTATCAGGAGAATCAAAGATTTTGGGATTATTGCAGGACCAATGCCGATAACATTTGTTAAAGGGCATAATGTCTGCTTGGAACTCTGCGAGTATTTGACGGAATTACTAACATAAACCAGACTTTGTTGAGGAAGTTAAATTAAGCACAAGTGTGATCATGGATTGATTGTATTTTATATCATGCACCTTTTATACATGATGAAGTGATCACTTGCTAATATAGATTTAATATTATAATGACTGAATCAGTCAAATAATAAGAAAGCCTGTAAATGAAATGCTTATTCGTGTCACGACCTGTCTAAGATATAACGTAACAGCATACATACACAATACAATTATTTATTTCACTTGACATATTAAACTAAATAATTTTGTTTCACTGAGCATACTCGTCATATAAAAATGCTTTTGAGAGTAACAAAATACCTAATTATAAGTCACATAGTGAGTTTCTCATGTATTCTTTTATATGTCATTGCTTTCAATGATGTTATAACATAGTCACATTTTTCCCATATGATTTTAAAAGGCCCAACAGTAAATGACGAAGTATCCGACCTCGGGCTATTTTCTTTTATAAGCAATTAAGAGTGTACTTTCAGTCTTACATTTATTCATCGTTTTTGCCCAAGACTAGACAATTTTTTGTAATACTTATTTTTGCTCTTTTCATGCAAAATTTTAATGTAATTTCTCATTTTAGCAGATATTTGTATTTACTTTCTAGTTTTTTCATTTCATTTTCGTAGCCAGGAGGTTACAAGTAAGTAAATCGATCTATACGCAGAAAACGGTGTGCTTGGTGTAATATCTTGAATGGTTGTTGAGCCGTTCCTCGTTTCTTGCAGAAGTCTTATTGATGTTGTTGATGTTGATGTGGGGTTTAACGCCATTTTTCAGCACACGATAGGCTATACATGGCGGCCAGTATTAATGGTGGAGGAAGAACCCAGGAAAACACCGGGAAGAACCACCGACCCACGAGAAGCTACTGGCAAGCTTTCTCACATACCCACATTGGCCGAATCCTAGTCTTATTGAATGAAAGGTATTGTTATCAGTCCATATTTCTCCATTTCTCTTCGTTTAACCGCTTATCATCATTCCTTCTGCGACAATGAAGTAGAAACAATTTACTGCTTGAATTTGTTATTAAATCGAACATTCATCTTCGACGTAAACCTTATTAGCGTCATGAACAGTACAGCAAATCACCAGGAGGTTCTTAGCAACGAATTAAAGAAGCACAACATATATCAGCAATATTAAACCCACGTATCAATTGAGAATTTCTTAATAATTATTCAAACACACGCATAGCTGTCCACATGTCTTTTTCTTCAAACGTCGTTGCCAAGATGCGACGAGAAGCATGCACAAAACGCGTATTGAGTAGTTATTTCTTTTGAAGTAGCAAATGGTCTCACTGGTGACATCTTATATTACTTGCATTGGAAGCTATATGTATGCAAACAATTGTTATATATGTTGTTCTACATTCCAATTTGCGTTGTTGCAGTATCATGTTCAGACGATGAAGGCAAACAGTGGCAACATTTTCAAATATGCTATGGATAGGTTCACCGCCACGTGGACTACAGAATGGTGTAGTTGCTGAAGAATAGGCGTTTACTCGTGTATTAAACGAGTTTTCCATGCACGTTTGTATATTGTTAACCTAATTTTCTGACAATATTGCTGCTTCAGGTCCACTTAAGGCACCCTTGATTAGGCATATTCATTGTTGCTAATCGAACTTCCGTTGTGCAAATTAGACAGTCGCTCAATTGTTATTTCCTCTAATACTAGCACACTAAAGCTTAATGGTGTTGAGAACTTTGACAGGTCATGGGATTCTTGACATGGTACTGAAAACAGGAATTTAAACATGACACCGGTATCGAGTGGGAGTATATAATATGGTAAATGTGATGCATGCAATAATTCACTCAGGATATCACAGTATACCAACGAGTAGTAATATGTACCTAATTGGAATACCAAACATCATCGGAACGCAAATCATAAAAAATAATGTTCTTAATATAAATGATACATTCAAAGATCAGTATTAACTCTTTGTGATGTTACTAATCTATTATGAACTACTTGTGATATCAAATATGCATTATTAAATCTTTATAACAGTACCAACCTATTATGAACTACTTGTGATATTAGTCTGTTAGAATCACCTTCTGATATTACCAATCACGACTGATAAATGAATAAGATTCAACGTAGGAAAGTTTTTAAATGATGTCAGGAAAAGAAAGAGAGTGAATATTATCTTAAAACTGTGCTTTTAATTTGGCAGAAGGCGAAAATTTCAAAACGATTCCATGCTACAAAGTTTGGAAAAAGATTCTGGGTAATCACTAAAAGAAATTAGTTTTAGAAGGAATGTCTTTGAAACATTTTTGTTTGTTTTGATGTGCAATGATTCCGTGCAAATTAGATTAATGATGGAATCAATTACTTAAGAGATCATGTTTTCATATCTTGGAGTTTAATATATAAACTTCAGATACTGGTAATGTTACTATTTCACTCTGTAATGAAAATGGTCATTAGTTAGCACTAGGTGGTCAAACCACAAGCGTTAACCTAAATCAGTATATGACCATTTACACAAAATATACTCTAATGCCAAACATAACCAATATGTTATCGTATTGTCACCGATTATATTAGAAAGTGTAACCATTAACAAATAATGATAATGAAAATTGTAACTATCGATGCGAAATGTAATAAAACATTTGCATTATTAATTGACGTCACTATACTATATGCCCCAGTGTGACATGTGATGTTTATGACATAACCTCAAACTGTATTGACATACAATTCAATTGGTAGACTTCATCATTTTTTCTCTTTTAGAATAGTTCTGAAAGAAAATATAGGACAAGAAGTCACTGCGCCATCATTTGGGAGATATTCATCAAGGTTTATTGGCTACTGTGGTTTCACATTCATGCTGAAAGTTAAATACAACTTTGGATGAAAGTAAAGATCATACAAAAATTAAAATCTCCATTAACATAACTGGGGAAATTTTTCTTGTATATCTGCTCTTTTCATATTCGCGTTATGAATCGTAGACTCGTATAAAAATTATTTTGATTTAACAACGCATTAAATATTCTTCTGCTCACAACATGTATATGTATGTATGTATGTATGTATGTATGTATGTATGTATGTATGTATGTATGTATGTATGTATGTGTGTGTGTGTATGTATGTATGTGTGTATGTATGTATGGATGTGTGTATGTATGTGTGACTGACTGACTGACTGACTGACTTTATTTCCTCTTTAAAAAGAGATTACATCAGAATAAACAAATTCATGATAATACAAGATCATAAAATAAAATAGAAAATTGACAAAAATACAATAGTAATACTGTGTCAGCTACCGTATTGACAAAACGAAATATCTCAATACCTGCAATTATGCAAATCTGCAGTCATTTGGCGGAGCAAGGCACTAATCTTTTAACAGTTGCTTGATGATGATAATATTTCGAAAAGTTAATACGTCTATAGTGTTATGTGCTTAACATTAAGTTCGAGATAGTAACGAAAATGAAATGGAAAACTTATAACAGTGTAATTCTATATGTAGTTTTTTTTTCTTCATATGACGCATGTATTTATGCATATATATACTTGTTTGCGCGTATGCGTGCGTGCATGCATTTATCTATGACTGACTGTCTAAATGACTTAGTTACCTCTTCAACAAAGAGTATATCAGGTTGCTAAGATACATATTATACATATCATAGGATTATGAGACACATCAGAGACGAGAACGCAAGCATGATATATATATACATCGTCAACTAATGCATTTACAAAATGAGATATATAAATACAGAAAACCGTATAGAAATCTCATGGAAATAAACATAAACAAATACATAAACAAATACATAAACACACACAAACAGCTGTCATACAACAAAATTTGCGGATTTGACAAGAAGACTTTGGCCTTTAATTGTTTATATTTAATGTTAATTTACTACTTACTTTTAATATCATGTTAGGGCATGTTAGTTGATAGTAGGGCACACATTTTATTGTAGAATGAAGCTATGCTGTTTGCGGTCACCAACATGATATGATATGTATGTATGACTGACTGACTGACTGACTTTATTTCCTCTTTAAAAAGAGATTACATGTATGTATGTATGTATGTATGTATGTATGTATGTATGTATGTATATGTGTGTGTGTGTGTGTGTGTGTGTGTATATGTATGTATGTATGTATGTATGTATGTATGTATGTATGTATTTATATTGTTTATCAGTCTGCCAAAATTGTACCCATCTGTCCTTAATTTTATAGTCTATAGTCCGATTGTCCAATCAACCACTGAATTATAGTAATATTGATCTATTTACCCTTCGATAAATTCTACATATTTTCTACCTACCATTTCCATCCATCATTCAATCTATTCGTTTGTTCACACACACACACACACACACACACACACACATATATATATATATATATATATATATATATATATATATATATATATATATATATATATATATATATATATATATATATATATATATATATATATATCAACGCATGTTGCTTTGTGAATCAAACTCATTTGAAAATTATTGATAATAATGACGCATGTTCTTTTAGACTTTGCATGTATTATTATTATTATTATTATTATTATTGTTATTATCGTTTATGGACAGATAATTACGTTGACGTGGACGTGGACTGCAAAGTGTATTCTAACCGTTTAGAGTCTTTATTTTTGGTATGATTAGGCACTGCTTTGTTTGCTAACAATCTTTGTGTAGTTTGATAAGCAAGTTTAGATTAGACACAGCGATAACTAGCTTACTTCTTCTTCGATAGAAATTTTAGATATTGTATCTGATTTGTAACATACATATTTTGCTATCAACATGCGGTATTTGCAATGATGCGAGGTAAATGCAATTTGCAATTTTCTTTGTCTCTAACATATAAAATAAACAAACTTGTAACATGCAAAACATATTTCGGTGCTTTCTCAGTTGTCGTGTTTCTGACTGCTTTAGAAAGATTGTCATATTTCATGTTTGCCGGTTCAAGCTTTGTACCTTGTCTAGACTGCCTTTTCCTTATCCGTCAGTCTGTGAAATGAGCACTGATGTGCTTCCTGCTTTGAGCGTGTTAAACGTATCCATCTGGTTCGTTAGGGTGTTTGCTTCAAACATAATCTGTCCATTCCACACGACACTTGTTGAGTGAGGACCATAATTGCATTGTTAAGGTCTTTAGGTAGCGAAAAATGTCTCAAATTAATAGGCAATAAATGTCAAAGAATGTCGCTAATTTATAATCACACCATGATGCCTAAAGCCATTAAATGCCCTTGAGCTGAGTTAGGAAATAGGTAGGCTAAAGAATATTGCCTTCCCCCTCCCCCGACAAAGAATTATAGAAGCCACGCCCAACCCATAAATAAGATCGAATTCTTTTAAAGTGATAGCGTTTCACAGATGTTAACGTAGAGGTGGAAATAGCACAATATAGCAAGATGATTACCCCCCCCCCCGCCCCCTTCCGTGTGCCAGAAACGTCTTAATAAACACCCCAGACCATACACAATGTACTATTAATTTTGAATTACAAGTGTTTTGAAATTTACCCATCACTTATATGAACCGACAAGATCGTACTATTTCTTTAGTAGCAAGGTTTTTCAGAGAACACTCACTTACTATATAATTCCATCAGCCTATCTTGTATACATATAGATTTTTCAACTCTTTTAAACATAATCCTTCGCTAGCCGTTGTAATGAATCGCGCGCGTGATCTCTCTCTCTCTCTCTCTCTCTCTCTCACACACACACACACACACACACATTTCTTCAACGTGCCTTACTTGTTTTGTAGTTTAACAGTTTAACGTTTGATAAATGTATAATCTGTTACGCAATAGTAAGACAAAGCATACTGAGATAACCTGTATCATTCATGTCATTTGGATACAAACAGATGAAATGCTCTACAAATAGAACGAGTAGGCAATGTACAGTATGTAATAAGACCTACATATGCTTAATGATATCTGAATGATTTCAAAAATATGTATTGTTGAATTGTTGAAAAATCACAAAATGGAAACATTGTTAGGAAGATGCTATTTCGACAGTGTTATTCAATTTTCTTTAGTACAGTACACATGCAACACACTAGAGAATGTTCGATCTGCACTGTACATTCCATTCCAAGGTAATCAACATTATTTTTAAACAGTTAACTAATTAATTCCTCAAAATAATTTAGAAGAATAAAAAATAATATTGAAATGTAACATACTTTAGTTTCATTGTTTGGCAATGGTCCAGTGGTTTTCTCGATCTTAAACGACAAAAAAACTTGCTACGATAAGCATGTAATAGCTCAAAAGAGATTTCATTAAGTGCCAAGTATACGTCAAAGAAATATATTGTTTTACAGTCAAAACAGAGTCACTTCATTTACATACACGTATATGCAGATCGTTTATCTTAGTGCTGTGCTTTTCACAGCATACTAGCATTTACCTGCAGGATATTTATTCTATAATGTTACTGCTTTCATGTATGTAGCTATTAATCAAAAGGTAGAATTTGTTTCTATTAATTTCAAGCCTAAGATACAGAAGTGATTCCTAAATTACCCTGACATAGTTCCTTAATTAAGTTTTTACTATTCTCTAATCATAAAAGTCCATGATATGTATGATGTGATAAGGCATCTTTGATAACTGTTTATGAGCACACTTCTGTAGAGCTCTAAGTAAATGCAGAGTACAGTATGGTTTCAATGAAAAAGATGCTTCAAGTAAGCTGCATTTCTAAAAGCCGTTCTCATATATTTCAGTCAATATCCGAAAAGCGATCATATTCACAGAAAACATTCTACCTGACTGACAATCAAATCATGACATTTTTACGCTACGATGAAAGGATAGCATTCTCAGCAGATGTTCCAGATTTCGTACCAAGGATGGCTTTAAAGTATTTAGGAATATTTCTAAACCAAATAAAAGTCACATGTGTATTTTGTTTCTACTAGTATAACGTGTTTAAAAATGTACTTTTGTTAGAAACCCAATACTTTCAGGCTTTTATGTACGAATACCGGTGGCTTGCTAGTCTATTGAAGTAATTTTATCCCACGTGAATCCCACGTGTTTGACCTCTATCGATAATAACGAATGTGCTTGAAGCAAGTAGAAAAGTGATCGTGGTGACTTAATTTAATTAATCTAAAATGTGAAGTTGCAATCTCGTTGCGAGCTGTAATATTAACACTATAATATCGACCTTTACACACAGCAAGAAATAAAAATTTTGGTGAGACTTCATGCATCTTTGCGATGATATGAAGATAATATTTAAAACGTCTACCCTTGCAACATATTTCAGGAGATAAAATAGTAAATCATCCCACTCTAGTAAAAGGATGGGATTATTTTAAGCTATTACAATACATTTTTCACGATAAATATCAACGGAAGTGGTAAAGATTGGAATGCAGGGAATGCAGTACATGTACTAATCGCAAAAGAAAACGTTCATCTGATGGTACAAAAGTAGACATCATTCACCATCAACGTGAGGTTGGAAAAATCTGTCGGGATGTAAATTTTGACGAGATTTATTCATAGTCAGGTAACCATTGTACAACCGTTGTACAAACATTGTACAACCGTGGTACAACCATTGAGAATCTTTACAAAATGTGTGAATAAATCAACGCATTTTAGGCTTAACATGCTGACTGTCATTTTATAATCATTTAGTTGTTTCTGAAAATCATAACTGTTATAGATGGAAGTTTATGTTTATGAAACTCACCAACGCGCTTATCCGTATTAACCACACCGATTCCCTTTATATATGCCTCAAAGCTAAATATCTTAGAGTGAACTACGGATGTGCATGTGGTTTTTCAAGGTCCATGAGTCACACACACATACACACACACACACTATATATATATATATATATATATATATATATATATATATATATATATATATATATATATATATATATATATATATATATATATATATATATATATATTTGACTCCTCTTTCGGGCACCAGGCGGAAGGGTTTTGGAATTAGAAAGTAAATATACGCGTTGAGCCAATTTCTATCATGACGGAAATATTACGAAAACATTCAGCAGTGAAAAATTAGATTGCTTTATGGACCGGAAGAAGCAGTCACAGTATCACAATAAGCATGGTATGAAAATATTATTACCAATCAGACTTAAAGTATATGTCGAATGAAAAGAGTGTATCCTGTCATGCGTGTTGTACAAGTGAAATGAGAAGATTATTTCCTGTCATGCGTTTTGTATACGTGGAATGAAAAGAGTATTTCCATTCATGCTTTTTGCAATGAAAATTTATGAATATATTTACATGTTCTTTGGGAGCTTATAGTTTTTAATAATGTGGAAAATCTGACTACATATATTTGTTAGGGCTTATGTTTTCATCTTTAAATTTGGTGAACTTTAGTTAATAAAAAAGTAAGCCATCGCTACTGATCTGAAAGCACCTAAACGGCAAGAATGCATTTCAAAGATCATTAAACAAGAGTTCAATATGTTAGGTTGATTGTGTAATGTACATTTAGAAAGGCCGATTGTGTATGCTACATTATGTAAGGCCGATTGTGTATGTTACATTAACTAAGACAGATTGTATATGCTACATTAGGCTAGGCCAATTATGCGCCATATATTTTCTAAAGCCGATTTTGTACGCTGCATTAGGTAAGAGCGACTGTGTATGCTACATTAGATAAGGCCGATTGTGTATGCTGCAGTAGTTGAGGCTGATTATGCATGCTACATTAGGTAAGGCCGATTGTATATGCTATATTATGTAAGACAGATTATGTATGCTACATTAGGCAAGATCGATTGTGTTTACTATATTATGTAAGGCAGATTATATATGCTACATTAGGCAAGACCGATTGTGTATGCTATATTATATAAGGCAGATTATGTATGCTATATTAGGCAAGGCCGATTGTGTATGCTATATTATGTAAGGCAGATTATGTTTGCTACATTAGACAAGGCCGAAGGTATATGCTACATTTGAAGTCTCAAGTTTATTTTATTTTAGGTATGTTTTCACCTAAGCCCAATTAAAGATCACTTTAAAATGTCCAAATGTAAAACCTCTTCTATAATCATACATTCTTATAGTATTCATTTCTTTATCCTCATATTTATTCTCATTCGTTTGTGTACTAATATATTTCTTAAAAATTATTCCATTTTGTTTCTTATTTTGTTTTTATTTTAAATTCATGTATTCGTTCATTCATTCATATTTTAATACAGTTGTTCTCTCACTCTGCCCCTACTTATGTTTGATCGTTGTATTGGTTTGTACATTCTTTTTAAAATTCATGTTTTTCAAAGGACGAGCGTTTAAATCTCAAACGGAATTTATTAATAATTTAGAAAACAAATTGTTGTTCAGTTAATACCTAACGTCTTTAGTAACAATTAAATTGATACATTCTTAGTTGAAAAAACCCAGGAAAAACTAAATGCTGAAGAATATTTCGTAATATACAAATACAAGAATATTGTGCAGGTAACTTGAGGCTTTTTAAGGTACTTCTGCAAAAAATGCCATCCCTTCCCTCAAAACAAACAATATTTATTCCGATCAACCAGATAAACCGTGTTCTATTTGTTATTTAGCAAACCACATAGCTGTTTCTCTAAATTTGTTTTCTTGTTTTCAAAATAAATGGTCCTTTTTCAAAAGATAGCGGCATAACAAAAACAACAATCTTTACGACGTTTCTTTACGAGGAGTCACATCATTCTTAACATAAATATTGGAATATATTTTCAAGCGTTCTTTATATTTAATACATGAGGTGAAAAATCACTTACCTGAATTTACTTAAGCGTTATGAACTACATTATGTTAAGCTCACTTCAAAATAAGTGAGAGAGCATTATTTTGATTACAAAATTACATGTGAAATTATTATTTGTGCATTAAAACAATTTAGTACAACACATTTTGGACCATATTAATCTCAGTTGTAGCAATAACAAATAGCATTGAAAGACTGCCGTTTGGCACCAGTAACGTTAAACACGCTTGGCACGCTGGAATTAAACGAAAACGCACCAATCATCAGTGAGTGAAGTATCGTGTAAAACTTGCCTAATAGCTTCTATCGTTTTAGTGAATCTTACTGCATAATGAGAGAATGCAATAATTACAGTCTGATGAATCATATAATTTAGGCTGTATATCCAATGAACTTTATATTTGAGTTTGGAATTTAGAGTTAAATCGAGTTAGAATTAACGCAATATATTTATATTTAAATTTTATTACAATTTACGTTTGAAATACTTTAATAATAATAGGTTAAAATGAGCTATTCACTATTTACACAAAGTACACTATACTATTTCGAATTACCTATAAATTTATTTCATGGCGTTCATATCAGTTTGATAAGTATTTCCCAACCTGAGGGCTACGGACTTCCGTGTGGTTATTCTAATGGATATGGATTTTCTCCATTATTTATATTTAATTAATTATACGGTATTCTTCCCCCGCATTTTAATTTCATATATTATCTTTCAAAGTAAATTATTTGATACGTTTTATACAACTTCTTGGTTTTTCTTCTTCTCTGTTTTCTACTTTATTACCATGGAGTCGTATCATAAATTGGGTGTTAATTTGGGATACAAATTTCAGAACTCTATTTCAGAGAAATAAATATTGCTTTTGAAATTTAAATTCAATTTGTTTTGGAAGTCCCTGGTATTTTGATTTCACAGGGAAGTCAGCAAGCCTACACAGTGCAGTCACATGTACCTGAGAGTAAAAGTTCTAACAGTGGACAATACCAATCAAGGAGAAGATGCTACAGTGGCTCCTCGCAACACTTTTATGCAGTCAGTTTTCTACGAATTGTATTTATACTTGAATAACAAACTAGTCAGCAGCATCATGGATTTATATTCTTACCGAACGTACATGGAAGTTCTTCTGACATACGTAACAAAGACATGAGCAAATATGGATGATTCCACTGTATGGAAATATGACACCTTAGACATCTTCAGTGACACGGAGTTAACAGAAGCTGAATATCCTAGGTACTGGACCAATTTATCATATGATTTCCGTTTGAGGCGATAGGGAGTCACTCATGTTAACCCGTGGACTCCTATATAATTATCATCTGATGCCAGTGGTTCATACAACTACTGACGATAATATGTATCCCTCTGGATGAAAGAAAGTCATTATACTTTAAACAGTCGTGAACTAAATACATTATAAATAAGTACAATGCTAACTGTGTTATGGTTACAATATGGAGGTCAAGTCTTAATTCTGCAGTTTTTCAAAACTCACCGTGTCAATATTTCACATATATTACATTCAGAAGGAAAGGTTTTCAATATTTTAGGCCACTGTTTCTCGAAACCTGCCCTTGGAGTTGGGGCTAACCCATAAGTGGTTTGCAGTCTCAGCTGTACCTTTAAAAATCGTATGCCAGTTCTGTGACGATCATTCCTTACTAATATCCGTTTAGTTTCAAAGACTCGATTAATAAGACCTATCGAATCATTGTGACATACGTTCGACGATACATGTTCAAAATATCAGATTCTTTTTAGAATATTCGCAATTAAGAATCATGGGTTAGACAGCAAGACGCTAATGTAGTGAACACATTGAAGTCACACACACACTTACTGAGTAGAAATGAATGACAATGACAAAGTATTAGACGCGAATACTGGAATTTTAGCAAATTACTATTGCTTAGCCAAAGGAGATTTGTGATGTTTTGCATATAGAAAAGAAATGAACGCAAATAAAGGATGCATATATCAGAGAGTCAGTTTCCTATTACTTCGTCCGTATCATGTTATTAGCTCTAATTATGTAAATGAATTCGTTGGTTCAAGGACATAAATAAGAGTTCAGTTGAAGAATTCTTTTGAATGAATAAGAATATAGCCTTCGAATGAAAAAGATGTTCTAGGAAAATTAGATGATTGAATACTGTACTTCGACAGACAAAGCAACATACTATGCTCCCAACTGAATAGCAATGCGCTATACTTCGAATATAATAGCAGTATACTGTAGTAAGACTTAAATAGCAATATACTGTACTTCCAATTGAATAGCAATGCGCTGTTCTTCGACTTAAATAGCAGTATACTTTAGTGAGACTTCAATAGCAATATACTGTAGTTGGACTTAAATAGCAATATACTGTACTTACAATTGAATAACAATATAAAGACTTAAAGAGCAAAGGTTTGACATGAACCGATTGAGCGTTACATGAATTTTGAGACTTACATGATTTTGAACTTGATTGGGAACGATTTGTTAAGAAACAATACTTTTTTTCTCTGCCTAGATTCGTCCTAACACGTGTCTTATTTTTGTCTGCGGTTTATTCGCTTTATCTGTTGTTCAGTAAATCTCTTTTGAATTCAGTACCTTTTTAGACTCTAAGCTACTGCTTATTTACATATTATTGAGCTATTTAACTGCAGTACTTTGATACGAGGTCTCCAAATTGCCTTTACATTTGGCTAGGTGGCTTCTCCGCGCAGAAAGCACATATATTGTTGTGCCAAACTGAATTTTATTCAGTAAGCGAATAAAAATATTGCCCACTAAACTAGTATGTGAAATTGTTGTGTTCATGGTAGTCGTCTAATGAATTACTCGTGATAACGATAAGTGCGGTCGTTCAATGCAAGATACCAATATTTTGAAACCAAAAAAAAAAAAAAATGTTAGCAAATAGGAACAGAGGAAACGTACAGTACAATTTAAGTTCTTTTTTTAATTACAGTTTGTATTATGTAAGCTTAAATCCTGTGAATATTGATGAGGCCATTTGCTTGGTCGGCACTACTGATTTATCATTACATCATTGTCAAGAACTCCATCGAATACAATTATAATAGACCCAGAACAATATTTTA
Organism: Sinohyriopsis cumingii; assembly: GCA_028554795.2. Classification (NCBI taxonomy): domain Eukaryota; kingdom Metazoa; phylum Mollusca; class Bivalvia; order Unionida; family Unionidae; genus Sinohyriopsis; species Sinohyriopsis cumingii. The sequence continues at coordinate 55,490,248 of CM068830.1, forward strand.
TTTCAAACAGTAACATGAGAACTTAGTAAATCTAATGAATAATCTACTTTCGTGGACCTGGAATTAATTTGGAGCACTCGCTTCGTTTTGTTCTTGTGTAGTACGGTAAATGACGTTTTTGGATTTAATACATAATACTGCAAGGACATCTTAAATTTCAATTGTTTGACTTGGAGAATTAAGTTATTTAAGTTGTTTTTTTTAATTTGTTGGTTTCCCTTCTTTAGGTCACTTTGTTTAAGACCATAACAATTGGCAATACTATATTTCGGTACACAAGAATGGATTTTCATATAAGTATCTTCATCGTATATGCCATGTAAATGCTGCAAACAAAGCAATAATATTATAAAGAAAAATAACTGAAAGTATTCTTGGTATTAAAATTAGTATTGATATTTAAATTTTAAGGTCTGAACTTGAGGCAATAGTTTTCTTTCAAATTGATGTTCATTTAAAAAACAGTTATCAAGCAGTTTTATTTTATTGTTTAATACAGATCAGACAGGTATATCTTGCGATCCCTATGGAAAGGCTGTATGCCGTTTATGATTTGGAAGATCATTTGATTCGTTATATATGGTTACCAGTCTTCAGTACAGCAAAGCACCATTATTACATCAGATAATGTTTTGCCTACACCCAATCTGTTTGTTTTCCAATCCCTTTATCTCTGTCTCTGTAGCAAATCTAAATGCGTATACCCTCGAATTTGTGACTGCTTCATTAGCATGGACATTTTAAAATGTCGATTATATGGCCAGACTTCAATCAATAAAGATAAACATTTCACTTCCAAGACCAATTTCAGCATCGAAGCCAATTTCGTTATCTGAGTATAAATTTAAGAGAATGGTATTCTTACATTATTGATCATTAATTTAGTTCTGCAGGTCTCCTGACAAGAAACAGTTTGTTATAACTATCATTAAGAAAACAATTGGAATTGATAAATCCTTAAAACAGACCAGTTTCTCACAGTGCAAACAAAATTACAATCGATTGTATTATGGCCAACCATGATTAAAGCAACACCGTTTGCTTTGCGTGACATGGATATATTTAAAACAATGACATTTATTTTGTTATATGTTTTAATACCATTGATATTTGTTGACATCCATTTAAAATTAAGTATAGTCTGAGAGTTGATGCAACTGAAAATGAATAGACGAAACTAGTAACTGAATTGTTTAAAATTGAAGGCTATAAAGAACTCGTTCGAGACATTCAAACTTACCCCATCATTTTGTATGAAAGTAGCGTCAAAACGGATATACGTTATTATTGACTCGCTATGTAGTTAATGCGATTGTATTGAAAGTACATTGACTTTCTGCTCTCCAATGATTGGCCATAAAATTGATTCTTGTTCAACTAATGGATTCAAAGATAATTGTGAGCAATCTCGTTTTGTGTTATTGTTGTGCATTCATTTCCAGAATTGTCTCAGATCTTATTCTATAGTTTGAGTCAAAGTTTGTCAAATATCATAGAATAAGAGCAGCATCGTAGAGAAAGGTGTGGCTAGTTCAGCAGGGTTCAAACTACCATGAATTGTCTAGCTAGACAGAGTTCATCGTTCAACCTGCGTAAAAGAGCATAGATAATTATTATCACACCATCTGTTACACAATAACAGACTACATGATTGTTTAGAAGTGTTTGCAATGGGACGATGATGCTCCCAGAAATAATTGATTAATAATATGCCCTTATAAACATCTGATCTCGGCGTTTGCATGAATATACAGCCCCTCAAATGTCGAAGGGGCATTCAGGTAGGTATATGTTTGAAAGATTGCACTTGAAACGTTTGGCTGTTCTGCAAATATCTTCTCAGAGAGATTACACTAGTCCATTTTCATTTGCTGTGTGGCTCTGTGAATTCCAATGATAGTAGATTGTCTGGAAACTTCTGCAGTTGAATTTATATGATGGGTATGGAATTGATTGTCAAGTTTACAAAATGACAGAACCTATTTGTTGATGCCATTTTACCACAACGTTGTCAACAAACATTCTCTTCTGTTGTTTGGGTTTGGATGTTGTGTGTTTAACAAGTAGAGAAGTATGGCTTACATAAGTCAGAACGTTTCATAATTCTCGGATATTTATGATTTCAATGTCAATCGATTGACAAAATTTACTAAAAGCGTGACTATGTGCCTCTTCAAGCGCTTTCTGTATGAAGTTCATTTTTATTCTATTTCGTCCAGTAGACTGGACCTTGAAGATATTTCTTACGACGTCGACGTGTTAACATAGCATCTGAGGCACAACAGGTCATAACCTCTAATTCTGGTGAGAAGTTGCTGATAGCCTCCGTCAGCTATTTAATGGACATATTTTCACCCATCATCTTTGTCTCAGAAGTGCATAAATCTCCTTATTTTAAATAAAATACTTTTACTCGGGTTTCGTTTTTTGTGTACAACGATAACAGTGGGTGATTTATTCATATTGTAAACTATTTTGAAACAATGAGTTCGGTTCATCCTATGTCACACGTGCGAAGTGCTTTTAATGGGGAAAACCGATATTCATCAAGCGCACAGACAATGTAGGGCTACATCGTCTGTATATAAACGCCTCACCGGAGGACGAAATCTTTGCATTTCCTAACGTCTTGTCAGTGAGCAGTCTACATAAAGACTTTCATCTACAGTTGTAGAAGCATGTGAGATATTTGTTAATTTCCAATGTATACTATAATATATACCTATTGTACTACCATGTTTACTTTTTGTATATTTTCTACATATACTGCAAATATCTTCAATTATTGTATGATGCTTATCAAGACATCTATATTAGCAATACAGTTGCATTTCATTAAGAAACGTTTAGTTCCATATGATTCTTATCGGACACTAGTAGGTTCCCTTCTGAACCTGTTTATTGCTTTGTCATGTTGTGCCGATAATGTAATTTGTATCGTTTACTGTATATAACGTCATTATGTGTTATCGTATATGCACATGTCATTTTTTTGTACACGGTGTTGTGATCAGAGCTGACCGTGGCAGCTGTGGAGGTGATCATGGTTGTCAGGGTTGACGGTGTACCAGCTGTAGAGCTGACCATAGAAGTTGACCCTGACGGCTGCGGTGCTGACGATGGAGCTGGTTGAAAGGTGGCCGCGCAGCTAATTTAACAATGTGTTGCTGATTGAGTATCAGGTGAACTAGTGCTGCTGACCGCTTGGTGGGCGCTGATTGCTTGATTGACCAAGGAATTGAATGGTGGTCGATTACTTTCTGTAATGCTGACTGCTTGGTTGACCAGTGTGGTAGCCATGTATGCTAGTGACGGAGTGTTTCGTGTAACTCCATACACGTAATCTTTTAGCTTTGGGCTAATTTGGTGGTATGATATACCCAGTGTTTTGGGACTGTGAAGATATCTTGTATGATATCTGTCCCATTGTTTTTATAATTTTTCTATTTGAGGACAATTACCCCATTTTCCCATATTTGAGTGAATACGTCAGTTTACTATATCAGTAAAGTACATCATTTTCACTATCTGAGTAATCCACATCACGTTTTAAGTGGTGCCCAGATGTCTAAAGAAGAATTAAGAAAAACAACTGTGTTCGCAAAGACGAGCACAATATCTGAAGGACCAACATATAAGTTGTACGTCGCAATTTTGTGCGATCTAATACTTTAAATATTATTGGGTTCTATGTTTTGTTTTTAGTACGTCTGTTCATTTTGAGGATCCTAAAACAAAGAAAGATTTATTGACTTTTAAAATGTGATTTACAGATACAATTAAAGCATTTTGACATCGCCTAGTAAATATAGATCGCTTATAGTTATTTACTGTATTGGTTTGAATGAGATAGTATAGCTCATTAGCATCTTTGATGCAAAAAATAAAATATCAAAAAGATTTGACGGCTCAAGAATATTATTATTAATGTTGATGGAAGATTTCCAGCCTAAAGAGGTCTTTGAAGAAGAGTGGTGTGAAATAATTAATTCAATCAAGCAAAGACTTTAAAAATCACATTATTTATTGAACATAATATTTTACAGTATGATGTAAATTAATCATCAGAAAAGTAATTAACTTGATTAAAACTAATTCACACAAAATTTACCGAATGTAGCTATGTAATTAACTTGGTCTCGTCTCAAGTACATTTACAAACAAAGAATATAAATAAATATTATTAAATTGAAACATATCAGTAGTATGGTGTGCTACTGTGGGACAAATTAAAACAATGGTACAGAGAGAAAATATGAATTCAATCGTTTAATTCTATGGCGACACGGGAAAATGTAATGTTAAACAAACATCACAGTTCCTCTTGTCTCGATAAATGTTTATGGTTTTAGTAGAAAACATGATTTTATTATGACAAGGGGAAAGCTAAAGTCCAAGTAGAAAACATGATTTTATTATGACAAGGGGAAAGCTAAAGTCCAAAATGTCAATAGCTTGAACAAACACTTTACTGACTAACTCCTACACAATCTAAACGAATGTTCGTTAGCCAAAGTGTACGTTCAATACGTGAACATTAAAACATTAACTTTCCCTTGTTGTCATTTTTGTACATAAGAAAAATGAAACAACAAAGTTATTGCGACAGTTGCAATGCAGTTTAAATCGGTACTGTAAAGCGGATTTAGGCTAAAGCATTAAAATTGTCCTCTAACTTCTTGATATTTCCTATTGTAAAACAATTCATATACAAATTTGTTTATTAAAGTATCATTTTAATATTTGCAAGAAACAGATTTTCGCAAATGATATCACATATAAGCCAGATTTATTATAATAACAAGAAAAACGTTGAGCTCAGTTTTTAAGTGCTATCTTCAATTATTTTCAAAGGCCAACTTTAGGACAAAGTGAACAATTACAACTCCATTTTCTGAAAATCGGCAGAAGGCAATTTTATCAAACTTAACTGTGAATATGCAGGAATCAACGTCTGTTATATTTGGCTAGATAGCGCCAATCCGACATTAATACCATTTTTGGAAAATAAAACTTTCACCTTTTGTCTCAAAGACGAGTAAGAACTATGCACCAGGGTATTTCTTTTTTATACACATTATATGGAAACCCCTAGAAATACGAATGCATATTGAAATAGAAAAAGAAACAAATTATGTAAATTATTAGATCGCAGTAACAAAGAAAAGAAGAAACGAACAAACATGTAGACCATAAACAAACACCATTTAACATGACCGGAGATTTACAGAAAGCATTCGGCTAACACAGAATGCATGTTTAATAGTTTTACTTGTAGCTATTATGTCATTTTGAGTCAGATACCTGAAATCTCATGGGTCTTATTATTTCTGGATCTTGCCGATACTATATTTGCTTTCATAACATTTAACATGATTGGAGAATTATAGAAAGCATCCGGTTAACGCAGAGTACCCGTTTAATTGTTTTACATGTAGCTATTATGTCATTATGAGTCAGGTGCCTGGATTCCCTTGGGTCCTATTATTTCTGGTTCTTGTCGATATTATAATTGCTTATACAACATTTAGCATGATTGGAAAATTACAGAAATCATCGGGCTACCATTGAATACCTGCTTAAGGTTTTAACTTGTAACTATTATGTAATTATGAGTCATGTACCTGACTTCTCTTAGGCCTTATTAGTTCTGGTTCTCATCGATACTATATTTGCTTATAATCTTTTTTATCAACATGATGAACCGTGTGCGTCAACGATTTGTTGAATCGTTTATCGTTTGCTGCTAAGAGTTAGATAAGTCGTTTTCTTGTTTTTCACAAAGAAAAAAACAAGTCGACGGCTTTTGGTTTTCATGTGTTTTGATTTGACTGTTTTAAAACCAATTCTGATAATACACTGATAATGCAATTTGATTTTGAACCACAAAGGCTTTACGTCTTCTGCCTCGTTCTAAACGCAATTATTGCTTGATTGTGGCTTAGAAACGCATTACCTTATACAATCCAAAATATGAAACTATTGCAAATCTATATTGCTTAAAACAAATATATAAAATATAAATATCCAAATCAATCAACTTTGTTATATTTTAATGTAATAATGCTGAGAATGACCACAGATATCATTGACTATAGTCTACCGATGGTTCACACTACTTCAGGTGCATCTTGTTGCTTTGGGCGGGAAGCAAATGATCACCGTCAAATGCGTTTCCAGGATAGTCATTCTAGATGCTAATTCTCATTACTGACAATTGGAGAAGTAGAAGAAGGCAATTCGTAATGTTGGCGACTAATACATCTAATTCAACAAATCGTTTGTATAAATCAGTTGACCAAGATAAATTACCTTGGTTAAGACCGGATGAAAATTCACCGCACGATGTTACAATGATAATGCTGTCTGTAATACGCGGTACAGCTGCTTAATGCAAACATGCTCACCCTAAGCAGTTTTGTATTTTTTGCAACAATTGTTATTACTAATATCTTGTTACGTAATGTTATTACTAATATATTGTTACGAATTCGACAAAACGTCGTTGCAGCTGTATATGCATTTTAAAAGATTAGTTGCTCTGATCAATATTTTTGTTCCACTGGCTTCAAGCGGTACTACCCGCAAATTTTGATGCAAGAAAGCAATTCTCATTCAAATGGCTTGAATCTTTAGAAACTTAAAATACGACTTGGTAAAGAAATCAATAATCAGGTTTCTGTCCTGATTGATTTGTAGGATATTAATTGTATGCGAAATTGGCATCACTCACATTAACATTATGCACAGGGGATAAATGTTAGAAAATCATATGGTGTAACTGATTTATTTTAAGACAATAAATGATAACTAAATTTTGAATTTATAGTTTGCATCTTTGTTAATTAGGACCATGAAATAATTGATCCTCGAAAAGAAAAGTATTACATTCTGTGTGTTTATCATATTAGCACTGTGCATAGAATGTGTTGTGTTTTTCGACACAGCTGAGTACAGTACTCTGCATCGGAAAAAGTCGGAAATAATAATTTATGAAGTCAGAGGAGGACGAGAGTCGCTTAATTAATAATTTCAAATTATAATGATGTGATTAGCCTCGATAAATGTAGGTCATGAAATAAATCATTTCTGCTTATCTTTTCATCTCACACACCCGCAGGCGTAGCTTTTCATCTCCCATGTAAAATCTGTCTTCAGATTTTGGCTTATGTGTGCATGTGTAAACGCATTATATACAGGGAACGGAAGAAAGAACGATCTGAGTCTGAATTGGTATATTCTAAGTGAAAACGATCGTATAAAGCAACACAACGAAAGTACTCAACCTTTTCGTGCCATGTGACCACTGCAACCAAACCAGACTATAATGAACTGACTTTGTTAAAAAGTCCGTTTATTTTGAATGTCAGAGGCGTTTCTTAGAATCACTTACGAATAACGTATTTAGACATAATAATGCATACTAAAATGGTAGAGTAAAGATTACTACCATAAATAATATTCGCAAGTTTTAGAAGTATATACTTAGGAAGTAATACACTGGACAGTTTGTTTAGTGAACTTATGATTTTGAAATGATACTGATTTATTATGGTTGTTACGTTATTACGTCTTTTTTCTGCATGAACATTCGAGTGAGAACATAATTTCGTCTTCTTTCCAGCAAAATCTCATATATATATATATATATATATATATATATATATATATATATATATATATATATATATATATATATATTTCGATATGTAATTCGTCACCAATCGCAACACATCTACGTGCATCATGTGGAAATCATATCATAGCTAAGTTGTAAACGAAATCAATAAAGTCTGATTAGATCAACAATCAAATATTCTCTTTGACGAGTAGAAGGTGAAATCTGCACCACTGCGTCTGGACACCGATCCAAGGTTGAAGAGCATGTTTTCCTAGGTCAACAACATAAACGTGTTTCATTGTCACCGTCAGCAATGCTGCCCTCAGCGGAACTATTGTTTAAAATCATTTCAAGTTTCAACCTGTGCTTATAAACATTGTTCGAGATCATTCTTGACTGTGTTGGAAGCCACAAGGCATTTATTAGCCAACAGCACTCACGTTTTCTCGCAGAACGTAAGAGGTTTATTCAGGAGGATCTGCTTTGTGGAGATTTGATTTCATCCCAGACCAAGACACCTAAAATAAAACTTCCACTTTAGATTATTCTTGCCCTCTAGAACACAGTGAACATATTAATGTGTACTGAATTTGACAATACTATGGAAATCAACCGACTGAGAACTGATCACAGATCATTGAAACAAAGTATGGAAAGCAACTCATGAACATATTCAAAGATGATATTTCCTATAAAAGAAAAAACAATCCTATATCTAAACTCCAATTGTAGAAGAAGCAGACATGATAAAACGATTGTATCCAGGCATTTGACTAAACGAATCTTAAACGTCATCAGTGAACCTTTCTATGATTGTCACATGGATTATCATAGCTAAATACAATATGAGAGATGTTTAATGGCGGATAAGGTTGAGGGGTTTTGGGACAGGCATCGACCGGTACAGTAGAAGGAACTACCAATGATTTTTGATCCAAATCGAAAAGATGCGTCTGGCTTACTCTTGTAAGTCCTTTCTGGCAGATCAGACGGCCGAGAAAATATGCTCATCACCCAGCTGCGGAGGCAGATGGCAAGAACTGTGTGGAGAGTGCAGATCATCAGCTCAGGTCCAACTGGAATAGATGGCCTTCCACTGCATCCGGACATGTCTCAAGACGTCTAGACACCGTCGTGCCACTAGAGTTAGACATGCCTAGACGAGAGAGTGAGAGTAACTCTGATCAACTTTCACTCACCTCAGTCCAACTCATGCGCCATGCATGACACTATTTCCATCGGCAAATCAACAGTTGTAGATACACTGGGAGCTGTAGCTGCAGACATGCACAGAGGTGGCTCAGGGCATTGGGTTGCTTTTCACTGGACCAAATTATCAGCCGAACCCGACTCCATCCTGGTTGATTGAGTTTCCCTTTTGTAGGATCACACTGCTTCATATCAAGAGAAAAGGTCTAGAAAATGTGCACTTACCTTTGTCAGTCTAACCTTAACCGTGATAAACAAGCCCAAGCTGACTTTATCCCTTAGCAAGAAGACAGAGTTGACGCAACTAATCGTCGATTTCTTGAACGTGCGGACAGTAAGAGAATAACAATTAGAGCCGTGAGTGACAACTGGAAGAAACAGGAGCAGGCTACACCTTCGTTTGGAGTCGCCGAAATAAAGTAGAGATTCGTGAAGCTGTTGTTTGATTTGCAATCAGATTTATGTTAGTAGGCAAGCTAAACGTTTCCCAAATACACAAATGAGAGACAAATGCAAATTAGTTTCCCACTGTCTGGGAAACGACATGCAACTATCATCTGTATATATATATATATATATATATATATATATATATATATATATATATATATATATATATATATATATATATATATATATATATATATATATATATATATATATATATATATATATATATATATATATATATACCCATCGTAACCGAACTACATGAGATAACGGATAAAGTTTATGAATGATAGAGCCCCTGATTGCAAACATACCAAATCAGAGAAGCTCATAGTCTTTGATGACATCGGTGAAAAAGTTGAGATTTATCACCAGACATTGGCATAAATGGCCTTGACACATGCAGAAACAACAGACTCCTCCTTCTGAGAAAATGCGCTTAGAACAGGGTTGTCAAACTCAATCGCTCAGCGGGCCAAAACTCAAATCACATGTAAGGTTGAGGGCCGAACAGGATAAACATTCAATAAGCGGAAAATTAAACCTTTTTTAAACATTAATATAAATTAAAACAGAAAAAAGTTTTAATAATAAACAATCATTGGCATACCCATTTTCGCTCTTATGCCAATTTGTCATAGCTGGATGTTGGGCATCTTTTCTTGGCTACAAGTTCGTTTATGTTGGGAGTAATGTTCTGTGTCATTGAGATTCTCATGATGGACTGCAAGTGTTCATCAGTGAGACGACTCCTGTGTGATGTTTTGTTAATCTTCATCACAGAAAACAGCTGCTCACACAGATATGTGCTACCAAACATGCTCAAGGTTCGAGCCGCATGTAGACGAAGCTGGGGCATCTCTTCAGGAATGAAACGAGTGAACTGTGCAGGTCCCACAGTATCGTACTTTGCCTTTGTCCCATTACACTGCAGCTCTATTAGCTCCATCTGCAAATTTACAGGTGCAGTTTCCACGTCTATGGCAAATGGTTACGAAACAGCTCGAAATTACTTTTCTGTGCTTCAAAGTCACTAAAGCGCCGTGCGAACTCGGCGCGAAGTAAGCTAAGTTTTTCAGCAAAGTGTGCATTGGGAAACACCATAGCGTTGACTTGGTTCAACATTGCTTGGCAACAAGAAAAGTGAGACAAGTTGCATTGGTGCATTTGTGTCTCCCATAAGCGCAGCTTCACTTGAAATGCCTTCACTGCATCATGCATATCAGTGATCAAGTGGTCCCGTCCCTGAAGCTGCAGGTTCAAGTCGTTGAGATGAGTGGTTATGTCAGACAGAAACGATTCTCACATTTCCACTTTTTATCCCGAAAAACTGTGGAGTCTTTTCCTTTGCTGTCCATGAATTGACAGATTTCCTCGATCAGCTGGAAAAATCTACTAAGAACATTTCCCCGACTTAGCCACCGCACCTCTGTATGATAAGGCATGTCGCCGAACTCTGAGTCTATTTCCTGCAAAAAAGACTGAAATTGGCGGTGATTTAAACCTTTGGCTCTGATAAACTTGACGGTTTGTGTTACAGTGCTCATTACACCTTCCATGTTGAGGACTTTATCACACAGCGATCCTTGGTGTATGATGCAGTGATATGCTATCAATTCACCAGTACAGTTCTCCTGCATCTTTAACCGCATCCTTCCAACTAGTCCACTTTTTTCGCCGCACATCGCCGGTGCTCCATCTGTTGTAAGTCCAACAAGTTTGCCCAAGGCAGGTTCATGTTGGTTAAACTTTGACATACGTTGTCAAAAATGTCTTTTCCTGTCGTTGTCCCATGCATGGATTTCATGTCCAATATTTCTTCTGTAACATTCAAACTGGAGTCCACTCCACGGATGAAGATGGCGAGCTGTGCAGTGTCAGTCGTGTCATTACTTTCATCGACAGCAAGGGAGAATGCAACAAAGTCTTTGCCTTTTTCGATCAGCTGTATTTTCACATCAGTGGCCATCTCACAAACCCGATCAGCAACCGTATTTCTGCTAAGGCTTACATTTGCAAACATCTGCTTTTTGTCTGAACACAAGACGTCACACACTTTCATCATGCAGCGCTTCAGAAACTCTCCTTCTGTAAATGGTCGGCCTGATTTTGCGATCTCCTCCGCCACAATAATACTTGTTTCACAGCAGCTTCAGTTTGTGATTTTGCTTTGGTGAAAAACGTCTGCTGTGATGTTAGATTCCTCTTCAATTCTTCTACCTTCTGTAGCCTCTGCTCTGCATTCAGGCTTTTTAACTTGTCTTGATGTTTAGTCTCGTAGTGCCGTCTCAGATTATATTCCTTGATCACAGCCACATTATCTCCACAAATTAGACATACAGGTTTACCGCCAATATCAGTAAACATATATTCAGCCTCCCAGCGGCTTTGAAAGACTCTGTTTTCAGAATCAACTTTTCTCTTGGCCATTTTAATGCTAGCTTTGAATTAAGAAAAAAGATTGTGCATCTACCGACAGACGCTTGATTGATATCACGTTAGTCGTAGCGGGAAAAGGTGATGTAATATCTGGGCACTACACTACTTTCATTTCTTATGCGCCAATCCAAAACGAGCAACTGAACGTTGCTAGGTTACTGTAACGACGAACATCTACTCACTACACAACTTTTATTTTCTCTTATTCTGATCGAAGCGAGAACGCTCTCAGGTAGCCTATCGTTCGACAAGGCTGCTAATTAGGGTATTTGATTTGCACTTTATATCGCAGGGCCATTAAAAAATATTTTTGCCTAAAATTCTCTCTCGGGCCGGATATAATTGTACGCCGGTCAAGACCTCTCGGGCCTGATATAATTGTACGCCGGGCCTGATGTGGCCCGCGGGCCTTGAGTTTGACACATATGGATTAGAACATCCTTCTGATCAATAACAGTCTTCAGCCTGCCAAACCGCAAAATTACGTCTGGGATTCACCTACGTTCTAAGCATTGGCATATTATTGACTACGTTATCTTTAGAAGAAGAGACTGGTAGGATTTCACTGTGAAAAGGTCAATGGAATGTGCATAATGCTGGACTGATCCCAAGCTAATAATCGCTCAGCTCAGTATCCGAATTCAGCATAGCAGACAACCACAAGGCGGAAAGGTGCCCTAAGAGCTTAATGTTGCCAAAATGAAACAGGAGTATGTGAAACAGGCATTTGTCGAAGAAGTATGTATCCAACTGGATACAGTCGATATAAATTTCGAAAATGTCGAGGGAAGCTTGTATCCTCCATAGACTCTGTGTACTCATCTGCATCCAAAACACTTTGTCACATCGAATTTATAATATATCACCGAGGCATTTGGAGGCATATTGCAGTTAGTTTGCCGAAAGAATTTCATCATGAATGTTCGGCAATTCCGTGTGGGCATGCGTACTTGTGTCATGGACGATGGTGAATCATTAGACCATTCCCAGTTACCAAAGAAGTCAAGCATGGTTGTGTGTTAGCCACAACCCATTTTAGTTTAATGTTTTCTGCCCCGCGTACTGATGCCGTCCATTACTATAATACTATGATGGACATCAAATACCCTGATTGATTTCCAGCTCTTCACTCTGAGACCACAGGCGAGACGACATTACTGGAAGTGAATATTCATGATCACCTATTTTGATCATGACTGTTCCCAAAATGTTAACCATGAGTCTGACATGAATGTATGGACCATTTTTCTTCAGCTTGTAACAATTTCGGTCTCACCGTCATTATCAAGATAGAGACGATGTTCTAGCCTGCATCAGGTAAGCATTTTTAAGAGTCTATCAACCCTTTTAGGTAAACCGTTTCGTGACACTGGACATGTGGAGCCATCAGTTCATCATATTGTGATGTTATGCATACATCTATTATTAAACCAATGGCTAAAGCAAGTGTGGCCTTTGGCATACTACATGAGAATTTGTGGAAATGCAGAGGGATCAGTCTACAAACTAAGCGTAAGGTTTACAATGCATTTCTTGCATGCTTGCATACATTGGAAGGTGTAAAGATGCTATGACAAGAAGATAAATTATGTTCACGTGGACAGTCTGAGGAAACTGTTTTGGATAAAATAGCAGGATTGGGTGTCAGAGATCAATATAAAAAAGCCATGTCGGGTAGCGATTCGCCAGCGGTTTCTCTATCAGACAGGCTTGCAAAGCATTCATACTTACCCACATGTGAGATGGGCAGGCCACAATAATGAAGTCTTGGAATCTCTTCAGAACGTTTTTTGACTTTTTTTGGGCACGATGTCCCTAAGAGACAGAAAGAAAATGGCATTGTGATGGCCATCTGCTTTCTTGACCTCAGAAGAGTCGAGTCCATGAATGGCATGATGTACTAGATCGTGTTAACCCCATGTCTCCCTTGCCGAGATTGTTCAAATGTTTGCATTTGTGTTTGAATTTACATTTGCTAATAATAATAATGATAATGAGGACTTTGTATAGCGCCTAATCTTTAGAAGCTCTAAGCGCGTTACAACATTAAACAACACCTATAAGATAAGAAACATAATAATATTATTACAAAAACAAACAACACGAAATTAGAAAAACATTAAAAAATAAAA